>JAJEJO010002174.1:7527-53039 GCA_020662805.1 Glaucomys volans
TCACAACTATGCATTTAATTAAAGTTTAAATGATAAAAAATTAACCAAGGAAGTGAAAGACTTCTAAAATGAAAATTATAAAACAATGATGAATGAAATTGAAGATGCACACATAAAAAAATAGAAAAGCCTCCCATGCCCATAAACTTTAGGATTAACATTGTTAAAAGGATCATAATATCCAAATCAACTTGCAGGATCAATTCAGTTCTCATAATAATACCAAAGACATTCTTCACAGAACTAGAAAAGCACATCTAAAATCCATGTGGACTCACAAATGTCGACAGTCTTGAGCGGAGGAACAAACCTGGAGGCAGGACAATACCTGACTTTAAGCCATGCTGCCGATTCACAGTAGACAAAACCGTATGGCACCAGCATAAAAACAGGCAGGAAGAACAATGGAAGAGAAAGGAGATAAGGAGGTCCTGGGTATCTGCATGCAACTGATTCTCAATAAATTTACCAAAAGTTATTGTGGAGAAAGGAGACCATTTTCAATAAATGGAGCATGTAGAAGACTGCAATTTGACCCATAGCTCTTACCCTGTACAAAATTCAACACAAAATGGCTCAGAGACATTACTGTAAGACCTGAAACACTAAAAAATAGAAGAAAACATAGGGAAAACACCTAGGGATGGATACAAGTGATGATTTTCTTTCGTATATGACCCTAAAAGCAAAAGTAGGCGAGTAGATTACATCAAACTGAGAAGCTCTTACACAACAGACAATAGACTGAAGAGACATCCTACAGAATGGGGGATAACATTTGCCAGTTATTCATCTTACAAAGGATTAAAATCGACAATATATAAGGAATATAAAAACATAAAAACAGACCCAAAGGAATAAAATTTAAGTTGGGCAAATGATCTTAATGGGCACTTCTCAAAAGAAGAAATACAACTGAGCAATAAACACATTTTTAAAATGCTCAATGTCATTAACATTCAGGGAAATGCATATCAAAACTACCATGAGATATCATCCTGCCCTAGTCAGAATGATTATCATCAAAACACAGAAACAAAAATAAGAAACCCAAATGAACACCACCACCACAACAAGAAACAAATATTGGAGAGGTGTGCAGAAAAAGGACACCTTATATCTGTTGGTGGGAATGTTCATTAGGATAGACATTATGGAAAACAGTATGGAGTTTCCTTGAACTTAAACAGATCTTCCATAGGAGCCAGATGTCCTGCTTCTGGCACACAGATGAAAGAAATGACATCAACATACCAGATAAATTCCTGCTTATTCGGGATAGCTATGATACTATTCATAATAGCTAAGCCATCATATAAGTGGATAACAACAATATGTTATACATACACAATGTATTTCTATTCAGTCATAAAGAAGAACAAAATCTTGTCATTTGCTGCAAAGAATGCAGAACTGGGGGAACTGATGGTACCTAAGAGGTCAGAAACAGAAGGTCAGGTACAGCATGGTGTCTCTCAGGTGTGGAAGGCAAAATAAATGTGAACCTGAGGGTAGAATCGTGATTACTGGAGATGAAGAAGGGCATGTGGTGGTGGTGAGGAGAGCAGAGAGATGGAGAGGATGGATTTTAACAGTGTTTGCTGCACACATGTGTGGGAATACCATAGTGATCCTCATTAATGTGAACTGATTAAATGTTAAAAAATACAATAGAATAATTTGTAGATGATCCAGGCTTGTCAATGTACAGAGAAAGGAAGCTTCAGGTTGAGCAAATTTCTCAGGATAATAGCCTGCTGCTTTAATGGCTTAGAAAGACTCTGTAACTCCTCTTCTTTGAGGCCTGGAGATAATAACTTATTATAAAAACATTTGGTTCCAAGTACGTGTATGATTACATGAATGGCATGAGTCTACATTGTACACAACCATAGAAATGTACCACATTTGTGTACAATGAATCAAAATGCAGTATGTAAAAAAAAAAAAGAAATCAAAAAATAGAAAAAACAAAAGCAAACAAAAAAAAACATTTGGTACTAGTGGATTCTGAGCAGCAAGAAATTGTATGATCTGCACATGTACAAGGCTAACTGCACTATGTACCCTTATATAACTTGATATGACCTTGGAATAGCTAACAAACCTGAACTGGCTTTCCCATGAGAGCCACTTCTTGCTGTTTGCCATCCTGTGTGCTTGCCTCTTTATTGCTCTCCCCTTAACCTTTACAGCTGGACCCCAATTAATCTTTACAGCTGGCCCCCTGAGCAGGGACACTTCTGGACGTGTTGACTGGAGAAGGGGATAGCTTACTGCCTGGAATAGGTTTTGACATGGGTCTCCCATCAGCTGGTACCAAACCCACTGGTAAGCTATGGAGAATTCCCTGTCTGATGCTCAATGTCATCATCGGGCTGAACTTTCTTATTTGCTTCCTAAGGCTAAACATACTGTAAGTAATGCTGATCTTGCTGCTTTGCTATGTGGAATAGATTCTTGCTGTCCACGGTATCTGGAGAGTGGGTCCTTCAGACCCAAAGATTGGGAAGACACAGGTAAAAAAATTATGTGAGGAACCATGGCTCCTATACCTGCATTACATGCTTGGTATTTGTGTGGAGATGCTATCTAAAAAATAGACTTGACAGCATGAAAACTTCTCTGGTAGCCTCTACAACTGAAGTTTTTTCTCTGTCATCTCCTTAGATTCCTACTCCTCCCATCCTCCTTTTCCTCTCCCAGTCCAGTCTCTTTTATCTAAACGTCTCAGGCAGGCAGCTGCAGAGGGAGGAACTCATACCTTGACTGTCTGCCCTATTAGATTAAATAATGCTCATCAGCCAAAATATGAACAATTGCCTTTTGCTGTGCTTGAAGGATTAAGAGGGACAGTGTTAGAGAGTGGAATTTATAGTAATTTCACACTCTATATGATAGAGGGACTGGGAATGGGTTATGCCTTGGTTCCCAGTGATTGGAAAACATTGGTGAAGATGGTTACTTCTCCTCCCCAAAATTCAGTGTTTTCACAAGGGTACTCTGATTTAGCCCATGTTCAAGCTTAGGATAATGCTCCTTATTAATAACAATTAATATTAATTAATTAATAATATCCTTATTAATATTAATTATGATGATTTGTTTGGAGTGGATGAAAGAGGGACATTACAACAACAAGCTCAGTTGCCCACAGCCACCATTGCCCAGATTAGAACCTTAGTTTGTAAAACATGAAGAAGGATCCCAGACACTCAGGATCATTCCAAGTCCTTTGCTGTAATTCAACAAGCCTCAGAGGAGCCTTTCATTAATTTTGTTACCCGATTGACTAAAGCTATTGAAAGACAAGTAGACAATTTGGAGTCTGTCAATATTCTGACAAAACAACTGGCTTCTGAAAATGCCAACCAAGATGGTAAGGAAGTGATGAAATCTAATTACCATAAAGTGGATGCTACACTTTCTGATTTAATAAAGGCATGTCAGAATGTTGGAACTGAAACTCATAAAGTGAATTTACTGGCCGCTGCTTAAAAGTCCCCCGATAAACTTTGTTGCAATTGTAAAAAACCTGGCCATCTTCAAAAGGATTGTAAGATAAAAAATTGGTCACAAAAACAGCCCAATGAGAAATGTCCAATCAGTCTTAAAGGTTTCACTGGGCTAATCAATACGGATCTAAACCAGACATGTTGGGAAACCCAATTATGGGTCACCTCCCAGCCCAGGGCCAAAGGAGGAGGAACCCTTTTCACCTGCAGACATATATGCCTCTTTCACAAAGGTGATGTTCCTTCCACAAATCCTTTCATGCCACAAGAGGAAACACAGGGATAGATTTGATTTCTATTGAGGATGCTCAAATACGTCTCTCTGGGGAAGTTTGTAAAATTGCTACCCAGATTCAAAGACCTCTACCCAAAGATTCCTTTGTTTAAATTTTACCCCAGTCCCACAGTGCTAAAAAAGGAAGTGATTGATTCTGATTATACTGGTGTAATATACATTCGTGTTTGGTCTCATATGCCCTTATATATCCCCAAAGGATCCTCCATAGCTCAATTAATTGTGATTCTTTATATGATCGCTCAACAACACCTAAATGAATGAGGAAATACTATTATTGGAGCATGTTTACCTATTCTGAAAATAGACCAAAGTTAACCCTTTGTTTAAATGAGCAGTCAATCACAGGGTTATTGAACACTGGTGCTGATGTTAGTTATACCCCTTTCAATGTGGCCTCATTCATGGCCCTTACAAAGGGCCACCCTGGTTTGGGACATAGGAGGCAATAGTAAGCAGGTGTGTAAAAGCTCTTTATTGTCATGATGCTTGGGTCCTTCTAACCCACAACTTATTACTCATATTCAACTGTGCATTATGGCAGTTCCCTTTCCTATATGGGGCAGAGACATCTTACATAAGTTACAAGTGTCTATGAAATCACCTTTTTTATAGGGGCATCTGCAGATTTGACTGCCTTGTCATTATAATGGAAGGTCACCACTCCTGTCTGGGTAGAACAATGGCCATTGTCTACGAGAAGGTGGCAGGCATATAGGTCCTCGTTCAAAAACAGTTACAATTGGAACATATTAAACCTTCTACCAGTCCATGGGATTTTTATCATAAAGGAGAAATCAGAGAAATGGAGATTATTATAGGATTTAAGAGAAATTAATAAATGTATACAACCTAGGTCCACTTCAACATGGATTGCTTAACCCTAATCTAATTCCTCAGGATTTTTCCTTATATGTAATAGATCTGAAAGACTGTTCTTTTACTATTCCTCTGTTTCCTGATCATCAAGAAATATTTGCCCTCACGAATATTGTTTTCAATCATCATAAGCCTGCTGATAGATATCAGTGGAAAGTTCTTCCTAAGGTATGTTAAATAATCCCACATTATGGCAACATTTAGTGAATAAGACTCTTCAGCCTTTCTGACAATTATTCCAACATATTCTTGTTTATCATTATATGGATGATATATTGATTGCTGGGACAATACTTACAGAAGATACTTTAACTAAATTGCAACACATTCTATTACAATCTGGACTCCATGTGGCCATAAAAAATTTAACCTCGGCTCCCTATCAACTATTTAGGACACAAAATACTCTAAGGTTATTCCCTTCCTCATGTTCCAAAATTGACTCTTCCTTTCAAATTTTCCTTAGTTCATTTGCAACAATTTTTTTTGGATGTTCAAATTGGGCCCGAACATATACTTTTTTACTACTGATATGATGTCAACTTCTGTTTTCAGCTGTTGAAAAAACAACATAATCCCACCAGTTTTTTCCAGTTAATTCCTGTATTGACTGCAGCTCTCCCGTGTGTTAATGAAAAATTATCTACGGTTCTTATAGATAGATGCCCAACACTCAATGTTCCTTTATGTCTAATGATCTTTACAGGAAAGACGTATGCCTTTGCTGCAGTTGTTGCCATTCACAATCAAGACTTGTATATAATAGAGTCTTACATTCTCCTCACTTGTCAGGAAGAAATGTTCTCCCTTATGATGATTTGTATGCTCAATTGATCTCAGGTGGTCACAATCATATTTTATTTTATCTCTTACAGAAACAGGTATTCATGTACTTTTTCTTACTTATGGAAAGACTACACTTACAATATTTACAATTTTCTTCATATTATCAAACCATCTTAACTGATTTTTTTAGCTCCTATTGCATTCCATGCACCTCCAATGAATGCCTTTCCTTATTGAGTCAAGCCTCTCATGCTCCTTCTTCTATAATCTCTCCATTCCACTTTCCAACGGTATCCTATCTATACGGATAGAGGAAAACAATGGGGTGTAATATCTATATTCACTGATAAGAAATGGACTGATTATTACATTTTTCCTCAAGCTTCTCCTCGGCGAGCAGAATTAGTCACAATTATTTTGGTCCTTCATATGTTTCCCACTGTGTTAAGCATCATTACGGATTCTCAGTATACAAACTGATGCCTCATATAGCCCTACAATTTTGTCACCTCATTTGGAATCTAATTTGTTATCCCTGTTTATCACTCTTCAATCTCTTTTACAGGATTATGTGGCTTCAATATTTCTGGCTCACATACATAGCCACACTAAGATTCCTAGATCACACACTGAAGGAAATACTCATGCTGATGCTATAAAATCACTTTATCCCCTCTTTTCAGATGCCTTGGAATCACACAATTTTTTTTCATCAAAATGTTCACTCTTTAATAAAAGCCTTTTCTATTTCCTCTCAACAGGCCCATTTCATCATTGATAATTGCTCTCACTGTACACCCTTTCATTCCCTTATTGGGAAACTGTAAACCCTTGAGGTTTACCTTCTAATGCCCTTTGGCAGATGGAGGTAACTCCCTACCACACCATTCTTTTTTACATGTTACCAAAAATGCATCCTCAGGCCTTATATGGGCCAGTTCACATCATTCAGAGAAGGTTTCAGCCTGTGTCTCTCATTTGCTCCTTTACACTGCCATCATGGTTAACCTCATCATTTAAAAACTGACAATGCCCTTGCTTATACTTCTTATGCCTTTTTTCAGTTTTGTAATTAAAGAAATATAATTTAAACCCATGTAATTCCCTACAATCCTACTAGACAGGCCTTAGTTGAACATGCACATCACACGCTAAAAACATGCCTTTTAAAACAAAAACAAAAAAGGGAACCTCATGTTAATAATGCTCTCAATATTGCCTTCTTTACAATAAATGCTCTTAATATGCAATATGAAGATAATACACAACACTGGCCCTCTACCTTGGACAGACACTTTACCCCTAAGGAACCACTACCAAAGATTTATGTAAGGTATCAAATTCCACCAGATCCAATATGGAGGGACCCTGCACCCTTAGTTACATGGGGGAAGGGATATGCTGCTGTTCTTACTCCTACAGGTCTGGTCTGGATTCCCACCAGGTGTGTAAGGCCCATCAATCATCATGAGGTGGCATCAAGGACTTCACAATCCTATTCCCAAATTCCATTTGACCTCGGATGAAGAGGACCCGAATTCGAAGAAGGAAACTCCAGCAAGAAAAAGAGGCCCAAGAGATCCCAGTCTTCTAATTATGTCTTGAGGGGATATAAAGATTTTAACAATATCTACTCAACAATTGCTAGCCTAGATGAGTTTAGAATATGCCCTGGAAAATTTGGTTACAGTTCTATTTGCAAACTTACCCCAAATTCCACCCCTATGCTGGCTATTATTGTGTTACTTCTCTGTTGTTGTATCCCTGTTGGTAGTGCCCCATACAAAAACCTGTTCCATCTTTAACTTCCTGCACTCATTCTATTTGGGGTCCACTTAGTGGAAATTGTTAATTCTTCTAAAAATTGTATCTGTCATACTACTTTTTTTTGTGGTGCTAGAGATTGTACCCAGGGCCTTGTGCTTACAAGGCAAGCACTCTGCAAACTGAGCTATATCCCCAGCCCACTATTCTTGATAAAATTGCTACTATTAATTATTTGCTGTTGTAACATCATAAGGGCTACCAGGAATTTATTATGTGTTGTTTTAATTTAACTAATAACAGTAACCTCATTTAAAAGGAATTCAATCATCTTAAAGACGTTGTAAATAAGGTGTAACAAGACGATGGAGGTTAGGATTTATTAGATTGGTTACCTTCATGGCTACCAGTTTTTACATGGATCAAACAGCTTTTCATTGGAGGATGTTTATTGATACTTGCCTAGTTATGCTGTGCATGTTTTTGCCAATGTCTACCTTGCTTTTTCCTTCTACCTTCCTTAAACAGAAGACAAGTGATGTCAATGTCAAAGGCCATACAAAACAAAAAAGGGGAGTTGTAGAGGTTTCAGGCCAGTCAAGGTACAGAGGAGTGAAGTCCTTGGAGTTGAGCAAACTCCTTAGGACAATAGGCCTGCTGTTTGAATAGCTTAGAAAAACTCTGCAACTCCTCTGTCCTTGAGGCCTGGAGACATTAATTATCTTATTATAAAAACATTTGGTATGAGTGGACTCTGAGCAGCAAGCAAGTTATATGATTTGCACATGCGCAAGGTTAACTGCACTATGTAACCTAATGTAATTGATATGACCCTGAAATAGATAATAAAACTGAACTGGCTTTTTCACAGCCAGTTTTTTCACAAGAGCGACTTTTTGCTCTTTGCTATCCAGTGTGCTTGCCTCTTTATTGATCTCCTCTTAATCATTACAGATGGACCCTAATTAACCTTTACAATAATTAAAAATAATCAAAGAAAAAATAATGCAAAAGGAAGTGCACAGCATTGGTTAAGAGAACACTTTCAACTTATCTACTTCTCTGACAGGTGCAATAAATGTTTCAGGGTTCTAAACTTTCAGAACAAAGGTTCATTTTAGCTATGGAGTTGGCAGGTAATTTGGCATTCATTGATAATATCTGATTTTCAGTCTTTAGTTTTTTGTTAATGTGGAAGAGAAATTTAAGAACAGAACAATCTGGATTCAATATGAATATCAGAGAGATTGTGAATAACACTTCATGGGTCAGTAGAAAAGACAGGGTGTCATAAGTGATTACCATAATCATGATCAATGGGACTTTTAAGTAGATTTGCAAATCAATGGAAAACCACACTTGAGGATAATTATTAGGCACTGGCCTTGGAAGAAGCCCTGAGAGATGTGGGACAGCAAATGCAACTCCACAACCACAGTCCAATTCGGTGAAAGCACACCTCACTTGCTTCAGTTCCACAGGGTCTAAGAAAGATAGTTCCACTGTGTCCAAGGGACAATGGTGAAAGTTGTGGAATGGGAAACTCAAAAATGTGCCCTGGGGAAACCCTGCTCTTGAACTCTTAATGTAAATAGATCTCTAATCTTTGTCTTCCTGATGCAATGATTTGAAAACAGAAACACAGCTGGTCGGAGAAGGATATGACCTTTACACCCACCATGCAGGCCCACTCAAGCCTGTGCACAGGGAGCACAGATCCACAAACGCTGACTCTGTGCTTCAAATCATTCTCCTCCACATCAGGACTGACAGCACCCACAATTTAAGGTCTGGCTGTTGTTGAAACGAGTCCTCTAGATACAGAAAAGAGCAGTCTGTTAAAGACAGTGATACAATGAGTCACTCACACTTGGATTTCCTCAACTCCTCCACAAGGCAGCGGGCTTCCTCTTGAATGCGGTCCTCAATGCTCCTCTTTCCCATCCCAAAATTTTGCAGAGTCATGACTGAGAAGCACCTCATCTCTCTCCATTGGTTTCTAGTACTTAAAAGGATTCACAAATGAGGGAGAGCAGAATCTAGGAGGGGTAGTCCAGGCGAGGTAGAGGAAGTTGACAAGCGGCAGCCAAAGAGATGGTCAAGTTCAACCTGGTTTTCTGTTTTCCTTTCTCCTTATCATCATGACAATTGCTCACCCACTGCACATGCATGCACACGTACCAAATCCTTTACTAGCTCTAGCGGGTACTGGGAAACTGTCTCTTCCAGGAATTCCTCTCCATGTTCAGTCAGGGATTCCTTCACAGCTTCATATCCATGCAACACCACAGTGGGCCTCATACCAAAATATAGAGTAAACACAGGGCCATAGACTTTTGACAGCTGGAAATGGGAAAGAAAATGGAAATATTAGCTGAAAAATATTAGTATTTGATCTCTATGTTTGAAATGATTCAGACTGTCATTCAGATTATTCTCATTATATTTCTTATTTTTATTGGGTCACAAGAATCTTCAAATATTTCTGAAGTTTTTCTACAAATGTGATGGCATAGCTGTCAGTTATGGATGGTCTATGATGTGCCATGCCTGGCTCAGACAACTGATATCTATACTATAATTAATCCTCACATCAATGCATTTAGGGGCTTATTTGTCCTGTTTTATATGCAATGGAAATGAAGTCAGAAAGTTCCAAACTCATTTGCAGTGTACCATGACCAATAAACAGAAGACCCAAATTTGAACCTTTATTTTGTCAACTTTGGAAATTTGAACCTTTATCAATCCCCAGGGCTTATCCACCTTTCCACCAATACCCAGCTGGATTCTTCTGGATCGTTATCAGGGCTTGTGTCATAGATATTTTGACTAAGTAAGACTATGATGTGCAGTGGAAGTCTGTATGGTTAATGGTGACCCCAGAGGATTTTAACACTCATAGGTTGACACCACAGATATCAATAACACAGCAAGAGAGAGAGAGAGTTCCAGGGAGGCAGTGCTAGGCCATGCAGCACATCTTGGAAGAACAATTTCTCTCACCCTGCAGCAATTCACAGAGTACAGACTGAAGCTTTGTGCAAAACCCTGAAGGATTCTATAAACAGCCCACGGAATCTGAATGGTTAGTTCTTTCCTTCACTCTCTTAAGCTGCTTCTCAGCCCATAGTTTTCCTTTATTAATTGTATTAATTGCTTTATTGAGGAATGATTGAAAGATAAAAAATATTTATATTTAGAATGTAAAAATGTGATAATTTGATTTATGTAGACATTGCCAATTGATTATAACAGCCAAGCCTACTCATATGTACATCATCTCAGTGTCAACATTTTCACATATGAGTGGTGAACATACATTAGCAAATTTCAGGTGTAAGATATATTATTATTTACTGTAGTCACAATACTGTGCCTTACGTCTCCAGTGCTTATTCACCTAGTAGCTGAAGGTTTTTAACCTTGGACCAACATCTCACCTTCTCTTCCAGATCCTAGCTCCCAATAACCACCATTCTACTCTCTCTTACTATGAGTTTGAGGCTTTTTGCTTTGTTCAAGGTTCCACATGTAATTGAGAAACTATAGTAATGGTCTTTCTGTGTGGCCATTTTCCTCATCATAAAACCCTCCAGGCTCATTCCATGTTGTGGTAATTAGTACATGGTCCTTTTAAAAATAAGGACTGAATAAGATTATATTATATATATATATAAATCACCTTTGTTGTACTCATTGAGCCACCAGTGGATGCTTAGGTTGGTGTCGTTTCTTGACTATTGTAGCTAATGCTGTAATGAATATGGAGTATGGGTACAGTTTGGACATACTTGTTTCAACTCTTTGGACTTATACTAAGAAGTGGAACTACAGGATCACATGGTACTTCTATATTTCAATATTTTGAGAAAGCTCCACAGCCATTTTTCTAATGGCTGTATCAATTTACATTCCCACCACCACTGAACAAAAGTTCCATTTCTCTACATCTTTGCAAAAATTGCTGTCTGGACACTGATAATAGCAGCCCTAACATGAGTGAGATAATATTTCATGGTGGTTTGAATTGCATTTACCTGATAATAAGTGATGTGGGCATCTTTTCATATAACTGTTGACGATTTGCATGCTTTTTTGGAAAAAATAATGTTTTTCCACATTTTTTTGCAAATATAAAATTCTAATTATGACCATAATTAAATGAGGATGAAATATTTCTGTTAACATCCCAATACATCTCTATATTTTTTCCAATTTTTATTTTGTATTTTTTCATTATTTTTTAATTTGTTTTAATTAGTTATACATGAGAGTAGAACGTACTTTGATGCATCATATGTAATGGAATATAATTTCTCATTCTTCTGGTTGCACATGATAGAATATTATCAGACATATAGTTATATATGTATACAGGGAAATAATGTTTGATCATTTTACCACCCTTCCTACCCCATACCCCTCCCCTCTCTTCACTCCCCTCTACCTAAATAATTATATTCTTCCCTAGTCACTTGCTCCCATTATTGTGAATTAGCATCCACATATCAGTGAAAACATTAAGTCTTTGTTTTGTTGGGTTTGGCTTATTTCGTGTAGCATGATATTCTCCAACTCCATCCATTTACCAGCAAATGCCATACTTTCCTTTTTCTTTAAGGCTGAGTAATATTCCATTATATATATATATATATATGTATATATATGTATATATACACACACACTATCATATATATCACATTATATATATTCATATATATATATATCACATTTTTTAATCCACTCATCTTTTGAAGACCTAGGTGCTAGACCAGAGAACCAGAGGCTCTATGCCAAATAGAAGAAAAAGTAGCCCCAAGTATTCATCATGTCGGCTTAGGATCTGACTTCCTTAATAAGATTCCTAAAGCGCAAGAAGTTAAATCAAAAATCAATAAATGGATGGATTCAATCAAAAAGCTTCTTCTCATCAAAGGAAATGATCAATAACTTAGAGAGTCTACAGAATGGGAGAAAATCTTTACCACATGAACCTCAGATGAAGCATTAACATCTAGGATATATAAAGAACTCAAAAAACTTAACATGCAAAAAACCAATTAACCCAATCAATAAATGTGCCAAGGAACTGAACAGACACTTAACAGAAGAAATATAATTTATCAACAAATACATGAAAAAATGTTCAATACCTTTAGTAATTAGAGAAGTGAAAATCAAAACTACTCTACATTTTCTTCTCACCCCAGTCAGGATGGCAATTGTCAAGAATATAAACAATAATAAATGTTGGTGAGGATATGGGGAAAAAGGTGCACTCATACATTGCTGGTGGGAATGCAAATTGATGCAACCATTATGGAAGAAGGTATGGAGATTCCTCAGAACACTTGCAATGAAACCACCATTTGACCCAGCTATTCTACTCCTCAGTTTAATCCAACCTCTGGTGATACCAATGTGCAGGTAGGACTAAGAAAAAATGAGGCTTTGATACAAAAAATTGCTCAACACGCTAGATTCTTACACTGATGACTGGTTGGAAATTCATGACTTGGAAGAAACAAGTGTATCCCTGACTTTTATATAAAAATATGATCTTGTAATCATCAAACTGTAAGATAGTTTGTCTTTGAAAATCAGTCTTCTAAATATTTTGAAATGCTGAACTAACACCCCAAGTATCTAAGCATAAACTAGGTAGTACAATTTAAACATTGTGAAATATCAAACACACATCATCATGTGACTAGGTAAATATATGCAGTATTTGCTACTTATTACCTCAATTTCCAAATCCTGGGGATCAGAGAGCAGAAATCATTTATCTTTTTTTTTTTTTTTTTTTGACAAATGGGGAAATAGAGATTGTGTGAATCCGGGAGACCTTCAGTCACATAGCCCACAGGGGTCAGAACTGGAATTTGAAGGAGATCTAGTGCCCAAAATGGTGTGCTATGGCTTACATCAGAGCTGCCTCCAAAGCCACATTAGAAAAGTAAAGCAAACACCACACTGGCCCTGTTCATAGACCAACACACTTCCCCTCAAATCACTATGCATTATTACACTCCCAGGATAACTGGGTCATAGTTTCCATAAAAGAAACAGGAACAGAAGCGTTCGCCCCACTGTCAGTACAGAAGTGAAACTTATTCAGCAGAGATGAGGAAGAAACAATATCAGAGAATTGGGGGGAGGGTCCTTGAGAAACTACGTCTCTGCCCATCTCTCGCCTCTTCCAGATGGAACTGCTTCTCTTGCTGTTTAGTATGTCCTTGTCATGTGTAATGGAATGAAAAATGTTGGACCATAAGCAGTAATATTAGGGACAGAAAAACAGGCATGTGGTTTAGAGGTAGACAGGAGGCAGAGAAACTGCAAATTGGAATATGAGACTTTATTTGGTGGTTGTGAGTTGCATGTCATTGGATTGTTGTACACTACTAGATCACTAATGGTAGTGCTGTACAAAGATGTGTCCTGTAAATATACCACTGTATGTATTTCAAGTTGGCAAGCATTGTTTTTTTTTTTTTTTTTTTTTAACAATGTATTTAGTAAAGAAAATTGCAGTCAGGACCACAGTTACATAATGTTCACAGGTATTCTCAAAATTAACGTGCAATTTTCACACATATTATATCACTTTTGATTTCTAAATTATCTTTAGCTAAAGTAAAATTATTCCCATTTTAGTAATGAGGAAGCTGTGCCTGAGAGATACAATGCTTTGGCCAATGGCATTCAGACTGCAGCTGGTAAAGGTGAGAGTGGAAATCGTAAACCCTGGTGTCATAGCGTTTTCTCAAAGTAAAAATACAGTTCAGGGTCTGGGGTTGTAGCTCAGGGGTGGAGCACTTGCTTCTCATATGTGAGGCAGTGGGTTCAATCATCAGCACCACATAAAAATAAGGTATTGTGTCCATCCACAACTACAAAAAAAAAAAAAAATCCAAAGAAAGGAAAATATTTAAAAAAAATACAGTTCAAACAAGTTCATGTGCCCTCTTGTTCAGTACTGCTTGATTACATGAATTGACTTTGGAAATAGTTGCTGACAGTAATTGCAACATTAATTGCTTAAAACGGGGTCAAAATAGTTTGATTCTTTAACCTTTAGAATCTTCCTTAACTTAGGCCTTGATGAACTTTTCATCCATGTGAAACTGAAGCAGTAATTTGCTATGTGACTCACAGAACTGTGATCTCTAAACTAACCATCTTAGGCTCTAAACACAGATATACCACATTTTCTTAATTTTGATAAAATAAACATTCTCTTTAGATAACTAGCTTTATTCTCTATGAGATGAATTTCTCTCCTGTCCTTCTTCATTCCATGAAACTCCTGCCTTACTCATTCTCTTATTTTGGAGATAATCACAGAGGAAATCAAAATTGATGGACCTAGCAAAAGCAGTGCTAAGGAGGAAGTTTACAGCAGTGAAGGTCGACATGAGGAAATTCAAATATACAACCTAATGATGCATCTCAGGGACCAAGTAGAACAAGAGGAAACTAAACCCAAAATTAATAGGAGGAAAGAAATAACCAGGATCAGAGCAGAAGTAAATGAGGTAGAGATTTAAAAATACAAAAAAAGAACAATGAAAAATTTTAAAGATAAAATCAACAAACCCTTAACTAGACTAAGAATAAAAGAGAAGGTATGAATAAGTAAAATTAAAGATAATAAATGTAGACATTACAACTTATACCACAGAAACACAAAGTTCATTCAAGTATTATAAAAAATTTAAGATGATAAATGGAAAAATCTAATGGAAGTGGTTAAATTTCTGAACACATATTGCCTCCCCAAATTGAACTATGAGCCATGAAATCCACAAAAAGACCAAAAATTGACAGTGAAATTAAGGTAATAAACATTTCTTAACAAATGAAAGTTCAGGATAGAATGACTTCATTATGGATTTCTATCAAACTCTCATGAACTAAAAAAATTTTTATTTCGGTCAAACAGTTGAAAGGGAGGGTATTCTTTCAAATTCATTCTACAAGGCCAGCATCATACTCCTTACAATGGGGGTCAGAAAAGTTTGATTCTTTAATCTTTAGAACTTGCATGAACCCAGGACACAATGTATTTTCCAGGGCAAGAAGAAACTAACTTGCTTTCTGACTCACAGCGATCTGAAGTCCAAACCAACCAATCTAATCTCTGATAGAACCACACTGACTTATTTAAAAAAAAATCTGATTGCTCTCTTTGCATCATTAACTTTATTCTATATGAGATGCCAGGCCCCATCCACCCATGCTGTTGGTTACCCTGCCCTGTGAGTAGAATTTCAACCCTGGAAGTCAGAGGCCCAACAGAGATCAGTGTATGCCTGACCCTACGGATGTGTTGATCTAATCTCTCCAAAATATATGCCACCAGTTAAAATTTCTGTGTTTTGATAAGAACTAGATTCCAGACACAGAAGCATTCCATTTATAATTCTGCATTATTCCTGTCCTGGGAGTGCATCAGTGTTATCTTTCTGGACAACAGTCCAATACACAGCACTTCCCACTTTATCCTACCTTGCCCTGGTGGGCAGAGAACTGAGGACCATTTCAACCAATTCTGTTTCCAGGCCTCTCCAGTAGGTAGTTTAGTAAGCAAACAAAAGGAGAATGAGTTTAATAACCCTACTCCCTTGCTCTTTTTAAGGGGTACACAGACAAGAAAAATTAGAAAAAAGTGCAGGCTGGCAATGGGAAATGAATATCCATCCTTATCCATAGTTTCAGTCATCTCCAGTGGAGATCATTCTTTCATTTTTCATTAAAACTTTTTGGTTGTTCTTGTTGTATTTGCTAGTTGGTACATGCATACACATATATCCACACATATTTGTTCCTTTTTTCATTTTTATCATTTTTATTCATTTTCATTCTATTATCTTGCATTTTTTGGAGGATTGGTACTTTTTTGTTTCTCGATGCAAGTTTTTATTCTTTCTTATCCTTTTAATAACCACATTCTCTTGCTGTTTTTATGTCTTTCTGTTTTGTTTCTTTTATTTATTTTTTTCTCATTCTTTATGGATTTGGCTTGCTATCTGTTTTGACTTCTCCTTTTTACCTCTTCAGTATTCAAAACTTTCTTTTTCCCCCCTAATCTATTTTCTTTTTATTGAATTGTTTTTTTTTCTTGTTATAACTCATGCAGCAAGGGATCAGTAACCAAACGGAGGGGTGAACCCATTTTTAAAATAAAAGGACTGAAGAAATATTTAGAAATAAGACACAAATGCATGAAAAATAGTTTCAAAAGCTGGGGCCTGGTAGCTGGATCAGACTTGATGGGTAAGATCCCTAGCAAAGGAAAAAGTCCATGGATTGTTTATTTAAAGGGAAGCACATCAGTAAAGGCATTTATTGTAAGGAAGGTTTCTTCAAGGTAAACAAAGTCAGCAGGATCTGGCTAATAGGGGCTTATCTACTTTTGCAATACCTTCTTCTTGCTACAGACATCTAGGCTTCAGGCTATTGAGTGCCCTCACATTTCTTTCACCCCAGGGCACCAGGCATATGTATTCAAAGCTTTTGAACCTATAAATCCCATGCCATGCATGGAATCTGCGTCATTAACAGTGGCCACCTGCAAATGAATGAGTCTTTCAGCACCTTGTTCTAAGAGAAACCCAAAGGGCAGTCTAGCTGTCCAAGGCTATAGAGTTCAAAGCAATGATTCATTTGCTGATGCTAACCATGTTTTAACATTTTTTAAATTGCTTAGTTTATATAATTTCCCCACCATATATGTTGTCACAGTTATTAATACTATGAATTCCATAGTTTACACCTAGAGTTTACTTTAATTCTATATCTAGTTTGCATTTCTTTGATGTTGCTATTATTAATTGTTGACTCCACTTTTCCTGTTTTTGTGGTTATTAGTGTCATAGATGTTATAGTAGGCACTTTGTTCTTTGAAATGCTCAATATTGTTCGTAGGTCTTGTTGTTTTGCCCCTTTTCTATGTGATGCTGAAAATCTAGTGTGACACAACAAATCTCAGAGTAGATACTCTGTTGCTGAGATAAACACCCAACCAAGTAAGAGAGTGCGCCTTGCTGCACACAGAACCTAACCTCACTTGAACTTCAGCAGAATTTTAACAAAAAGAATAGGGAGACAAAAATCTCAAACTGATGACCAGGTCCCAAGTAGAAATTTCTAGGATGAGCCTCAGGTCTCATTCATAGACACCTGCTCCCACAGCAAGAGCAGAGAAAAATAACACAAGGACCACAGGTACCACACCCACAAAGAGCCTCTACTTAGAATACTTCCATACCCTTCCATACCCTTTAGAGTTTTCAGGTCTAAAAGAGCAATCACAGAGGATGCACACCAGATACCCTGGTATATAACACAATTGCCAGACCTACTAGAAAGACCCTGTTCTTATGAGATGCAAAGAAAAAGTGGAATCCTCATGTTCCAATAAAATACATAGTGTTGAAATATATTAATCATTACAAAAAACTAGTAGAGATAACAGTATGACCCACTTAGAAAAATATTCAGCAGTTCACAAAAATCTCATATTCCAGAACACTTCACCAAAAGAAAGTCGTTAAAAAGGCCTAAAAAGATTCTTTAAGGGCTGGGGATATAGCTCAGTTGGTAGAGTGCCTGCCTTGCAAGCACAAGGCCCTGGGTTCAATCCCCAGCACTGCAAAAAAAAAAAAAAAATTCTTTAACAAAATGGAAGAAAAGTTCATTCCAAATATCAACACAGGTGCACAAGAAATATGAAAAAACAAGGTAATGGGACACCTTAAGAGGTTCATACTTTATGAGAAACTGATTCCAGTTATATAGAAGTAGATAATGGGCGAGTAATTCAAAATAATGATTATAAAAATGATCAATGAATTCTAAGAGAACACAGAAAAACAACTGAATGAATTAAGGAAGTCAGTACAGAATACAAATGAGAAATTCAATGAAGAGATACATATTTGGAAAAAGAATCACACAGAAAGTCTGGAAATGAAAGACTCATGATCAAAAAATTTCACTTGGGTATGGTGGTACACAACTATAATCCCAGTGGCTCAGGAGGTGGAGGCACGAAGATTTTGTGTTAAAACCAGCCTCAGGAAAGCAAGGCCCTACGCAACTCAGTGAGACCAGTTTCTAAATAAAATATTTATTTTTTGTGTAGACATTAGTTGCTGTTCCTTCTTAGAATTCCCCTTTCTTTATTCCATACTTTTGTTATGTTGTGTGATTCCTTCTAGAAAAAAAAGAAAAGGTTAAGCAAGAGCCTCTGTAGGGGGGGAGTAGAAATATTGATTTCATAAGGAATAAAGTTAATGATGCAAAGAGAGCCATCTTGTCACTTTTATTTAAAATAAGTCAGTATGGTTTTTTCAGAGATCAGAGCCTGACTTGATTCATTTGGACTTCAGATTTCTATGTATCAGAAAGCAAGTTAGTTTCTGCTTGCCCTAGAAAAAGAGGTTATTGTGTCCTGAGTTTAAGTAAATTCTAATGGTTAAAAAAATCAAACTTTTCTGACCCTCATTTTAACCAGTATGATGCTGGCCTTTTAGAATGAGAATACCCTCCCATTCAATTATTTGTAATTATCTGACAAAAAAAGAGTCAGTTCTTTTATGACAGTTTGATAGAATTCAGCAGTGAGGATATTCTATTCTTAACATATTGATTGGAAAATATTTTATTACTGATTTATTATTTCTACTCACTGTTGGTCTGCTCATGGTGTTCATACCTCATAGATCACTTTTGATAGGTTGTATGTGTCCATAAAATTAACCATTTCTATTAGGTTTTCCATTGATTGATTTATAATTTTTTATAATATGAATGATCTTTGTATTTCTGTGATATCAATTGCAATGTCCATTTTTATCTCTAAATTTATTTACTTGTTTTTTCTCTTTTTTAATCTTTAGTCTACTTAAAGATTTTTTGATTTCTTCTCATAAAAATCTTTCATTGATCTTTTATAAGTTTTAAATTTCTCACTTATTTCTGCTCTGATCTTTGTTATTTCTTTCCTTTTGTTAATTTTGAGTTTCTTTCTTTATTTACTTTATCCTTCAGATACATAATTAGATACATATTTGAAATTGACTTTTTAGCTTAGTGATTCATTGTTATAAACTTCATTCTTTTTTATTTATTTTTTAAAATTTTTACAGATTTCATTTTGATTCATTGTACACAAATGGGCTACAACTTTCCATTTCTATGGTTGTGCATGATGTACATTCATACCATCATGTAATCATATATGTAGATAGGGTAATGTTGTCTGTCTCATTCCACCATTTTTCATACCCCCACCCTCTTCCCCTTTCATTTCCTCTACAGAATCTAAAGTTCCTCCATTCTTCTCTCACCCCCACCACCCCCAACCCATTTCTATATCATCATCCACTTTTCAGGGAAAACATTCAGCCTTTGTTTTTTTTGGGATTGGCTTATTTCACTTAGCATGATATTTTCCAATTAAACTTCCTTCTTAGTATTACTGTTGCTGTATCTCATAATTTTGGTATGCTGTGTGCTTCTTCCACGAAAAAGAGAAAATATCAGGCAGAGACATCATGGAATGAAGGAAGAGAGCAGAAAAGTTTGTCTCATAGACAATCAAGCTAATGATCTGAAAAAAAAAAACCCATCAAATTAATTTTGTCCAATATAAGGATGTGTGGTTCTATCAGTATTTAGAGCCTGATAGCCACATTGGATTATGTCACACCACTGTGAGTCACACAACAAATTGCTGTGTACTCTTAACCTGGATAAAGAGTTCATCAAGACTTGAGTTAATGAAAGTTCTAGAGGTTAAAAAATAAAATTTTATGACCCACCATTTTAAACCATGAATGCTGCAAGTATTAAGTCAGTGACTATTTCAAGTCACTGATTAGTGTAATCATGGAAGACTGCAAAATAATATATGCTCAGTAAATACTGAACTTGCTTGAACTGTATGTTTTGCTTTAGGGAAGACTTTGAGACTAAAGGCACAGGAGTTCCAACCTTTGATCTACCACTTATCATCTGTGTCCTTGCCAAGGCATTGTATCTCTGAGGCCCGGCTTCTTCAATTCCAAAATGGGAATAATTTTATTTAGCTAAAGGTAATTAAGAAAATCAAAAGTGATATAATACGTGTGAAATTGCATGTTAATTTTGAGAATACCTGTACACATGTGCATTGCATATTATGTAACTCACAGTTGTCTCAGAAAAAGAAAAGGTTTCAATGGATCCAGTTTTGTTCCTGGTGATCAGTCTCTCCTGTTTGCTTGTTTCTTGACAGCAATTTTCATTACTAAATTCATTGTAAATAATGCTTGTCAATTTGAAGCAAATGCAGTGGTGTATTTACAGGACACATCTTTGTACAGCATTGCCATTAGTGATTTCGTAGTGTGCACCACTCCAATGACATGCAACCCAAGACTACCAAATAAAGTCTCATATTCCAATTTGCATAGATTTTCTGTTCTGGGAGTCCATTTGATGTACTCCCTGCCTCCTGCCCACCTCTAAACCACATTCCTGCTTTTATGTCTCTAATATTATTGCTTATGGTCCAATATTTTTCATTCCATTACATCTGACAAGGGCATACCAAACAGCAACAGTAACAGTCCCATCTGGAAGAGGTGAGAGATGGGCAGAGCCATAGTTTCTCAAGCCCTCCCCCTTCAATTCTCTGAGATCAACTCTTCCTCAGTTCTGCTGAATAAGTTTCACCTTCATACTGATGTGGGGGATCCCTTCTGTGCCTGTTTCTTTTGTAGAATCTATGACCCAGTTTTTCTGGGAGTGAAATAATGAGTAGTGATTCGAGGGAAAGCTTTCTGGTCTATGAACAGGGCCAGTGTGGTGTTTGCTTAACGTTTCTAACGTGGCTTTGGAGGCAGTTCTGATGTAAGCCATACCACACCATTATGGGCATTAGATCTTCAAATTCCAGTTCTGACCCCTGTGGGCTGTGTGAATGAAGGTCTCCCAGGTTCAAAGATTCTCTGTTTTCCCATTTGTCAAATGAAGAATAATTATCTTTTCCCTCTGGTCCCCAGGATTTGGAATTGGGGTGTTAAATACCAAATGCTATGTACATTTACTTAGTTACATGATGATGTATGTTTGGTACTTCAAAATGTTTACTTTTTCTACCTAGTTTATGCTTAGGCACTTGGGATGTAAGTTCAGCAGTTTAAAATATTTAAAAGACTTGATTTTCAAAGATAAATGATTTTATTGTTTGTTGAAGTATTAGAAGTTCAGTATTTTTATATGAAAGTCAGAGATACACTTATTTCCTCCAAGTCATGAATTTCCAACCAGTCATCAGTGTGAGAATCTAGCATGTTGAGCAATTTTTTGTATCAAATGCCTCATTTTTTCTTAATCCTACCTGCACATTGGTGTCACCAGAGGTTGTGTGCTTCTGTGTATTCTTACTTGTTTGTTTTAAAAAGGCCTGTTCCTATGATCTATACCAGAGTGGCTGAACTAGATTGTCATGGATAGAGATTCAGGAAGGAGAGCAAGTGTAAACAAGTTTGGTTTTATTCTTATCAGATGACCAGTGTACACTGAGAAGGGGTCAGAACTTATCTGGTTGATTGGCTCAGCACTTTATGTCAATAGGACACATTCTGATTAACAGAGAGCACTATAAAAGTTTACATTGATTGCAAGCTCACAGTTGTCTCAGAAAAAGAAAAGGTTTCAATGGATCCAGTTTTGTTCCTGGTGATCAGTCTCTCCTGTTTGCTTCTCCTCTCACTATGGAGACAGAGATCTGGGAGAGGGAAACTCCCACCAGGACCCATGCCTCTGCCAATTATTGGGAATATCCTGCAGATAGATACTAAAAACATCCCCCAGTCCTTTACTAATGTAAGTATGTTGATGCTCCTCCAGTGGCTTGTAATGTGTAAATAAATTAATCCTTCATTTTAAATTAAATATATGCACAAGGCAATTTGTTAAAAGAGCTTGTTACACAGTAAATACTCTCTGGATTTTGATATTTCCACTGTTTTTTATAGTTTTCCATTTTAGAGGTAATGTAATAAAATAATGGATAAATGATAGCAATATTAAAATGTAAAAATCTGGATGCCCTTGCCCATCATTGTTTCATGTTTATTTGCTGTGATTTTCTATTTTCTGCACAGTCTAATCTGTTTGTGATTCTCTGCATGAATTTTTATTTGTTTCAGTGTGTCTTTCATTTCCAGGAGTTCTGACTAGTTTCTTTTCAGTATCTCTATTTTTTTATTAAAATCATCTTTTGATCACTGAATTTTCTCTCAATTCATTTCTTAGTGCTTCCTTTATTGAATATTTTAATAATCAGTTTTTTATCATCTTTCTCTAGAATTTCATGCACTTTCCTCTTTTGGAATCAATTTTAGGAGGATTGTGAATTTGGGGGGAAGAATTGTTTGTTTCCTCATGTTTTCAGAGGCCTTGGATTTGCCAATTCCATTGAGATGATTTTCTTCTCTCTTTTATACCTATGTCCTTTTGTGTGTAGTTATCTATTTTGTTTTGGGACTTCTCTCTGTTTTTGATATATGAGTAAGTCCAGGGATGTAACCTGGGTTCCCCCTCTTCTGGTAGATCCTCTTTGGGGCCTGGTTGTTGGTTTCAGGTTTTTGTCTCTGAAGTCTATGTGTTGAAGTAATGTTGGGACTGAGGTGGGGCTAGAACACGTGTGGCATGAGATTCCTTGTTATTGGGCTGAGTCAGGAGGGTTGTTTGGGAGCAGGATGTCTACTCTGTGAAGCTGAAGTGACCCACTCACTTTCCAACACCACACAGAGGAAGTGGTGGACCAGGAATAGCAGTCTTGTTATTTACAGATTACAGCCTTTGAACAAATATCCAGTATCTATTTTGTCATCTGGAACACTAATTGTCACCTCTAGAGGAAAGGTGGGATCAGCAATAAAAAAACTGTGAACGAGATCAGTCATTAGATGGTAGGGGTCTACTACATTGCCAGCTGTGTTAATAATAAAAAATGAAGAGTTAGGAATTGCGTAAACTAAATAATTCTACAGTTAGTGAGATTATAGTTTTTGTGTGGAGAGAAAATTGGGTAGAAATGAAAGAGAAAGTTTGAAATGTTTTAAAAAGTGAAGACAGGAAAGGCAGAAAGCAGATCACAAATGTTGACTATAAAGAAAGAGGACTGGATAATTAACTGTAGGTAGTTTATAAATTAAGAAGAGAAAGAGGGAGCAGGAAGATTTGATTGTTACTAGGAGAAGAGAGTGAAGAAGGGGCACTAAGAGGGACAAAAATCAAGGTACAGCCAACAAGCAAATGTAAGATCAGAGCAATTCAAAGCATGTGTGAATGCACCCCTCCTATGTGAAACCAAGGCTAAATAACAACAGGTGCAGAGGAAAGCAGTAGAGGTGAAAACAAAATTATTTGAATATATACCCATACTGAACCTATACATTCTGTGAAAGCACACACACACACATCTTGCACAATGAAAAGAAGTAAAAAGTAATAAAATACAATGAAATGATACTTGAGAGAAAAGATTTTTTATTTGTTCTAATTAGGCATGCTTGACAGTAGAATGCATTTTGACACATCCTACATAAATGGAGTATATCTTCTCATTCTTTTGGTTGTACATAGTATAGGATCACAGGGGTTGTGTAGTCATATATGCACACAGGGTATTAATGTACAGTTCATCTACTTTCCTTACTATCCCCATAAACCCTCCCCTCCTTTCAATCCCCTTTGCCTAATCCAAAGTACCTCTCTTCTTCCCTAGTTATCCCATCCTCCTATTGTGAATTACCATCTGTATATCAGATAAAACTTTCCACCTTTGTTTTTCTGGGATTGTCTTATTTCACTTAGTATGATATTCTCCACCTCCACCCATTTACTGGCAAATGTCACAATTTCATTTTTCTTTAACGCTGAGTAATATTCCACTGTGTATATATACCACATTTTTTTAACCAATTCAGCTGTTGAAGGGCACACACACAAATCTTGCACAATGGAAAGAAGTAAAGAAAAATTATAAAATACAATGAAATGATATTTGAAAATATTTTTAAAAATTCTTATTTGTTGTTTTTAAATATACATGACCGTACAGTGTATTTTGACTCATTATGCATACATGGAGTACATCCAATTCTAATTAGTACCCCATTCTTGTGGTTGTACTTAATGTGGAGTTATCCTGGTTGTGTATTCATTTATGAGCAAAGGAAAGTTATTTCTGATTCTTTCTACTATTTTTTCTATTCCCATCACTCCTCCCTTCCCTTCATTCCCCTTTGTCTAATCCAATGAACTTCTATTCTCCCCTCTGTAGCACAGTTCATTGTTGTGGGTTAACATCCACATATCAAAGAGAACATTCAACCTTTGTTTTTTTGATACTGGCTTATTTCACTTAACATGATGTTTTCCAGCTCCATCCATTTACTTGCAAATGGCATAATTTCATTCTTCTTTATGATGAATAATATTCAAATCATTGTGCATATACCACATTTTCTTAATTCAGTCATCTGTTGAAGGGCACCTAGGTTGGTTACATAGCTGGGCATTGTGAATTGAGATATTATAAACATTGATGTTGCTGTGTCACTGTAGTATGGTGATTTTTAAGTGCCTTAGGTATAAATCGAGGAGTGGGATAACTGGGTTACAAAATTGAACTGAAAAATCTTTATAAATAAACTTCTTAAAAATGTCTACAGTGGAAAATGTATGAAACTGGAGATCCTAATGCTACATGAAATAGGTCCAATCCAGAGATCAAGGATTTAATGTTTTCTCTGAGATGTGGAAGCTAGACCAAAATAAGAGGCAAGAATTAAAGGGGGATTCCACAGAAATAGAAGAAATTAGTGGAAGAGAAAAAAAGGATTGAGGGGAGAGAGAAGTGATGGGAAAATTGAGACCCATGGAATGATTCTGACCAAAATACTTATGTTCATATATGAAAATACTACAGTGAATATAACTTTGTGTATATCTACAAGACACTGATCTGAAAAAACCCCTATAATTAATAGAAGAAATATTAGTAGAGTAGAGGAAAGGGAAAAGCATAAGGGAGAAGAGAGGGAAAGGGGAAGCACTGGGGACTGAAGTAGAACACATTTTCTTCCCTGCCTTTAGAATTATGTCAAAGAAAGCCCTAATACTTTACTCCCAAAGAAGCCCTAATGTTGTTTATAACTAAAATCAACTAAGAAAAAATGGACAAAAAGAATATGAATAAATATTTTTTCAATATCATGCAAATGGTCAACAGGTATATGAAAAGATGCTCCCATCAAATATCATCAGGAAAATGCAATTCAAAACCACAGTGTTAGGTTTGGATTTGAGGTGTCCCCCAAAAGTTCATGGTTGAGACAACACAAGAAGGTTTGGAGGAGAAACAATCAGGTAAATCAAATGTGACTTATAAATAAAATATAATCTTAATCAGCCTTAAAATTGGACCTCCTACTTATTACCACAACATGGAATGAGCCTGGAGGACTTCACGATGAGGGAAGTGGCCATGCAGAAAGACCTTTACTGCAGGATCTCACCTGTGCAATGTCACGAAACAAAGCAGAAGCCTCAAACTCATAGTGATAGAGAGTAGAATGGTGCTTATTGGGGTTGGGATGTGGGAGAAAAGGTGAAATGTTGGTCCAAGGGTACGAAGAGATTCAGTCACAAGGTGAATAAGCACTGGGACCTAAGGCACAGCATTGGGACTACAGTAAATAATAATGCACCTCACACCTACAATTTCCTAACCTGTTTTCACCACGCACACATGAAAATATTAATGCTGAGATAATGTTTATATTAATTATCTTGGCTGTGGAAATCAATTTGCAATGTCTACATAAATCAAATTATCGCATTTTACACTCTAAATATATAAACTTTTATTTTTCAATCATAATTCAATAAAGCCATTAACAAAACACAAATAAAAACAAAAACCTATGGGATAAGAAGCAGCATAAGAGAGTAATACAGGGTGCACTGGCTGATAACACAATGCTTGTGGGGTTTGCACAGAGCTGCAGTCTGTACACTATGAACTGCTGCAAGGTGAGGGAAGTTGTTCTTCCATGCTGTGCTGCATGGCCTGGTGCTCTTCCATGGTTCTCAATCTCTTGCTGTGCTAGTGATATCTGTGGTCTCGACCTATGAGTATTAAGATCATCTGGGGTCACCATTAAAAATATAGACTTCAGTGCTCATCATAGACTTACTTAGTCAAAATATCTATGACACAAACCCTGTAATGACTCAGAAGACTTCAGCTGGATATTGGTCCAAAGGTGGATAAGCCCTGGTGATTGGTAAACTGTTCAAACCTCTGAAGTTATCAAAATAAAGGTTCAAATTTGGGTCTTCTGTTTATTACTCATGGTACACTGCAAAGGAGTTTGGAACTTTCTGCCCTCATTTCCTTTGCATGTAAAATAGGACAGATAAGTTCCCTAAATGCACTGATATGAGGATTAATTATAGTATAGATATCAATTGTCTGAGCCAGACAGGGCACATCATAGACCATCCATAACTGACAGTTGACTGCCATCACATTTGTAGAAAAAATTTAGAAATATTTGAAGATTCTCGTGGCCCAATAAAAATAAGAAATATAATTAGAATAATCTGAAAGACAGTCTGAATCATTCCAAATATGTAGATCAAATGCTACTCTTGTTCAACTAATATTTGTATTTTCTTTCCTATTTCCAGTTGTCAAAAGTCTATGGCCCTGTGTTTACTCTATATTTTGGTATGAGTCCCACTGTGGTGTTGCATGGATATGAAGCTGTGAAGGAAGCCCTGATTGATCATGGAGAAGTATTTTCAGGAAGAGGCAGTTTCCCAGTGCCCGACAGAGTTATTAAAGGATTTGGTAAGTGTGCATGCATGTGCAGTGGGTGAGCAGTGGTCATGGGGATGAGGAGAAAGGAAAAGAGAAAGCCAGGTTGAGCTTGACCATCTCTGTGGCTGCCACTTGTCAACTCCCTCTACGTCACCTGGGATATCCTCCTACATTCTGCTCTCCCTCATTTAGGAATTGCTTTAAGTAATGGAAACAGATGGAAAGAGATGAGGCGCTTCTCAGTCATGACTCTGCGGAATTTTGGGATGGGGAAGAGGAGCATTGAGGACCGCATTCAAGAGGAAGCCCGCTGCCTTGTGGAGGAGTTGAGGAAATCCAAGTGTGAGTGACTCATTGTATCGCTGTCCTTAACATCGCTGTCCTTATCGCTGCTCTTTTCTGTGTCTAGTGGACACATTTCAACAACAGCCAGACCTTAAATTGTGGGTGCTGTCAGTCCTGATTGGAGGAGGATGATTTGAAGCACAGAGTCAGCGTTTGTGGATCTGTGCTCCCTGTGCACAGGCTTGAGTGGGCCTGCATGGTGGGTGTAAAGGTCATATCCTTCTCCGACCAGCTGTGTTTCTGTTTTCAAATCATTGCATCAGGAAGACAAAGATTAGAGATCTATTTACATTAAGAGTTCAAGAGCAGGGTTTCCCCAGGGCACATTTTTGAGTTTCCCATTCCACAACTTTCACCATTGTCCCTTGGACACAGTGGAACTATCTTTCTTAGACCCTGTGGAGCTGAAGCAAGTGAGGTGTGCTTTCACCGAATTGGACTGTGGTTGTAGAGTTGCTTTTGCTGTCTGACATCTCTCAGGGTTTCTTCCAAGGCCAGTGCCTAGTAATTATCCTCATCTATGGTTTTCCATTGATTTGTATATCTCCTCAAAAGTCTTATTAACTATCCTTATGGTAATGACTTACCCCTCCCTGTCTTCTCTATAGATCCATGAAGTTTTTTTCTGTGTCTCTGATTTTCAGGTTGGATCGGATTGCTCTATTTTAAAATTTCTCTTCCAAATTAACAAGAAAGGAAAGACCAAAAATCAGAATTTAGCAGTGAATGATATACATAAAGAAATTCACAGGCTTCCCTGTGTACCTTTAGCTCTATAGCTAAAATAAACCTTCATCTGTTGATGAATGTTTAAACGTTCATCTGTTGATACGTTCTGAATGCTCCAACATCTGGAACACTTGGCTTGGCGGAAGAGTAGATAACTTGAAAGCCTTGTTCTGACCCAATGCTCTACACTTCCTTTGCATCATTTTAAAATTTATTTTAAAATTATTCTATTGCATTTTTATTAACATTTAATCAGTTCACGTATTGAGGATCACTATGTTATTCCCACACGTGTGCAGCAAGTACTGTTAAAATCCATCCTCTTCTCTGCTTTCCGCATCACCACCACATGCCCTTCCCCATTTCCAGTAAGCACTGTTACTCTTCTATTCTCAGGTTCACATTCACTTTACCTCCCACACCTGAGAGACACCATGCTGTACCTGACTTTCTGTTTCTGACCTCTTACGTACCATCAGTTCCCCCAGTTCTGCCTTCTTTGCAGGAAATGACAAGATTTCATTCTTCTTTATGACTGAATACAAATACCTTGTGTATGTATAACATATTGTCTTTATCCACTCATCTGTGGATAACCCCATAAATTTACAGGATAGCTTAGCTATTATGAATAGTGTCATAATTATCCTGAATATGCAGGGATCTATTTGGTATGCTGATGTCATTTCCTTCATCTGTCCACCAGACGCAGGACACCTGGATCCTAGGGAAGATCTGGTTATTTTGAGGAAACACCATACTGCTTCCCATAATGACTAACCTTATGAACATTCCCACTAACAGGCATAAGGTGTCCTTTTCCTGCACACCTCTACAATATTTGTTATTTGTTGTTGTTGGTGTGTTGGTAAATAAGTTTTCTTGGTTTTGTTTCTGTGTTTTAACTACCATATAGTCATTCTAAGTGGACCAAAATGATATCTCATGGTAATTTTGATACGCATTTCCCTGATGGCTATGATATTGAGCATTTAAAAAATATTTTTATTGGTTAGTTGTATTTCTTCTTTTGAGAAGTGCCTATTAAGATCATTTGTCCATTTTTAATTGTATTACTTGGAGTATGTTTTTATGTTTTTATATTCCTTATATATTGTCAATTTTAATCCTTCATGAGATGAATAATTGGCAAATATTATCTCCCCTTCTGTAGGATGTCTCTTCAATCTATTGACTGTTGTGTAAGAGCTTTTCAGTTTGACATAATCTACTTGCCTACTTTTTCTTTTAGGGTCATATGCAAATTATCATCACTTGTATCCATCTTGAGATGCTTTCCCTATATTTTCTTCTCGTCTTTTAGGGTTTCAGGTCTTACAGTAATATCTCTGAGCCATTTTGAGTTGAATTTTGTATGGGGTGAGAGATAAGGGTCAAGTTGCAATCTTTTGCATGCTCCATTTACTGAAGAGGGTGTCATTTCTCCACCATAAGTTTTGGTAACTTTTTAAAGAATCAGTCGACTGTAGTTGCATGTCTTCCCTGCTACCCCTGCCCCTGGAATCTCCTTTCTCTTTCATTGTTTTATTTGCCTGTTTTTATGCGAGTGCCATGATGTTTTGCTCACTGTGGCTCTGCTTGAAGTCAGTCAGTGTCCTGCCTCCACCTTTATTCTTCTGCTCAAGATTGTCTTGTCTTTTGTGCTTCCACATGAATTTTAGGATTTTTTTTTCTAGTTCTGAGGAATGTCTTTGGTGTTATCATGGGAATTCAATGGAATGTGCAAATTGATTTGGATAGTATGATCCAAATCCTCCAGTTGATGAGCATGTGAGGTTTATCCATGTTTGTGTGTGTGTGTCTTCTTCAACTTCTTTCATCAGTTTTTTGTAATTTTCATTGTAGGGGTCTTTCACTTCCATGGTTAATTATTTTTATCAAGTAAACTTTAAATCTATAGTTGTGAATTTGGAAGCTTTTTTTTAACTTGTTGATCACCTAATTGTAACTTCCTTTTTATAGAGCTCCACAAATTGAACCTTGTCCTACTTTAATTTTTTTTTACCTAGGACAGGATTGACTAAAATGACAGCCAGCATTAAAATTAACTGAACTATATTGATCTGCTGGTGACTATAAGATTCAGGAAAATGTTCCAGAAGTTCGCAAGGGGGTAGCATTGCAAAATAGATTAAATTTTGAGGCATTTGAAGACGATGGGCACTATTTCCTAAGGTGGGAAAATTTCCCTCAGTGTCTATCCGCCCCCACTTTCTCTAATGAAGAAATAAATAGATTCCATACATGAATTGATCCTTTGTTTTACCCGGAATTTAGTTTAAAATTAAAATTTCTCACTTTTCTTTTCTTTTATTTATTTATTTATTTATTTACTTACTTATTGATTCATGAACACAAATGGAGTACAGCTATTGTTTCACTGGTTGTACACAAAGTAGAGTCACGCCATCTGTGCGTTCATGCATGTACACAGGGCAATGGTATCTGTCACACATTCTGTTATTATTTTTACCCCCCACCCAGCCCCCATCCCTCCCTTCCCTCTATGCTATCTATCCTTCCTCCATTCTTGCCACCCTTCCCCCCCCCGCATTATGCATCATCATTCATTGATCAGAGAGACCATTCGGCTGTTGGATTTTTGGGATTGGCTGATCTCACTTAGCATAAGAGTTTCCAACATCATCCATTTACCTACAAATACCATAATTTTATTCTTCTTTATGGCTGAGTAATATTCCATTGTGTATATATACCACAGTTTCTTTATCCATTCATCTACTGAAGGGCATCTAGGTTGATTCCATAATCTAGCTATTGTGAATTGAGCAGCTATGAACATTGATGTGGCTGCATCACTGAGGCAATCTGATTTTAAGTCCTTTGGGTATAAGCCAAGGAGTGGGATAGCAGGGTCAAATGGTGGATCCATTCCAAGTTTTCTAAGGAATCTCCACACTGCTTTCCAGAGTGGCTGCACCAACTTGCACTCCCACCAGCAATGTATGAGTGTACCCTTTTCCCCACATCCTCGCCAACACCTGTTGTTGCCTGTGTTCTTGATAAAAGACATTCTAATTGGGGTAAGATGAAATCTTAAGGTGGTTTTGATTTGCATTTCTCTTATAACAAGGGATGTTGAACATTTTTCATAAATCTGTTGGTTGCTTGTAGATCTTCCTCTGTAAAGTGTCTGTTCATTTCCTTGGCCCATTTATTGATTGGGTTATTGGTGTTCTTGGTGTAAAGATTTTTGAGTACTTGGTAGATTCTGGAGATTAGTGCTCTGTCCGAAGTGTGTGTGGCAAAGATTTTCTCCCACTCTGAAGGCTCTCTCTTCACATTGCTGATTGTTTCCTTTGCTGAGAAAAAGCTTTTTAGTTTGATTCTATCCCAATCATTGATTCGTGCTTTTATTTCTTGCGCTTTGGGAGTAATGTTAAGGAAATCTGGTCCTAGGCCAACATGATGAAGATTTGGACCTATTTTCTCTTCTATTAGGTGCAGAGTCTCTGTTCTGATTTCTAGGTCCTTGATCCACTTTGAGTTGAGTTTTGTACAGGGTGAGAGATATGGGTTTAGTTTCATTTTGCTGCATATGGATTTCCAGTTTTCCCAGCACCATTTGTTGAAGAGGCTGTCTTTTCTCCATTGCATGTTTTTGCCTCCTTTGTCAAGTATGAGATACCTGTACTTATTTGGGTTTGTCTCTGTGTCCTCTATTCTGTACCATTGATCTACCTGCCTATTTTGGTACCAATACCATGCTGTTTTTGTCACTATTGCTCTGTAGTATAGTTGGAGGTCTGGTATTGTGAAACCCCCTGCTTCGCTCTTCTTGCTAAGGATTGCTTTAGCAATTCTGGGTCTCTTATTCCTCCATATGAATTTCATGATTGCTTGTTCTATTTCTATAAGGTCCGTCATTGGGATTTTAATTGGAATTGCATTGAATTTGTATAGCATTTTTGGAAGTATGGCCATTTTGACAATATTAATTCTGCCTATCCAAGAACATGGGAGATCTTTCCATCTTCTCAGATGCTCTTTAACTTCTTTCTTTAGTGTTCTGTAGTTCTCAGTGTAGAGGTCTTTCACATCTTTTGTTAGATTGATTCCCAAGTATTTTATTTTTTTTGAGGTTAATGTGAATGGGGTAGTTTTCCTAATTTCTCTCTCAGAGGATGCATCACTTACGAATAAAAATGCATTAGATTTATGAGCATTAATTTTATATCCTGCTACTTTACTGAATTCATTAATGAGTTCCAGAAGTTTTCTGGTGGAATTCTTAGGATCTTCTAAATAGAGAATCATGTCATCAGCAAATAGGGATAGTTTGATCTCTTCTTTTCCTATTCGTATTCCTCTAATTTCTTTGGTCTCTCTAATTGCTCTGGCTAGAGTTTCAAGAACAATGCTGAATAGTAGTGGTGAAAGAGGTCATCCCTGCCTTGTTCCAGTTCTCAGGGGGAAAGCTTTCAATTTTTCTCCATTTAGAATGATGTTAGCTGTGGGTTTAGCATAGATAGCCTTTACAATATTAAGGAATGTTCCCACTATCCCTTTTTTTTCTACTGTTTTGAGCATGAATGGGTGCTGTATTTTATCAAATGCTTTCTCTGCATCTATTGAAATAATCATGTGGTTCTTGACTTAATTCTGTTGATGTGGTGAATTACATTTATTGATTTCTGGATGTTGGACCAACCTTGCATCCCCGGGATGAAACCCAGTTGATCATGGTGCACTATCTTTTTAATATGCTTTTGTATGCGGTTCGCTAAAATTTTGTTAAGAATTTTTGCATCTATGTTCATTAGAGATATGGGTCTGAAATTTTCTTTCTTTGATGTGTCCTTCTCTGGTTTTGGTATCAGGGTGATATTAGCTTCGTAGAATGAGTTTGGAAGGGTTCCCTCCTCCTCTATTTCGTGAAATACTTTGAGGAGTATTGGAATGAGCTCTTCTTTGAAGGTCTTGTAGAACTTGGCTGTGAATCCATCTGGTCCCGGACTTTTCTTGGTTGGTAGGCTTTTGATGACTTCCTCTATTTCATTGCTTGAAATTGATCTATTTAAGTCGTGTATGTCCTCCAGATTCAGTTTGGGTGGCTCATATGCCTCTAGGAACCTGTTGATGTCTTCCATGTTTTCTATTTTGTTGGAGTATTAACTTTCAAAGTAGGTTCTTATTATGTTTTGTATTTCAATTGTGTCTGTTGTAATATTTCCATTCCCATCACGAATTTTAGTAATTTGGAGTTTCTCTCTCCTTCTTTTCGTTAGCGTAGCTAAGGGTTTGTCAATTTTGTTTATTTTTTCAAAGAACCAACTTTTTGTTTCGTCAATTTTTTGAATTGTTTCTTTTGTTTCAATTTCGTTGATTTCAGCTCTGATTTTGATTATTTCCTGTCTTTTACTACTTTTGGTGATTATCTGTTGCTCTTTTTCTAGGGTTTTGAGCTGTAATGTGAGATCATTGATTTGTTGACTTTTCATTCTTTTATTAAATGCACTCCCTGCAATGAACTTTCCTCTTAGCACTGCTTTCATAGTATCCCAGAGATTTCAATTTGTTGTATCTTTGTTCTCGTTGACCTCTAAGAATCTTTTAATTTCTCCCCTAATGTCTTCTGTTATCCATGTATCATTCAATAGCATATTATTTAATCTCCAGGACTTGGAGTAGTTTCTGTTTCTAACTTTTTCATTGATATCTAATTTCATTCCATTATGATCTGATAGTATACAAGGTAGTATCTCTATGTTTTCGTATTTGCTAAGAGTAGCTTTGTGGTATAACATATGGTCTATTTTAGAGAAGGAACCATGAGCTGCTGAGAAGAAAGTGTATTCGCTTTTTGATGGATAGAATATTCTATATATGTCTGTTAAGTCCAAATTAGCGATTGTGTCATTGAGTCCTATGATTTCTTTGTTCAATTTTTGCTTGGAGGATCTGTCCAACGGTGAGAGAGGAGTGTTAAAGTCTCCAAGTATTATTGTGTTTTGGTCTATTTGATTCCTGAAGTTGAGAAGGATCTGATTGACATACATGGATGCACCATTGTTTGGTGCATAAATATTTATGATTGTTATGTCCTGTTGATTTATGCTACCTTTAAGCAATATGAAATGTCCTTCTTTATCCCTTCTGACTAACTTTGGCTTGACGTCTGCTTTATCTGAAATGAGAATGGAAACCTCAGCTTTTTTACTCAGTCCATGTGCATGGTATGTTTTTTCCCAACCTTTCACCTTTAGTCTGTGGGCATGTTTTTCTATGAGATGAGTCTCTTGAAGGCAGCATATTGTTGGGTCTTTCTTTTTAATCCAGTCTGCCAGTCTATGTCTTTTGATTGATGAGTTTAGGCCATTTACATTCAGGGTTATTATTGAGATATGACTTGTATTTCCTGTTATTTTAGCTTTTATGGGGTTTTTAGCTTAACTTTCTTTCTCCTTTGATTGACTCTTTCTTTAGGGTAGTTCCTCCCCATGGTGACTGAGATTGTTGTTTTTCATTTCTTCCACTTCGAATATTTTGTTGAGAATATTCTGTAGGGCAGGCTTTCTCTTTGTGAATTCTTTAAGCTTTTGTTTATCATGGAAGGATTTTATTTCGTCATCAAATCTGAAGGTAAGTTTTGCTGAGTGTAAGATTCTTGGTTGGCATCTGTTTTCTTTCAGAGCTTGAAATATGTTGTTCCAGGCTCTTCTTGCTTTTAGGGTCTGGGCTGAGAAATCTGCTGATATCCGTATTGGTTTCCCCCTGTAGGTAATCTGATGTTTTTTCTCTCGCAGCCTTTAAAATTCTATCTTTGTTTTGTGTGTTAAGTATTTTCATTATAATGTGCCTTGGTGTGGATCTGTTGAAATTCTGTGCGTTTGGTGTCCTATAGGCCTCTTGTAATTGATTTTCCATCTCATTCATCATATTTGGGAAATTTTCTGATATTATTTCATTGAACAGATTGTTCATACCCTTGGTTTGTATCTCTGTGCCTTCCTCAATCCCAATAACTCTTAAATTTGGTCTTTTCATGATGTCCCATATTTCTTGGAGGGTTTGTTCATAATTCCTAACCATCTTCTCTGTTTGTTCGACTTTGTTTTCAAGATTAAATATTTTGTCTTCATTGTCTGAGGTTCTGTCTTCCAAGTGATCTATTCTGTTAATTATGCTTTCTATTGAGTTTTTAACTTGGTTGATTGTTTCCTTCATTTCCTTGTTTCCTTCAAGGATTTCTGTTTGTTTTTTTCTCAGAACTTCTATCTCTTTAGTGAAATGATTTTTTGCTTCCTGCATTTGCTCTATTAGCTGATTATTCATAGCCTGAATCTGCTCTCTCATCACATCATTCTCTTCTCGGATCATTTTAATTATGAACATTCTGAACTCCATTTCTGTCATTCCTTCTACCATGCTGTCTTTGGGATCTTTTGATGTATCATCTAGGTTTGTTTGGGACACTTTCTTCCCGTGTTTTCTCATGCTGCTCATGTATCTTCCCCTCTAGTAGCGCAAATCAGAGGGATTGCAATTTCCCTGTAAAGACTTAGGGCGTCCCTGCAGATTTCCAGTAACTCACCAGATGTTTGAGAGGTACTTGATCAAGTGGTGAACCAAGATAGCTGCTGTCTCACAACCTCCAGGTTGGGAATGATCAATGCTTCTGGGCAGAGGCAACCAGGAGCTGCAGCGCCGTGTCCCCACGGGAAGGGCTGAGCTTAGGTCCGAGGGCTCAGACAGCTGAAGATGGAGTCTCTCTGCCAGGGAAGTTGTAGAATGGTGCTGACCGGGCCCAAATTCCCTGCTGGAGCCTGCAAGCAGCTCCGCTCCCGGCTATATCTCACCTGGAGCTGAAGCACCGTATCCCCGGGAAGGGGTGGGCTTAGGTCCAAGGGCTCAGACAGCTGAAGATGGCGTCTCTCCGCCACGGAAGCTGTAAAATGGCGCCGACCGGTCCTAAATTCCCCGCTGGAGCCTGCAAGCAGCTCTGCTCCCCGTCACTTTTATTTTCATAAGCTCATTTCATTATTTATGTACCTTGCCATTTCCCCCATAAAGCATAAATGCTTTCTGTTTATTAATTTGTTCCACAAATATATAAATTTGTACATAGTTACTCTCTATTTAGTCTTTACCCCTGATTTACACATGAATCTTTCAGCTTGGTGCTATGCCCCGGGCCTGTAGTCCCAGCAGCCAGGGAAGCTGAGGCAGGAGGATCAAGTTCAAAGCCAGCCTCAGCAACAGCAAAGTGCTCAGCAACTCAATGAGACCCTGTCTCTAAATAAAATGCAAAATAGTTCTGGGGATGTGGCTCTGTGGTCAAGCACTTCTGAGTTCATTAACGAATACCAAAACAAAACACACAAAAAAATTCATATAGGACTCTTTCAATGGTCAATATATTCTCTCTCTCTCTCTCTCTCTCTATATATATATATATATATACATATACATATATTCCTTAATTCCTTTCCTTTCTACATAATTCCTAATTATCTACAGGTTTGATGACAAATATGATTCTCCACTGATATTTTATTAATAGGTGTTTTGTAAATGACCTTTTAAAATGTTTTCAAAAAATAAATGATATTTTGTGTTAGAATGGCTTAAAAAGGCAGTGGATTTGAGTGGAGAATTATGCAAACCACTATTAAACTGGCTAGATGGTGAAAGTCTATTCGAGATTAAGGTAAAAGTGGTGAAGGTTTTTAGCATGTTGAATATTTTTCATCTCAAGGAAATTTCTAGATAGATATTGCTTAGAGTTTCTACAATTACATTTTCCTGTTATCAAGAAGAGAAATATATTTTATGCAGATTTTAATGATAATTTTTAATTTCTCCATTTTTTAGCCTCACCCTGTGATCCCACCTTTATCTTGGGCTGCGCTCCCTGCAATGTGATCTGCTCCATTATCTTCCATAATCGTTTTGATTATAAAGATCAGAATTTTCTTAAATTTCTGGGGCTAATAAATGAAAACCTGAAGATTCTGAGCTCCCCATGGGTCCAGGTGAGACAACATCCTATCCCTTCTTCCTGAGAAAATGCATATGGTCTTTACTCTGACAAGACCGACCTTCTAGTGGTCCAAGCAGTGAGGTAAGTCTGGACACCATAGTCTGACCCAGAGTTGGGTGTCCTGGAGTGGATATAGGGAAAATATGACTGAGTCCTTTATGCACAGGAAAATCAATGCCCACATAAGAGATGACATGTAGGCCCTTTGGGTCTCTGGCCAGTGATTTTCCCAGTAACCCCCAAAGCCTAATCTTTTTAAAGTACTTTAGTGATTGCATTTGAGCAAGGTCATGGCACTCAGTGGGCATTCAGGCCCCTGTGGAGGATTCATCACTGACAAGGGCTGCACTCCAATCACCCCTTAGAAATCTCATCACTTTACTTGGCAGAAACACAGTTAACTGATACTTGACAAAGTTTCCAACAACATATGTTGGAGAAAAGATAGCCTTTTAAACAAAGAGTGCTGGGGAAACTGCAAATGTGTATGTGGTAGAATGAAGTTGAACCCCTACCTCTCACCCTGCACAAAACCCATCTCAAAGTGGACCAAGGACTCAGGCATTAAACCAGAGCCCTGCACTTACTAGAAGAAAAAGTAGGCCTTACTCTATTGTGTTGGCTTATGAACCAACTTCCTCAATAAAACTCTTGAAGTGAAAGAAGTAAAATCAAGAATTAATAAATGAGATGGTACCAAACTAAAATCTTCATCACAGCAATGGAAATAATCAAGAATGTGAAGAGAGTGCCTAGGGAGTGGAAGAAAATCTTTCCCACGTGTACCTCAGACAGAATATTAATCTCTAGGATATACAAGGATCTCAAAAAATATAACACCAAAACACCAAATAATCCAATCAATAAATGGTCAAAGTAACTAAACAGACACCTCTCCAAAGAAGAAATATGAATGCTCAACAAATATATGAAAGAAGTTCAACATCTGTAGCAATTAGAGAAATGCAAATTAAAACTACACCAAGATTTCATCTCACTCCCATCAGAATGGCAATTATCAAGAGTAGAAGTCACAATAGATATTGGAGAGGAAATGGGGAGAAAGGTACACTTATATGTTGTTGGTGGGACTGCAAATTGATACAACCACTCTGGAAAGCAGTATGGAGATTCCTCAGAAAACTTGGAATGGAACCGCCATTTGACTCAGTTATCCCACTCCTTGGTATATATAAAAAGGATTTGAAGTCAGCATACTACAGTGATGTATCCAGATCAATGTTTATAGAAGCACAATTCACAATACCTAAGCTATGGAGCCTAGGTGACCTTGAATAGATGAAAGGATATAGAAAATAATATGTATACACAATGGAGTATTACTCAGCCATAAGGAAGTATGACTGTATGGAATTTGCCAGTAAGTGGATGGAGTTAGAGACTTATCATGTTAAGTAAAATATGTCAGGCTCACAAAAGCCAACGTCAAATATTTTCTCTGATTGCCAAAGTTAATCCAAACTAGGAAAAGATCAGTGAAGTAGATGAAGGGGAATGAAGGAAAGGGAGGAGTGAAGGAATAGGGAAAGAGAATGGATTGAATCTACCCTAACATTCCCATGTACACATACAAATATACTACAGTGAATCTCACCGTCATGTACATACACAAGACACTAATCTAAAAAAATGATAAGTAAATAACAGAAAGATCAGAATAGTAGAGGGAAGGGAAGAGTTGTGGGAGGAAGAGTGGAGGAGGAAAACTACTAGGTACTGAATTAGAATCAATTATATTTCATGCTTTTATAATTATGTCAAAATGAATTCTGTTGTTTTGTATAACTAAAAAGAACCAATTAAAGATCAACCCTAAACACACACACACACACACACACACACACACACACACACACACAAATACCTTCATTTAGAATATTAAGGAGGGAAAAAGGGAGTATAGATGCTGCAAGGAAACCGAACTGGGTAGAGATTATTGATGCCTGTTTTAGTTAGTGTTTTCACAACTGTGACGAAAGTCCTGAGAAAAACATTTTAGAGGAAGAAAAGTTCTATGAGCTCACAGTTTTAGAGGTCTCAGTCCATTGATGACTGGCCCTATTCTTTGGGTCCTGAGGTGAGCAAAACATAATCTCAGAAGAGGATGTTGGGGAAAAGCAGCTCAGGACATACGACTCAGAAGCACAGAGACACCACTCACCATGAACAAAACATGCAGGAAAGACACTTCTGCAGTGACCCACCTCCTCCAGCCACAACCTGCCTAGAGTTAATACTAAGTTAATCTCTATCTGTGGACTAATGCTCTGATTAGGTAAGGCTCTCATAACTCAATCATTTAAATTCTAAAACCTCTTGCATTTCTTGCACATGAGCTCTTGGGGGATAACTCTCATCTAAACTATAACAATGCTTAGATGGCATCTGACCTGACAGGGTAGTAGTATTAGGCTAATGAAATGATTGCATTCCAGGTGTAAGACCCTACACGAACAGCTTTCCCCTATGCTTAGCTGGCAGGTTCTGCATTCTTCATTAAAGTAAATTGACTGCTAACTTCTCTTGTGCACAGTTACTTCACCCATAGAATGCCCAATTGCATTTCTTGGTATTTTCAAAACTTCCCCTATTCTATAGCAATTACTCTATTTATGAGGCTGCTTCATATAATGAAAAGCAGAGAACAACATTGTGCTCTTTGTTTTTTAATTTATTAAAATTTTTTATTAGTAATTTTTATTTATATTTAACAATAAGTTTCATTTTGACATAATTATAAAAGCATGGGGTATAATGCATTCTAACTCAGTCCCCACCACTTTCCTTTTCCCTCTGTTCTTCCCTCTCCTGTTCTCTTCCCTCTACTCAGTGAGCATAATTCTCAATTACCAAGCATTGTACTCTTTCTCTGGTGCCCCAAAAGCCCTTTAACCATGTTCTCATCTTCAAAGAATCAATTATAGTAATTCATGCCAATCAGTATTTCCAGATTGTAGGGAAAAATTGGTTTGAAAAAAGGAGAAAATTTATATATTCTTATTTTTATCTCTAAAGATGATGTATGAGTATAGGAAAGCATCATCTTTTCTGATGCTCTGATCATAGTTCTGTCCCTTAAACCTTCCCATAAGGTTGAGAATTTCTAAATATGTACAGTAAAAACGTGTCCATTTTTTAAAGCTGTAGTTTCTATGATGGACTAGGAATAATATGAATGTCTTTCTTACCTGTTTCTAGTTAAAATATATTTTTATTTTGTAGGTCTGCAACAACTTTCCTGTTCTCCTTGATTATTTCCCAGGGAGTCATAACATTTTTTATAAGAATGTCACTGTTATTAAACAGAATTGTTTGGAGAAAATAAAAGAACACCAAGAATCCCTGGATAGGAACAATCCTCGGGACTTCATTGACTGCTTCCTGATTAAAATGGAAGAGGTAGAATGTGAACAACAGCTCCATTATCTGTTTGCTTCTACATTTTGTGTTTCACTGATTAGTTCTATGGTTATTAGAGCTAGTTACATGGTCAGAAAAGACATTCCTGACAAAATACTTTAAGCACAGTTTGTCTTTAAAGAGCTACATGAATCATCATTGAAGAATTAAAATTAAATCATTAAATATGTAGAATACATGAACACTGTTCTATAGATAGTAATGATCTATTTGAAGAAAAACAAAATTGACACCTGAGGTGGAAAGGAAATAATCATAAACAAGGTATAAAACATAAAATTGGAGCCTTGAAATGCAAATTGAAATGATTGTACTCAATGTATGGGAGAATCAAAAAGTATCCAATGGCCAGCCTGTTTAATGGCTTCTCAGTGATCAAGGTCAAGTAACCAAAGAATACAGGGGATTTTTGGAAGACACAATCCCTGTTGCCCATTTTAAGAGCAAAAAGATACAACAGCACTGTAGACCTCTGTCCTCACAGCTGCCTGCAGTGGGTGCTGCTGTATAGGGAATAGCATCTGGTGCGTGAGACACTGAGATTTTTCAGAACTTTTCCTTATCAAATATTTCCCTGGATACTACAGTTTTCAACTAGATTCCAGAGTTTCAATAGAGTTGCTTCAGACAGTTCATACTAGGTCAATAGATATTCCTCTGGAAGAACTGACACCTGGAACTTCCTACTCTACCATCTTTGTGTCATTACTCCTGTACTATCATCTTTTTAAAAAGGTTTTTATTGATACATTTGAATTATCTATAATATTGGGATTTATTGTGCTATATCCATACATGCACATAGCATAGATTTGTCAATTTCTTTCCCCCATAGTTCCCCTTTCCTTCCTTTTCTCCCTTCCCCATACCCTTTATCTACTGTGCTGATCTGTTTTCCATTTTGATGAGGTGTCTTTACCTTTCCTTTTCTGTCTAGTTGCCACATATGAGAAAACATGGGACCCTGGATGTTCTGATTCTGGGTTATCTCACTTCACATTATGTTCTCCAGTTCCATCTCTTTCCTTGGAGATGATGTTTCTTTCTTTAAGACTGAGTAAAACTTCATTGTGTATACATACCACATTATCTTTATCCATCCATCTGCTAAAGGATACTTATGTGGGTTTCATGACTTGGCTATTGTGAATTGTACTGCTATAAATGTGTATGTGTGTATTGCAAGAATATGTGACTTTAATTCTTTTTGATAAATACCAAGGGTTCAGATAGCTTGGTCATTCCAATCCTACTCTTTTGAGGAACTCCATAGTAATTTCCATAGTGATTATTCTAATTTACAATCTTATCAAGAGTGTAAAAGTGTTTTTTTTCCCCTCCACCTCATATCCCTGTTTATTGTTTGTGCTCCTGATGACTGACATTCTAATTGGAGTGAGATGAAATCTCAGTGTCATTTCAATTTGAATTTCCCTAATTGCTAAAGATGCTATTTTTCATATACTTGTTAAGCATATATATTTTTCTTTTGAGAATTGTGTGTTTAGTTTATTTGTGCACTTATCAGTTGGGTTATTTGTGTTTTTTTGGTGTTAAATTTTTTAAGTTCTTTACATATTTTGGATAGTAATCTTTTTCAGGAAGAGTAGCTGGCAAAGTTTTTTTCTCCCATTGTGTAGGTTGCCTCTTCATATTCTTTTTTATTTCCTTTGTTGTGCAGAAGTTTTATAATTTGATATCATACCATTTATTAATTTTGATTTTCTTTCCTGCATTTTAGGAGTCTTATTGTAGAAGTCAATGCCTAAACTCATTGGTTGGAGTGTTCCTCTTGTGTTTATTCTGGCAATTGCAGTGTTTCTGGTCTAATTTCTAGGTCTTTGATCCACTTTGAGTTGACCTATGGGCAGGATGAAAGAGAGGAATCTAGAGAGGAATCAATCATTTACATATGGAGACCTAGTTTTCTCAGCACTACTTGTGTAAACAAAACAAAACTGCCTTTTCTCTGATGTATGTGTTTGGCACCTTTGTCAAGGATCAGATCACTCTATCCAGGTGGGTTTCTCTTGATGATTTGTTTTCCATGAGTCTACAGGAGAGAACAATGTAGTTTCTGTTGCCAGAGCACCATAGCAAAATTTGATATTAGGTATTGTGATGTCTCTAGCATTCTTCTTATTGACCCATATTGCTTAAGCTATTCGGGGTCTTTTATTTTTCTTACTGAATGTTAGGACCTTTCCTTCCAGTTCTGTGAAGAATGGCATTGTTATCTTGATTGGGATTCCACTGAATCTATAGATTGCTTTGGTAATGTGGTCATTTTGATAATGTTAATTCTACCTATTTAAGAACATGGGAAGTCTTCCCTTCTAAGGTCTTCTTCAGTTTCTTTCCTCCATGTTCTATAATTTTAATCATAGAGATTTTTCTCTTCTTTATTTAGATTCATTCCTAGGATATTGGGATTTGAGTTTCTTTGTTTGTTTGTAGGCTATTGTGAATGGAAATTTATTCCTGACTTGTTTTTTCAGTCGATTTATTGTTGCTGTGTATAAAAGCTATTGATTTTTTATATTTTGATCCATATCCTGTTACTTTTCTGAACTTGTTTGTGGAATCAACCCTTGAAGTCTTCTGGTGAAGATTTTTGGGTCTTCCAAATACAGAATCATATCATTTGTAAACAGTGATAATTTGATTTTTTCTTTCCTATTTACATCACATTTATTTCTTTCTCTTGCTTAATTGCTCTAACCTATGAAATAGTTTATTGATTAAAAGTAGAGACAAGGGACATCCTTGTCTTTTTCCTGAGTGTAGGGGAAAATATTGTCAGTATTTTCCCATTCACTATATGTTGGATCGGAGTTTGTTTTATACACTTCTTATGATATTTAGAGAAGTTCTTTCCATACTTAATTTCTTTGGCATTTTTTAACATGAATTGGTGCTAGATTTTGCAAGTGTTTTTCTGCAGCATTGAGATTATCATGTCATTATCATTCCTTAATTCAATTTCTGTAATGAATTATGTTTATTGATTTGTAGATGTTGAACCATCCTTGCATCCCTGGAATGAAACTACTTGATTAACATGTTCAATTTTGTTACTGTTCTTTTTAGACATACAATCTTATTGTGGTTTCAAACACGATTTGCCAAAATTTTATTGAGAATTTTGCCATTTAGGTTCATCAGGATTATTGGATTCTAGTTTTCTTTCCATGGTGTGTCCTTATCTGTTTGGGGGATCATGATGATATGGGTTTCATAAAATGAATTGGGAGTTATCCCTCTCTCCCCACACTTTTTATTTCATAGAATAATATGAGAAAAAGCTTCACTAATTCTTTAAAGGTCTAGTAGAATTCAGCTGAGAAGCCTTCTAGTCTTGGGTTTTTCTTTACTGGAAGGCTTTATACCACTGCTTCAATCTCATTGTTTACAATTGTTTTGATTAAATTTTTATGTCCTCTTGGTTCAATTTTATAGTTAATATCTGGCTATAAATTTGTCCATTTCTTCTACATTTTCTAATTTATTGAAATATGAGGTTTCAATGGAGTCCATAATAAATCTCTGGATTTCGGAGATGTCTTTGGCATCGCTCATGTTTCATTTCTAATTTTATTACTTCCTGTATTCTCTATTTTGCTTCATTTGTCTAATGTTTATCAGTAAAGCCTTTGTTTCATTGATTCTTTGTACTTTTAAAATTTCTAATTAATTTCAGATCGTATCTTAATTATTTCCTTCTTTCTTCAAAATTTGGGATTGTCTTGTTTCAAATTTTCTATAGCCTGGAGATGTTTTATTTGGCTATTTGGGATCTTTGTGATTTCTTAATGTATTCATTCATAGTTTATAAACTCTTGTCTTAGAATTGATTTACTAGTGTTTCAGACATTCTGGTATGTTGCATCTCTATTATTTTTTGAGTCTAGGAATTTAAAATTTGTCCCCTCATTCTCTCAATGATCTATTCATCATTTAAAATTGTATTATTGAATCTCCATGTCCATATGTAACTTCTGTTATTGTTTTCTTGCTGATGTTTTCTGATTCATTCTATGATAACCTGATAGGCTAGAAGCAAGGGATTACATGAATTTAAGAAGAATAGGGGGGGAAAGATGGCAAGAATGGAGGAAAGATAGCTAGCATAGAGGGAAGGGAGGGGTGGGGGTGGGTGGGGGGTAAAATTAATAACAGAATGTGTGACAGATACCATTGCCCTGTGTACATGCATGAATGCACAGATGGTATGACTCTACCTTGTGTACAAACAGTGAAACAATAGCTGTACTCCATTTGTGTTCAATGAATCAATAAGTAAATAAAAGAATAAATTTAAAAAAAAAAAAGATCTTGGGGGATCCAAGATGGCGGATTAGAGGAAGGCTGCATTCCTACTTGCTCCGTGGATTCCTACTTGCTCGGGATTCAAACAGCAGGAATATGACTCTCAACGAGATTTAATATTCAAAGCACATATAAGGGGTCCCCAGGTGCCGCTCCAGAACCAACTCAGCCGGGCTGGGCTCGGCCTGCCGCGGGCAGCAACGATCCGGAGCCCGACAGCTACGATCTGGGAGCGCCTGACCCTGCAGCTGCTTCGGAGCCACTGACCTGGATCTGCGCCAGCCAAAAGTGAGTGCGGGTCCCCAGTAGCGCTTTGGAGTCACTGGCCGCGGCTCCAGCACCAGCCAGCGGCCTCCCAGGCAGAGACCGAGCATCTCAGGCTACCTGGGCATTCAGAGGCGTCCGGGAAACTCTGAGATCGCGGACTCTGGTGGGGAGATGGAACTACCCCACGCCATTTTGGCGGCTTAACTGGCGGAGAAGGCTCATTACCAGCTTCCTGGG
>JAJEJO010002174.1:63491-86399 GCA_020662805.1 Glaucomys volans
AAATTAATAACAATGTGTGACAGATACCATTGCCCTGTGTACATGCATGAATGCACAGATGGTGTGACTCTACTTTGTGTACAACCAGTGAAACAATAGCTGTACTCCATTTGTGTTCAATGAATCAATAAGTAAATAAAAGAAAAAAAAAAAAGATCTTAAAAAAAAAAGAAGAATATTTGCTAAGATTTACTTCTGTGTGTCCTACAATATGATCAAATTGGAGATAGTTCCATGATCAGCTAAGAAAAAGATGAATGTAACTGTTGTTGGATGAAATATTATGTGAATGTTTGCTAAATCCATTTAATTTATAATATTTTTAGGTCTGAAGTGTCTTTAGTGATTTTATGTATGGATGACCTATCTCATGGGGAGAGAGGTGTGTTGAAATTACCCAGTATTATTGTATTGTTGCTAGTTGAGTCTTTAAGTTGAGTAGTATTTGCTTTATGTAATTAGGTGCACTGATATTTGAGGTATAAAAACTATCATTACTTTTTCAGTGATTTGTTTTCTACCAGTATGAATTGCCCTTTTTTTTTTGACTCTTCTGAATAATTTTGGCTTGAAGTCAGGTTTGTTTTCTCTGAGAATACCTACTCCTGCTTGTTTTGTTTCTCCATTTTTATGGAATATCTTTTTCCAGCCTTTCACTTTACAGCTATATATGTCTTTGCCTTTAAGACGAGTCTCTTGAAAACAGTATATAGTTGGGACCTATTTTTAAATCCAATCTTCCATTCTATGTCTATTAATGTGGGAGTTGAGGCCATTTACACTTATCTCTTTTAGCTTCTTTGTTGCTGTGATCAAAAGGCCTGACAAAAACAGGACAGAAGAAGAAATGCTTCTTTTGCCTTATGGTTTCAGAGGGAAAATCCATGGTTGCAAGAATCCATACCTCTGGGGCCATGATAAGCCAGAACATCTTGTAAGAAGACCATAGTGGAGGAAACCAGCTCAGGGCATGGCAACCAGGAAGAAGAGAGAGCTCACCAAGGACAAAATATAAATACCAAAGTCACATTCCCAGTGACCTCATTCCTTTGGCTTTACCTTACCTGCCTACAGTTCCTGCCCAGTTCATCCATATCAGTGATTAATGATCTGATTTTGTTATATCTCTAATTTTTGCATCATTTCATCTTCAAAAATTCTTTCATTGTCTCATATGTGATCATTTGGGGAATCCCTCAGCTCTAAATCATAACATTCCACAACTGGCCCCCAAAATAGTCATGAATTCTTTTAGTTTCTTCTCATCTGGAAAGTTTTATTATTTCTCTTCAATTCTGAAAGATAGTTTTGCCTGATATGGTAATCTTGATTTGATTAGCAATCATTTTCCTTCAAGGCTTGGAATACATCATTTCAATTCCTGCTATCTGTTACATTCTCAACTAAGAAATCAGGAGTCATTCTGCCCAGAATACCTTTAAATGTGATGTAATATTGTCTTTTGAGGCTTTTAAAATTCTTTTCTGTGTGATAAGTGTTTAAGTGTGGTGTGTCCTGAAGGTTCTTTTTTGATCTTGTTTATTTGGGTTTGTGAATGTGGCCTATCTGGAGCCCCTCTCACTCTGTAGGTATGGAAATTTCTCTGAAGTATTTCACTGAAAAGTTTATCCCTGATTTAGCTTTTATTTCACTTCCTTCTTTAATTCCTATGATTCTTAAGATTGGTCTCTTAGAGTTGTCCCAGATCTCCTTATATTTTGCTTATTTCATTTCTTTATTGCTGATTGAGTTTTAAAGTTCATACACCTTGTCTTAAATCCCTGAAATTCTGTCTTCTATGTGGTCTAATTTATTGGTGAGACTTTTAACTGAATATTTGATTTACTTAATCATTTTATTTCAGAATTTCTGAATATTCTTTTTTCAAAATCTCTATATCTGCTTTGAAATGCTCTTTCATTTCTTATATTTTCTCTCCTCTTTCTTTCCTTCTACCTTCATTTAGTTCATTGATCATTTTAACCATTAAAGTTTTTAATTCTTTGACACTTCATCTGCATCTAAATCTGTGGATTCAGTTGTTGGTAAGTTATATATTTTTGTAGATGTCCTGTTGGCCTATTTGCTCATGCTATCTGGGGTCCTATATTGTGTGTGTATGTTGAGATGGTCCGTGTGAGGTTCCTTTTTAAGTAGTTAAATCTCAATAATATGCCTCTGAGTTAGGTTCAACACATCCAGTTAACATGTTCAAATATTAATCCAATCATTGGTGCCCCTTTGAAAGGGGAGAGTAGTCACTCATACAATGGTAATTTAAGAGGAAACCAAGCATCAATTTAATGTTTGCAGAAGTTATTGTTACTGATCATTACAACTCTATTGACCAAAGAGTATTCATTCATAATAGGCTGCGAAAATTAAGGGTTAATAGTTCTACATTAAATTTTATTGGAAAAAGGTATAAAATGGACAAATAAAAATAAAGAAGTAGAATAAGGAAAAAAGAAAGTGTGTTGGAGGGAATGGAGACACAAATTAAAATGATTCAAATATAAAGGATGAAGGACATGGGAAGTAAGTATACATCAAAGAGAAGAAAAGATATATTGTGATGATCCAATTAATTAACAAAATATATAAAATTTGAGATAATTCTGACAAAGCACAAAATTTGAGCAGACAGTAGGAAACAGTTTTTATCAAGTAGTTGATGCAATATCTGTCTTATTGAAAAATTTTTTTTCTTTCTCAGGTTTTTGAAATAGAGAACGTTTCCTCCAGGATTTTGATTCCAAATCTTCTGAGATGATGATTGTCTTGCTGTTCTATTTTAGTGTCCTGTCTATGCACAGACTGAGTCACAGGTTGGGCACTCACCAACCCAGGGAATAGTACAGTATAAAGTGGCTATTGGTCTTGGGTATTCTAAAAGCCAGTGTACCAAGAACCAGTAATCTAAGTAAGTGAAGAAAGGGGAAAAAATTAAAAAAAAAAATACTGCAATTTGAAAGACAAAGGTAAACTGCAGGGATTTCTAGTTTGACACCTAAGAAGTTCAAACTGTTTTTTTTTTTTTAAATTTTACTACATTGAGTTGTGCATGTGGTATGTTTATACACGAACATAGCAAAATTTGTCAGATTCTGTGCTCCAAGAATATCCCATGCCATACCATCTTTTCGCCTCTTGATCCCCTAACACTACTCTATTGTTTTCCCTTGTATTTCTTTTCTCTTTCTCCCCTCTACATATAAGCAAACATTGAACTTCTTTTTTTCTGAGTTAGGATTTTTTTTTTTTTTAGCATGACGTCCTCCAGTTTCACCCATTTGACCAGCAAGTGACACAATTTCATTCTTCTTTATAGTAGAATGAAGTGTTTTTGTGTATGTTTATTGTATTTTCTTTAACAATTTATCTATTGAGGGACAGCTAAGTTGTTTCCATAACTTAGTAATTGTAAATTGTACTACCATAAACATGGGTATGCTTGTATACTACAACACACTTATTTTAGTTCTTTTGGATAAATACGGAAGAATGGAAAGCTCAGTCATATGGTGGTTCTATTCCTGGTTTTTGCAGATCTCTGCACTGCTCTCCAAAGTGGTTGTACCAATTTTCAGTCCCACCAAGAATGTATGAGTGTACCTTTCCCCTGATATCCTCAAAGCAATGATTTTTCTTTGTATTCTTGATGGTTGATACACTAACTGGAATGTGATGATATTTCAAGTGTAACTTTGATTTGTATTTCCCAGATCACCAGGAATGCTGAACATTTAAAAAAAATATATTTGTAGGCCATTTACATTTCTTCTTGCGAGAAATGTCTGTTTATTTGTCCATTTCCTGATTGTGTTATCTGTTTGGTGTTAAGGATACTTTTTAGTTCTTTATAAAATCTGAATATTAATCCCTTGTCAGAAGAGTATATATTCTCCAAACCTCTAGGCTCTTTGTACTCTTGTTTTCTTTGCTGTGAAGAAGTTTTTAATTTGAAGCCATCCCATTGATTGATTCTTGGTTTTGTTACTTGAGCATTAGATATCTTATTCAGGAAGTTGGTACCTGTGCGAATATGTTAGAATCCTGACCCTATGTTTTCTTCTAGCTGTTGCAAAGTTTCTGATATAATGCCTGTATCACTGGTTCACTTGGAGTTTACTTTTGTGGAGAGTGAGTGACAGTAATCAAGTTTCAATTTTCTACATATGACTATCCAGTTTTTTCTGTGTCCTTTGTTAAAAATAGTATCATTTCTTCAACATATGTTTTTGGCAGCTTTGTCAAGGACCAGATGACTGCATCTATGTGGATTTGTCTCTGTGTCATTGGATTTCATGCCTACTTTTTTTGCCAATACTGTGCTGTTTTTATTACTAAAACTCTGTAGTATAATTTAAGATCAGGTATTGTGTTGCTTCCAGAATTGTTCTTATTGCTCATTATTGCTTTGTATTTTCTGAGACTTTTATAAATTTTAGGACTGATTTTCCTAGTTCTGTGAAGAATATCATTTGTATCTTGATCAGGATTGCATTAAATCTGTATGTCATTTTTGATAATATCACCATTTAAATAATATTACTTCTGCCTGTCCAAAAAACATGGGTTGTTTTTTCCAACTTCTATGGTTCTCTTCAATTACTTTCTTTAGCATTCTATGATTTTTCAGTGTAGCTATCTGCACTTCCCTAGTTAGTTTTTTCTTAAGTCAATTTGAGTTTTTGAGGCTATTTTAAATGGAATAGTTTTCCTGAATTCATTCTCAGAAGATTTATAATTACAGTACCAGAAATCTATTGATTGTTGCATGTTGATCTTGTATCCTGCTATATTAATGATTTTTAAAAAATCAGTTCTACAAGTCCTGTAATTTGTTTTGTTTGTTTTGTTTTGTTTTGTTTTGTTGCTGGGTAGTACTTCGATGAATAGGATTATGTCATCTGAACTTGATTTCTGCTCAGATTATGACTATTGGACAATGATGTCTGCTTTTCTTAAACTTGGTGAGAGAGATTAATATGTCTCATGGAGGGGAGTTTCCCCTTCCCCACTGAACCACCACTCACTGAATGCTGCATCTATCTGTTGCTTTTATTAATTCTCTTTTTGCTGTAGAACCTGATATTTTTGGTATTCACCTGTCTTCTAGCTCTAAGAAAATTTCTCATAGTCTTCCTATCTGAGTTTTACTCTGTAGAACTGATGTTTTAATTGATGCTCATGGGACAATGTTGTGGGTCCCTCTAGTCTTCTGTTTCCATACTTCAATCTTAATTATACTAAATGTTTTGCTCCATGCCATGGAATATGCTCCTATTTGGGTCTTCTTAGAAATGTTGATTGACAATCTCAGAAAACTAGGTAGCAAGGTACTAAGTCAATGTTACCTTGTCCAGGAAATATGCCTGTTGAGATAATTGTCCCTCTAAAAGTTGAATATATATTATTGAATATCTTTAGTCCACCTGGATATTATATAAGCCCCCCAAAATGAATTCTTGCATATGGCCTATTTATAAAATATCATATTTTATAAGTAATTCATGTTTTAGATTTATTCTATGTTTGAAATTTCTGTTAGTTGATATTTAAAATTAATCCTTGTTGAAGTCAAGTCTGTGTCAAATAATACACTCAATCCTAAATCAACATTAGTTGTTCTTATTAAGTACTTTCTATTTCTCAATTTCTAGCTCTCAGTGTATGAGAGCTCTACTGAGTCAGCCCCTTATCCACAAACTCTGCATCATCCCTATGCTCTCTTTAATTTTAAATTAACAGTTAATGCCTAAACTCTCTGTTTTCATGTTTGTGGTGACTTGTTCAATTTGTATCTTAAGAGCGTTGTGAATTTCAGGGGGAATTCATTATTGTAATTTTTTCTTAAACCAAGGTACCTGTCGTTTGACATCTGGAGTACATTTTGTATTTATAATTCATTCCCTTTTTTAAATTTTATACTGTGCTGCCATATTTAGCTTTTTCGCATTTTCCAATTTCTAGTGAATAAGTGGGAAATCCCAAGCACAAGTAAATAATCAGAAGAAGAAATCTGCATATTCTTGATTTGTTATTTTATCTTCCATGATATAGCCCTAATTTACCAATTTACCTGTTTCTATCAGTTATGATCATCTTTATCTACAAGCTGGAGAATACTCATTTACCAGTGCTTAAAATACTGGATTTTTTCATCTTACATACAAGGAACATTGTGGTGGGCCACACTAGATTTAGTAAAATAGCCCAGAAATATAGGAAGCTCAGGTGCCTTCCATTTTCCTTCACCATATGTTATTTCCTTCACCAAATGTTGCATTTGATTTGTCCCCTCCAAAACTCATGATGAAAGTTGGTTCAAAATGCAACAATTTTGAGAGGTGGGGACAAAATAAACATCTATTTTAATAAATCACCCAGTTTCTGGTAGTCTGTTATAGCAACAGAAAATGAACTAAAACATTGTACTTAATATACTAACTTTTATTTTTTCGTGCTTAAATTTCAAATCCATTTCTGTCTCATCTATATATTTGTCTATATTTTCAGTATAAAGCAGGAAAGAGCAGTGGCACCAACAGACTTTTGCTTATATTTTATTGATAGGAAATATGTCTCATGGCCTTCCTAGATGCAAAAAGGATGGTGAACAGAGTCTTAAGGCAACTAGGAATAAAAGGGTAGGAAAAGGACATTTGATCAATGAATCTGTATTTTACCATATCACACAGTAGCTTTTTATAATATTGTATTCTTTTGTTTCTATGTTGGCTTACCTTTCTAATCATATGATTTCTTTTGAAATTATTATAATTAAATATTAAATTCATTGTGAAATAAGTGCATTGAATTATTCCTAGGAAAAGGACAATCCACAGACTGAATTTACCATTGAAGCCTTGGTAAATGTTGTGAATGATCTGTTTGTTGCTGGGACAGAGACAACCAGCACCACTCTGAGATATGGACTCCTGCTCCTGCTGAAGCACCCAGAGGTCACAGGTATGACTGCAGATGGTGAGCAGGGTGAATTTCACAATAGAAATCTGGGAAGACACTGCTAGTGTCCTTATCTATTTCTCTTAAATTAGTGTCCATATTGAAATTTCTGTGCGGCCAGTGAAATTTGTCCAAATTTAGTGAAGGGATATAAAAAATCAAACATGGCACAGTAGGGGACAGTGTCTGAGAGACATGAAGGACAGCATGGGCAGTAGGAAAACAGTGGAGCTCTGGTCATGTCTGGATTCCACTGGGGAGTGATTTGCAGCATGAAACAGCCAGCATGAGTGGGCCTAAGACTGCATATTGGTCTTTCGAAGGAAAAGTCATTTGGAATATTGGGTGTGTTCTTACAAGTTTCCTGTGGAAATTGTTCCTTATTCTGAAAATTTCATGCTCTAATGGTGGATAGGGAAAATCAAAGTCCTTTTGGGAGAAAAAATAGAAATTTAAGAAATTTAATGAGATGGCAGATATGTTACTACAGTCTGAGAAATTTTCTAAAGGTTTAGAAAACTAACCTTTTCTTTAAGTGCGGCTACTTAGAAGATATGCCTAAAGGAATTTTATTATTCCAGAAGTATGTTTCCATTAATTTTATTTTTCATGAATAATTCTATTTAGAAAATACCTTTAAGGAGTGCCAATAATGCATAGCAGAATAGAAGCAACACCGTCTTTTCCTGTTTCAGAACTCCATCAAAACTATTATACAGTAATTACAAATGAGAATTTCCCCTTTTAAGGAGGGAGAAGAGGAGTAGAGGAAACAGCCAACAAACTTTCAACAAATTTCTCAAACACGGAGGCAGAATGAAGGGACAAAACTCCACAGAAAGGATCAAGCTGTAACCTCTATGTCAGAAGAAGAAGTTGTATGAGTGTGGAAAATTCAATCTGTGTACCAAAAATTATCCATGAAGTTCAGGATTTAGAAGCACCACATGTCAATCAATTTAGGGGAAATTGAGGCAGAATATAGGAGCCCCTTTATGTTCAGGTGCCTTCTACAACTCTTCTGAGCAGTTATGTGCTTTCCTCTCACAGGAATAGAGGTTTACTCTCTAGAGGAACTGAAGCTAAGAGGTTGTGTAATCAATTTTAGAACATCAAAGTCAATTTAAAAATCACGAAAACTTTCAGAAATAAACCATGTGTTATATAAGGAATTATGAATCAGAAGGACATCAGAGTTCTCAAGAGCAACTCTTGTTTTGTGTGTTAATGGAAAATGTAAGAGCCGATTGTGGTGTCACAAGCCTGTAATCGCAGTTATTTGGAGGTTGAAACAGGAAGTTTAGGGAAATTCAAGGCTAGCCTGGGCCAGCCTGTCTCAAAATTAAACAAAATGGTGGTGGGTATGGCTCAGAGGTAGAGGCCCTCTGGGTCAATCCCCAGGAGAAACAAAAGGAAACAAAACACAAAAACAACAACCCCCACCCAAACCAACCAACCAACCAACAAACCTAAAACAACAACAAAACCAAAAAATCAACAAAAAGAAAGGAAACATGTTTTTAGATCCATCTTTGCTACAAAATTTATTCTTCTTTTTCACTTTCAAAGAAAGATATGAGCATATGCTCCATCCAAATATTTGAAATCAAGGCAGAGGTAGTCACAGGTTCCAGGAATCAGGAGGCTTTAGGTATATAGATGGGAGTTGAAGGGAGGGTTCTGGGCAACAGGCCTAGGAAACAACCAATTGTCCATATTAAGCAGATAAAGCGGATGTAATGGAAGATAAGGAAAATAAAAGAGAAAATCTAAAGTTTAAACATTTAGAAAATTATTACTAAGAGCTTGAAACATCAATGTAACAATTTAGATACAATATAAAATAAGAAACTAGAAAATTAGGAATTGGTATAAGTTGTTGAAATATGTTAAGCATATGCAATTAATGAACCTACACATAGTTACCTCACCAGTGAACATCATTTATGTCATTATAATGGTGTAAATAAAATACATTAATATAATTAAAAATTGTGATCAAAATAAATAGGAGTTTAGAGGGAAAGTATGTGAGGGGTGTGGATGTGCATATTTATTTATGGTATGTATTTGTATGGAGTAGAGATGGATCTTAATCTTTCTTACCAGAATGTCATTAGAAATTTTCTAAAATTGGATAAATCAAGAATTCAAAATAGAACCTTATTTAGAAATATGAGCATTTTAGAGGAAACTTCTAGAATGATTTGAGAAGTAATGAGAGATTGAAAAGGGTTCCACTGAAAACCACACACAGACTCATATACAAACACAGAAACACACACATACATGGGTACAAACAGATTCATTAGTAGAATTTAATTTTATAATCATATACTATTTTAGTATAAATTTAATGTTTATTCCTGCTTTGCATTCTGCAATGTTAATAATTAATTATGAGATAACCTAATATTTTGAAATATTTTATCATTTATATTTATATTTGATAGCATATGTGCTTAAATGTTAAGCTTATATAAATTTGTAGATATATTTTCATACCTAGCTTGTAGGAGAGTCATAAATGCATATCAATCATACATTTATGTATATGTATTATGTATTTATGTATGTGTATCAGTATTTGTTGATAGATATTGATAAATAGATATAAATAGGTATATATACATTATCATGGTGATCTTTTTATATATCCAGAAGTACTTGATGCATATAAGTCATGTTTCTAATACCATTTGGATACATCCACAAATCTTCACAAAATCCTGAATTATTTTAAGAAATACACTGTTTTACTCTTTTCCATTTGATCTTATTTATATCTTATCAGCTAAAGTTCAGGAAGAGATTGACCGTGTGATTGGCAGACACCGCAGCCCCTGCATGAAGGACAAGAACAGTATGCCTTATACAGAGGCTGTCCTGCATGAGATCCTGAGATACATAGACCTTCTCCCAACCAATCTGCCCCACGCAGTGATCCATGACATTAAATTCAGAAACTACTTCATCCCAAAAGTAAGATTATTTTCCCATATTCAAGTTTCCAAATTAGCAGTATGGTCCCAATCCTCTGCCAACCCAAGGGAGGCAAGTACATAACTCATCCAATGTAGCACCCTGATGGACTCAGTGCTGCACCAGACTAGGTCCTATAGTTCTATACTGTTCCTGAATCCAGCAGTGTGAATTTCCCATATTTGTTCTGATCCTTCAAGATTGTTTTTTCTACTCTCAGTTCTTTACATTTCCAAACGAATTTTAGAATTGGTTTCTAAATTTCCCAAAACACTCTCCTGGGATATTTTTCAGCATAATATTATCAGCTTGGAAAGAATTGACATCTTAACATGTTGAATATTTCAGTTAATGAATATTGTACATATTCTCATTCTTTTAGTGTTTTCTTTATTTTATCCAATAATGTTTTGTTTCCAATGGAGTGGTTTCCACTCTTTGTGAAAGATTTTAATTAGGTAATAAGTGTTTTGAAAGCTAATATAAATTTTGAAATGTAATGTCTTTTCCAATGTGATGTTCCTGGCATATGGATATATTGCTATAGCTTTATTTTAATGACTTTATATTTATAATTCTTAGTAGTTTTTTAAATCATTGCTAATAGTTGTATTTAAATTCACATGGAATTTCTTATGTACATTATCCTGCTATCTTGTATTTGTTTTATTTATTATTTTCAATTCCTAGTGACATTAATTTCTGTTTCTTACATTCTTTCACTGGCTGGGATTGCCAGTACAGTGTTGAATAGAAGTGGTGTGTTATGCATGCTTTTAATTGTTTTTTAACTCTAGCAGGAGGTGAAGGTTTAACATCACACTATTGAGTGTGATGTTCTATGTATATTTTGTCAGATATTCTTGATCAGATTAGGGGAGTTTTCCTTTTTCTTATTTGTGTTTGATGTTTTCTTATACTGTATCTTTTTAAAACAGTAATGTATAGTTTTATCAAATGGATTCTCTGTATACATTGATCATGTGTTGATGGCCATGTTATTTAGTTTCTTTCTCCACTAAATATACATCTTATAAATGTAGACATACAGCAGTATTTGATCTTTTACATTTTGATAAAGACTTTTTCTCTTCCCATGTATTTATTGGTGCTTTACTGTTGTGCACATTGATGGGATTTGTTGTCACATGTATATGCATGCACACAATATAACAATATAATTTGGCCAACATCACTCCCCAGCATTTTGGTCTCATAAAATAAGGGAGATTTTACTTCCTACTTTGAGACTATTTTTATTATCTTTCTATCCTCCCACTTTCATTTTTGGGGTCTCTTAGTTGTGTCTTTGGAAAGTCTAATAATATTTGCTTAAGTGCAGTTACATGAGAAAAGCTGCAATTTCCAGTGATGCTCATCTTTTTCCAGAAAGAGATCTTTTCTTCTCTGCTAGATAGTCAGAATGCTACAATGTCTCCTGCCCTGACTGAGTTATTGATTAACACATGTGAAAAATGACTGCTGTAATCAGCCAACCTCTCAGGTTCCCCCAGCTTGCAATCTTGGAACCAATTTTTATCTTAGCAGCTTTCCAATGAGTCTAATGAAGTTTCTTTTTCTATTTATACTTTCTAGTCAGTATGCCCCAAGCTACTGTATTTCACTGAAAGCCAGAACATATCACTAATGAAATTTACAAATGATAGAACTAATGATAGAATGAATTATGATTTTAGTAAGATTGGAAATATTGTTTTCTTCTAGAGAAGAGGGAATGGAGGACTTTCCTGAGATGCGATGGGGCTAGACCTGATGATGAAAGATTCATACAAGGGTTAGGTTTTTTCAATTCAATTTGTTTTCAGCAAAGAATACAAGCAAGAGATCATGTTATGCCTGATTTCTGTTGAGTGTAGAGAGCCCAGAGCCCAAGGAATTGAGCTTTTTCCTTTCTGCATGGTACAATCCAATGAAGAAAATTGCACCACTGCGTAGTTTATTCTAATGACCCCCCTTATGAATTATAAAAATAAGTTCTGCTATCATTCAGTGAGGTGGACATAATTGTCTAAGATAAGTTGGCAAACTGCTTCTCTAATGGGCCAGATGGTAAATATCTTAGTCTTTTGAGCAATAGGATCTCTTTTCCCACTTGTTGCCTCTCCCAGAGTTACACAAAGGCCCTCAGAGATCATATGTAAATGAGTGAGAAAGCTGTGTTCCAATATTTACGTACTGTGGTTTTTATAATTTCCATGTAACAAAATACATGTATTTTTCAATTTAAAAATTACAAGATAAAAGACTGTATATGAACAGGTGAGAGATTGGATTTGGATGGGTTGTGATTTTGCTTATTAGTGGCCTGAGCCCTTTCCTCGAACTTTATGAATGATGGAAAGGTTCTATATCTCTGCTGTCCAAAGGTAATTTACTTTAAATTTAATTAAATTTAAATTTAATTTAATTGTTAACTAATTAAATTTAAATGTGTGGCATGAGGTCTTTGTTTTGGACAGCACTTATTTTAGATTTTTCCCAAATATGATTCAGTATTTTTCATCATTTTTGGGAGAGGGGAAACAAAATATTGATAGATAGAGGTGATAAATCCTAGTGTTCTATAGCATAGTGCGATAATTTTAGTTTATAGCACTTTATTATGTATCTCATAAATGACCAGAAGAGAGCAGTTCAAATGTTACCAAAGAAACAATAATGTGATGAAAATGCTACTTATCCTGATTTGATCTTTATATCCATACACTTCATCTTCACACCATAAATAAGTACATATTTAAAAAAGAAATCCTCCCAATCTAAAAGCCTAGAAAACACAAAACAACATTTTGGTGCTGTCTCATTGAGTGGCCAAAATTGAAATGAATTGGAGTGAATCATTGATATTCTTTTTTAGTCCAGTTTCTATGAAACATACATTTAATTTGCCAAAAATATTCATGTATTTGATTCTGTGATATTATCCTACACACATTGGGAGTGTCATAAATATCCATATGGCATGTATCATAATGCCTTTCTAAAATGTTAAACAGTGTGACAGTGGAGCAATTGCACCTCTAAGACAGATGTTCATACTTAAGGATTGAACCAGAAGGTAGCAGGCAATAAAACTGCCTTCTCCTGACACACACACACACATACACACACACACACACACACACACACAGGCACGCGCATAATTTTGAAATGGTTGATGAAACATTTTGAAAGGATGACTTCTGAGATGTAGAAGGGTCAATGATAATTACTGCAGTAAGAGCATGTCTCTTTCTTGTTGGGAGTTCTTACTTCTCAGCCAGGAAAATGCAGAATCAGGATCACAGCTGCTTACATAGGGCAGCAGGTGAAAGAAGCGTCAACTGTGTGAAAGAGCATTTCCCCTTTATCTTCTACACTAATCAGGTACTGCCTACTGTCAACTGTCCAGAAAATGGACATCAGGTAGCTACTTAGAAATGCAAATTACCTTAATCTAAGAATTTATCTTATCCAAAGGTCTGGAGGACCTCAGAATCAACTCTGACTCTGAAACTCTTAACTGTCATCTTGGGTAGATTTGTGATCCCTTTGAGCCTTCGTTTTCTCATTTGCATACTGTTGATAATACCTTATTTGCTTCATCGTGATGCTGTGAGAATTCACTGGGTAACCTATGCAAAATCAAAGTTAATACTAGGGAATATAATTTTCACCCACATCACTGATGCAAAGGCTGAGAAAACATTGTGTTGATGAAGATATGTAGGTATCAATTAGCAGTTTCATGTGCTGTTGGCAGGATTCTAAACTGGTACATGCATTTTGAAGAACAATTTGGCAGTATCTACTTAAATAAAAATGTAACCCTGGCTTAGTGGCACATACCTATAATTGCAACAGTTCAGGAGACTGAGGCAGGAGGACTGTAAGTTCAAGCCTCAACAGTTTAGTGAAGTCCTAGCAACTTAGCAAGACTCTATCTCAAATAATAAAAAATGAAAAGAGCTGTGGCTGGGGATGTGGCTCTGTTGTTAAGCACCTTCAGTTCAATCTCTAGTCCATAAAAAATAAACAAACAAACAAACAAAAAACAAAAAAAAAAGAAAGAAAAAGAATGAAAGAAAATATAAAATGTATATTCTATGATGTGGACATTCTAATTTTTGGTACACACCCCAAGTGCAAACAGGAATGTTCTCATTACATATGTTCTCATTGCATAGATGTTTCTCACAAAGACATTTTGCAAATTGCCTTATCAGCAGTGTAATAGGGCAGTCATAGTATTCAGCATGTATAATGTGGAGGTATGTGTCATCATAGGGCAATATCTGAATTGTTTTATTGATACAAAATGAAAATGCAGCAGCATACCTTTAATTTGAGTGAAAACAAGACCACACTAAGATGTTGCATAAAGCTGTTGCATACAGGTTTATTTGCCTTTTATCCACAGAATAATTATGAAGGAACATATCACTAATGGGTGGCAACCATTGTTTCTGAAAAGTCCAAATTGATTTCTGTGGTACAGTGAGAGGGAAACTTAATTTTCACCATATATTCATTTTGATACAATTCCTTATTCTGTTTTTATTCTTTATTTGTGCTTTTTAGTTATACAGGAATGTAGAATGTATTTTGGGTGCTCTTCAACAGAAGAATGGATAGAGAAAATGTGGTATATAAGTACAATGGAATATTACTGAACATTGTTCTATTTTTGATGGAGTTCTAAGTTGTGTAATGCAAAATAAATTCCCTGTCTCTCTTTTTTTGCAGTGCTGGTGATCAAACCCAGGGTCTTGTGCATGCTAGGCAAGCACTCTACCACTGAGCTATATCCTCAGCCTACAACAGACTCTCTTATGTATACAGTCCAATGAGTTGGGACAAATAAATGCAGTGATGTAGCCACACAACAATTGAAACATAAAATATTGCTGGGTATGATGGTGTACAAATGTAGGCCCTGCTACTCAGGAGGCTGAAGCAGGATGGCTTGTGCCCACAAGTTTGATACCAGCTTATACAGCTCAGTAAGATACTGTGTCTATGTGTATAGTATTTCCATCACCACGTAAAGTCTTTCCATCCTCCTATTACAGCCAATCATACTTCCTCACGTCCAGGCCCTGGTGACCATGGATCTGATTTCTGTACCAATTGTTTTGATTTATCAAGAAAGTCATACAATAGAATATGACATAGAACAATACATAACCAAATCTTTTATCTCTGACTGTTTTACCTTCACTAATTCTTTCTCCAATACTCTTCTGATAGATCTAAATTTCTTTTTAAATTTTTTATTAGCATATAATAATTTTACAGAATAGTATGTTTCATTGTGACCAATTGATACATGCACATAAAATATTTGATCAATTTCATTCCCCAGTATCTTCCTTTGCCCTCCCCTCTCCTCTTCCTCCTCCTGATCCCCTGCCTATACCTTACTGGTCTCCCTTATATTTTCAGGTGTCTGTTTTTTTATTGCAGAAGAATACGTTTTAGATTCATTTTCATTTACATGTATTAGTACTTCATTCCCTTTTATCACTGAATAGTATTCCATTACAAGGAATACCTTGAATTTTTTATTCACTTATAAGGAGATGGATAAGTTTGGTTGTTTCTAGTTCTTGGCTGTGTAAATATAAGCAATATGAACATTTGTTTAAAATTTTGAGGTGGATTATATTTCCATTTCTATTAAGTAATTACCTAAGACCAATATTATTGCATATTTTTTTAACTTTAAGATAAAACTGACAGAATTCATTCAATTTTTTTTTATAATTTGCCCTTTATTTTCTATGTAAAATATTTGCCAGCACAAGATTGCACAATTTGCCCTTATGTGTTTTCAAGAATTCTAGGGCTGTGGATATAGCTAAGTTGGTAGAGTGCCTGCATCGCAAGCACAAGGCCCTGGGTTCAATCCCCAGGACCACGAGTCAAAAAAAAAGAAAAGAAAAAAAAGAATTCTAATAGTTCCAGCTCCTACAATTAAATTGGTGATTCATTTCAAGTTAATTATTTGTGGATTGAAGTAATGATCATGCAATCGGTTCTTTTCTTTTCCTTTATTTTCTTGACAAAATATTTCTCTCACAGGTTTCTCCAAACTCCTGGGTTCAAGCAATCCTTATGCCTTAGCCTCCTTAGCAGTCGGACTACGAGCACAGGCTGCCCTGGTCAGCATATTTGTTTCTCTGTGAAAAGTGTTCAATTAATACGGTTTTTGAAATTAGATCTGTTTTAATATCCTCAACGAACATTGGTATTTTCAGGATCCACTGCATAATCCAATACAGTCCTCTCGCCATTTGTTCGAAGTATATATAGTCAACATACTAAAGTGATACATGCATATCCATGTTTAGAGCAGCATAATTCACAATAGTCAATATATGAACCAGCTTGGATATCCATCAACAGATGCATAAATAAAGACATATGTTGTATATACACAATGGGGTTTTATTCAACCATAAGAAAAGAAATGATGCCATTTTCAGAAAAGCCAGGGAAGTTGAGAGCATTATGTTAAGCAAAATAAGTCAAACTTAGAAAGTCAAGGGACGTATGCTTACTGTTACATGCAGAAATTAGTGAGAAAAAAGGAAAAAAGCTCACTGGGGGAGAGGTCATTAAAATTGAATAAAGATCAGTGGAGAAGACAAAAAGACCAGGGAGAGTTTGGAGGGGAGGAAAAGGGGAAGCACAAGGTAATGATACTGACCAAACTGTAGTGTTATATTATGTGCAAGTATGAATGTAAAACAAAAAATCCCAGTATTAAGTATAATTGTAATGTATCAACAAAATGTGGAAAGAATAAACATTTTCACATTCTGATTTTAAACAAATATGGAACATTTTAAAAACTTTGGCATTTATTTATGATTGTGACCAAATTTTTGAAAATTATTATTTTTTAAAAATTTATCATCCATTCCACATTTGGGGAGACCTAGGATTTATCTAAAGTAAAAGAAATTCTCCCCACAGTTGTAAGAAGACTCAAATTCTGTGACAGCATTAAACACATTAAGTTGGTTTTTGCTGTACTTTTTATTATCTTAGAAAGGTATTGTAAACAATATCCTGGATACTTCAAGAGTCCAAGAGACCCATTTTAAAGCAGAATCCTATACAAGATGTGTGAAAACTGAAGTGATAAAATACAGTATTGATGAGGAGTGGACATCAGCATGCAAACATAATGAGGAGAAAAGAAAGTTTGGTGCTCAATACTCAAGTACTCACTATGTCAAGAACTCAGTATGTCAAGTACTTGCTATGTCAAATGTTGCTAGGGGCATTGTAGCAAGGTCCTTGTCACTGGCCTTAAACTTATGCATTTCATTACTTGGTTGGCTAACTGGAAATATCACTGCTCTTCTTTGGAAAAGTGTTTCTTATCTATAGATCATAATGTTTGGACTGAGAATATTCAACATTGTCTATAGCTCTGTGACTTCTTTACACTTGGTTTATCAGTGTCTGTTCGTTGCAGGGCACAACCATAATGACATCACTGACATCCGTGCTGTGTGACAGCAAAGAATTCCCCAACCCAGAGAAATTTGACCCAGGCCACTTCCTGGATGAGAGTGGCAAATTCAAGAAGAGTGACTACTTCATGCCCTTCTCAACAGGTAATAGAAATTTATTCTCACTGGTACTTCAGGGGACAAGACACCTTCATGGGATCAGTTAAACGTGCACAAAGCTCATTTCAGAGCTGGTAGAAATGTTTTTTGCACATGATCAAGAGCAACACTCCCAGTTCCTGAGGAGTCTAAGCAGATGAGATGAATGGGTGGATTGATCATGGAACTTCAGAATGGGAACAGGGAACACAAATAATCAGTGTGTGTTCTGGGAAAAGATTGATGGAAGCATGAAATGTCAAAAGAACAGTTTTAATGTGGGCATGGTTAATGTAGTTCTTGGAATAGAGCTTATGTTCAATAAATATTGATTGAATGAACAGTGCTGATAAATTGATAAATTATTAAGTGGGTAACAGGTGTGTCCATCTTCTAATCAGCTGTCCTTTATATTTACTCATTTAAAAAACTTTTAGTTGGAGATGGACACAATACCTCTATTTTATTTTTTTATTTTTATGTGGTGCTGAGAATCCAACACAGTGTCTCACATGAACTACACAACTCTCTACTACTGAGCTACACCTTAGCCATGTATTTACTCTCTGTCTGTCCGTCCATCCATCCAATCACTCATGAAATAGTGACTGCATTCTCCTTGTATCAGTCAGAAATACACTGTTCAAGGAGTATTTACCCTCTCTCACTTTTTTTTTTCCTTCAGGAAAACGGATTTGTGCAGGAGAAGGTCTGGCCCGCATGGAACTGTTCTTATTCCTGACCACCATTTTACAGAACTTTCACCTGAAGTCTGTGGTTGACCCAAAGGATCTTGATACCACGCCAGCAGCCAGGGGATTTATGTCTGTGCCACCTGCATACCAGATCTGCTTCATTCCCGTCTGAAGGAGGGCAGTCTTTTTGGCTGCTGCTGTGCTGCCATCTGGAATCTCCTTCTAAGGGCATGCTCCACCTCCTTCCCTATCAGGCATGTCTTCTCCTGCTTCTCATCATGTTGTTTCTTTGAAGTCCAGTGAACATCCAACCCCCACTGGAGAGAGTTTCCTCAGTTTTCACAAATGCGTGCTTCCTATTCCCATACTGTAACACTTGCATCAGCCACTGTATTTTAACACTTTAGTGACTTTTTACTATGGCATCACTTTAAATGAAGGAAAATCTGGGGGAAATTATGGGAAGTGAAATAAGTCATGCACACCAAGATAAAGACACATGGTTTCAATTTTTGCATAATATGAAAAAGTCAAACCCTTAGTAGTGATAAGTAATGGTTATTAGAACTTGGGATTGGGTGACAGTGTGAGTTGATGGGTAAAGAAGAGAAGTTAGTTAAAAGTTCAAAGTTTAGGGTAGACAGGAGGAATTAGTTCTGATGATCTAGGGCAGAACATGGTTCCAATTGTTAATAATAATTTGTTGCATACTTCAAGAATTCTAAAAGGGGAGATGTTAAATATCCTGCCCCAAAATAAAGGACAAATATGAGATAATGACCATCTTCTTTTTATTTATTTATTTTCTTTTTTGGTACTGGGGAATGAACCCAGGGGCACTCAGCCACTGAGCCACATCCCCAGTCCTATTTTGTATTTTTATTTAGAGACAGGGTCTCACTGAGTTGCTTAGGGCCTCGCTAAGTTGCTGAGGCTGGCTTTGAACTAGTGATCCTCCTGCCTCAGCCTCCCAAGTGCCGGGATTACAGGCATGTGCCACCACGCCCAACTCAATGACCATCTTAATTATCCTGCTCAATCATCCTATCATGTGTACATATATCACAATGTACCTCATAAATACATATGATCACTTCTTGACAAGTAAAAAAGAAATGGAAGTAGATTAAAAATTGAAAGTGCACTTGAAAACTACATTCTTTCCATTTTTAACAATCTTCATTGGAAAAGGAAAATATATTAATCAGGTGTTGACAAAAGGGTGGTACAACAGGCAGCCTTATATCCTGACACAACAATTTCTCAATGATGCTACTCTAAGTATCTTACCAAAATTTATAATCTTCCCTTCACCACCACCTTCCCCAGTTTTACACTTCTGATTCCCCTACCCTTTAGCCTTTTGCTCTTATTCTTTTACTTACTCTTTCTCACAAATCTATGAGATAGATTTGAGTGAGTCACCATTACTGCCTTAACGGATATCACAAATATAATGTCTGAAAACAACACACACATTAACTATCTTTCGGTTCTGTGGTTCAAGATCCAATATCATCTCCCCTGGGAGAAGTGATTCTGTTAGCCAATATATTTCCTTTTAGAGCCTCTAGGGGAGATCCATTTCCCTAATTTTTTTCATCTTGTAGAGACTGCCAGCATCCCTTGGGTTCTGAGTCCTTTGTCATATCAATTCAACCTCAGTATCCACATCTGCTATCTCCTTATAGCCTCTCATTTTTCTTTTATATAAACTCTGCTGAATCTGAGTGTGATGGTGCAAGCCTGTAATCCCATTGGCTTGGGAGTCTGAGGTGGAATGTTCACAAGTACACAGCCAGCCTCAGCAATTTAGGAAGGCACCAAGCATCTTAGAGAGAGATGCTATCTCAAAATAATAAACAAAAAGTCCTGGGGATGTGGCTCAGTGGGTAAGCAACTTGGGTTCAATGTCTGGTACCAACTCCCCATGCAAACAAACAAAAACCTTGGTGATTGCATTGAACACACCTGCATAGTGCAGTGGAATCTATGTATGTTATGACTCTGGACATAATCACATCTACACTGTCCCATTTATCATGCAAAGTAACACATTCATGGGTTCACATGCTTTAAAGATTAAGATGATGATGTTGTGGGGTGTGAGGTCATTATTAAGCCTATGACGTTATTATTATATCCTATTACTACCAGGTACTTCAGACAAGACTTTGTTAAGTATTACGTTTTGGCTCACATATCAGAACAAGGAGGGGAATCCCAGGGCCATCTGGCTATAAAATAAAGATTTCTAATCAGGAGATGTTGATTCTTACTGGGCTCAGTGTCTTTCAGTTTTACAGTTTTATAGGCAGGTAATGAGATACAGATATCCTTGTTAATATTTAATGGAGAAAGAAGATATTTTCAGATTTCAAAGGAAAAAAATAGACTTCATACGAAGGATCAAGATTCAGGAAGGAATGCAATTTCTTAAAAGCAGCACAGTAAACTATAATGTACTAGATATAGGCCTTAAGGATTTTATTTTATTTTATTGTGGGTATGGGAGATTGTTTCAGGGGAGCTTATCCACTCAGATATATCCCCAAACATTTTTAAATATTTTATTTAGAGAAAGGGGCTCACTGACATGCTTAGGGCCTCTGTAAATTGCTGAGGCTGGCTTTGAATTCATGATCCTCCTTTCTCAGCCTCCCAAAGTGCTGGATTACTGCCATTCACCACCCTGCCCAGCTGCCTCCCAGATTCTAAGAGGAAGTATTTTAAAATCTGGAAATCTAGGTTCAGTCAACTTTCAGCTACTTGATAAGGAAATATCAGTAAATTGCTTTCCTGTATTGGTTTAAGAGTCCCGAGAGAGAGGAGAGAGAGAGAGAGAGAGAGAGAGAGAGAGAGAGAGAGAGAGAATGAATCAAAGTGATAGATATAGATAGATAGATAATAAACTGGTGATAAAGAATTTATTATAGGAATTGCCTCACATGGTTGTGGGGAATGAAAAGTCTCATGCTAGGTGATCTGCAATCTGGAGAACAAGGACAACCAGTGGTTTTACTCAGTTCAATTCCAGGGGCATGAGCATTGGCAGAGTATTGCTCTTTTTAAAACACCCTCATAGACATAACCAGAAATTAGGGTATTGGGTATCAGTTAATCCAGTCAGGTGGACGTCTAAAGGTAATCATTACATCTCCCAAGCACTTTTTTTCTTTTTTTGGAGGGTGACGTTCTTGCATACAAGAGGGAAAAAAGACAAGGGAGAAGCTGGATGCAGACACAAGGGGTCCAAGAAGATGGTCAAAGGGAAAATCTCAGAGAATGTTAAGATTGGTCCTAAGAGGAGAGAGGGGCTCTAGGCTTCCAGACCAACAAGAGAGAGAGGGAGAGAAAGCGAAAGGACTGGAAGTTGCTGACCCCTTCCTCTTTTTGTGTTGCTCACTGATCTGCCAGTTGGAGTGGCATTAACCTGAAGCTGTTCTAGCTCTCAGCTTCCCCTCTCACCAGTACAAGGTAGGATGGAATGGGAATAGTGTAGATTGAAGTTTTGTCTAGACAGACAAGATTGAGGAACTCCCAGGGTGGAGCTGGTTCTGAGTAATAAAATGGAAATTGTAAAGGTGGGACTGAAGTCTAATGAGGCCTCAGAGGTCCTGTTGGATGCTATCTGCTCTGGACAGATTAGACCAACACACTCTTAGGACATGGAAAATGGTGATTTATGCTGGGAGTCTGGAGTCAGGAGGCTCCCATGAATTCTGCTCCTGCAGGAGAGGAGCCAGTCCCCAAACTCTGCTGCCCACAAACACAGATTCCCAACTTAGTCCCTGAGTGTATACACACCATCCTGTTCAGTTTCCCATCTCTCTGAGGCTGGTCATGTGAGCTTCCAGATTCAAAGGGAAAATGGGTTGGATTCCCCTTTGCATTTCTGACTTAAATCCCCTTGGGTACATTCCTTGTGTTTGCTTCACTCATTCTCTACTGGGTACAGTCTAGCCCACACATAGGCACTTGTGGGAACTCTATGGCAATTTTGCCATGATCTTCCAGGCTCCCACAGCAGAAAGCTGCAGTGTGGCCTCCTCAAGGAAGGCTCCTGGCCTTAGCTTTCCATGGCCAGTTAATAAATACAAAGAACTTTTCAAACACCAGTTTTTTATGTGTCTTCTGGAACAGCAAATTTAGTCAACTTTTCTGATCTTCAGGTTTTTCCATGGTAATTCTGTCCACTGTGTTTCTGTTATTCCTCCCCTTGAGATGACCCCTCCCACTGCAGTACAATGTGACTTTGCTCCAGAGTATTCTTTGTTGTTCTAAGTTCTATGCACCTAAATTAATAAGTCTCTAAGACATTCAAACCAATATCGAATTTTAGTGAAATCTCTCTGCTATGATTTAGATATTAGGTGTTCCCCCAAAACTCATGTCTGAGACCATGCAAGAGGGTTTAGAGGTAAAAATATCTGGTAATGAAAGCCATAACCCATTCGTTCATTAATTCACTGATAAGGATAACTGTAGGTAGGTAGGCTGTGACTGGAGGAGGTGGGTAATTGAGGATATGGTTTTGGGGTGTATATTTTGTTCATAGTGGGAGGAGTCTCTCTCTCTCTCCTCTCTCTCTCTCTCTCTCTCTCTCTCTCTCTCTCTCTCTCTCTCTCTCTCTC
>JAJEJO010002174.1:86409-101732 GCA_020662805.1 Glaucomys volans
CTCTCTCTCTCTCTCTCTCTCTCTCTCTCTCTCTCTCTCTCTCTCTCCTTCTACCCTGAGTTGATTTCCTCCACCACACTCTTTCACCATGGTTTTCTGACTCACCTTAAGCCCCTTTGAATGGAGTTGGCTATTTAGGGATTGAAACCTCTGAAACAATGAGCCCTCAAAGAAACTTTGCCTCCTGTAAAATTATTCTGTCAGGTCTTTTGGTCACAGTCATAGAAACGTTGATTAAAACACCCTCATTCACCCATCTTCCTGAGACAGAGTACTCCCGCTGCTTGAGTCCTGAGAACAGCAGGAAATGCAGCTTCCTCTAACCCACCATCTTGAATATGAGCTGATTTTTATATTTTTATGTATCAGTTAAAATAAAATGAACATAAAAAATTGTCCTATATATTTAAGGCCCTACCAAGTATTACCATATTTATAAAGAAGAAATTAGAAATAACCATATGTTTATAACTCTTCATTATATCCTGCATATTTGAACTAGAATTTCATACTGATTTCTTCCCTTATTGTAAAGTACGGTGATATCTCTAAGATTTTTTCTGTCTGAAAATATCTTTGCCTTTTACTTTTTAAAATATATACCTTTAAAACAGAAAAAAATTATTCTCACACCATTCTAGATGCCAGAAGCCTGCAATCCATTTCACTGAGCCAAAATCAAGATGTGGGAAAACTGTATTCCCTACTATGGAAAATCTATTCCTGTCTTCTCCTTTTCTTCTGGTGTTTGATAGAACTCCTTGGCTTGTGGGTGCATCACTCCAACTCTACCTCCATCTTCACTTACATGCCCTTCTCCATGTGTGTTTTAAATCAGATCTTTCCCCTGAACTACCCCTGTGTCCGTCTCTCTCTCTCTCTCTCTCTCTCTCTCTCCTTCTCTCTCTCTCTCTCTCTCTCTCTCTCTCTCTCTCTCTCACACACGCACACACACATACACACAAAACACATCTTATTTGTTGTTGTAAATATGCATAACATGAAGTCTACCATATTTGCAATTTGCAGGTGTAAAGAGAGTGACATGTACATTTGCAATATTGTGCAAGGATCACCAACATTCACATGCAGAGATGATTCATCTTTCTAAACTAAAATTCTAACCCAATTAAACAACATCCTCTTGCCTACTGAGAAAGCCATGAAGTATCACTCTTCTTAAAGTTGTCACTTTCATCCAAAAAATGGACAGGGTCAAATCCCTCTAGGCTGGGAATTTCTTTGTTGTCATGCAGGACAGAATCATAAATGCCATTGTGTCTGCTCTGTGATAGAAGGAGAAAGAGATGGACTAGTTTATACAGGAGACATGGAACTTGAAAAAAATTAGACTTCCCCCACCTAACCTACTTATTTTACAGATGAGGAGAGTGAGACCCAAAAAGGAGAATGTATTTGGTCCATGTCACATAACAAATTAACAGTCAAGTCTAACAGGTCTTAAACCATGTAATGCCTGATCCAGAGCAGTGTTCATTGACTCCTAGGCAATCTTCACCAGGGTGTAGTCTGCTATCAGCACTTAGTGTGAAAAAGGTCAAGGAAGCTCCCTGAAGTGCATTGCTCGGGATGAGTAAATTGCAATATTGTCTAACAGAGCCAATGTTGCTGGAAATCCAACTAATTTTCTTTTTTAAAAGTTTTCATTTGTTATTTTTAATCACATATGACAATAGTATGTATTTTGACACATTATACACTCATAGAATATAAATTACCAATCTTGTATTTGTACGTGTTGTGTAGTTACTGGTGTTGTGAACATACTGGTGTATATTCATACATGAACATAGGAAATTAATGTCTGATTCATTGTACTGTGTTTCCTATTCCCATCCTCCATCACTTCACCTTATTCCCCTTTGTCTAATCCAATGACCTTTTATTCTTCCCTTTCCTCCCCCTTATTTTCTGATGTCATCTGCTTATCAGAGAGAACATTCAGCGTTTGGTGTTTTGAGATTGGTTTATTGAACTTAGCATGATAGTCTCCAGTTCTATGCACTTACTGGCAAATGCCATCATTTCACTCTTCTTTGTAGCTAATAGTCCATTGTGTATGTATGCACCACATTTTCCCTTATCCGTTCATCTGTTGAGGACTCCAAGATTTGTTCCATAGATTAGCTATTGTTGATTGATCTACCATACACATTGATTTGGCCATATCACTACAGAATGCTGATTTTAAGTCCCCTGGGGTACAATCTTCTCTGTGCCTATTTCATTCAAGTTCTGGGAGGTACAACCTAGGCCACATGGAAGGCACATGTCTGGACAGTATTACGATATTTACCATGATCTCCTGGCCTCCCACAGCAGCAAGCTGCAGCATAACCTCCTCCAGATGGCACCCATTGAGAAACAGCAATTTCCAAGCATCAGTTCACTGCACAGCATCTGCATCAGCTAAATCGAGACCACTCTTCCAGTTTAAAGATGTTCATTGTATTTCTTGCTTGTGTTTGTATTAGAATTCCCCTGTGTATGAACCAGTGCTACTGCTGCTGATTCAACCATCTTGACTGCAAGATATTCTTGTCCCTGTTTAATACACCCAAATGTCTGGGTCTCCAAGAGTCTGACTGCTCAACGTTGAATTTCAGTGAATTTCCTCTTTCACCCAACTTGCTAAGAAGAATATACCTCCTGCTTGAATCCTGAGCAACAGAGCAACTGGTAATGCAGACTTCTTCTAATCTAATATCTTGAATCTCCCCAATTGAGGGCTTTTGTGAATAAAGCTCTATGGACTTTACCAATAACTTTTGGTGTCTCTGTAAATTCCATCAGTTCATCATGTATGCATGAATGTATATGCATATGCAAATATATTTTCTGAATACATTTGTGTACCATTTTGGTCAACACACAGAAATTTTGTCAGGGGGCATATACTTTGGAGAGATTAGATCAACATGTCCCTAAGTTCAGGCATCTATTGACCTATGTTGGGCCTCTGACTTCCAGTGGTCTTTTGAGAATTCTACTCACAGGGCAGGATAACCAACCAGAGTATGAGTGGATGAGGCATGGCAGGTCTCACACACTCCCCCACCCACAGATATGGCCTTCTAAGGCACAGTCCCCAAATACAATCATGTCTTTCTCGTCAGTTTAACCATCTTCTTCAGCTGGTTGCAGGAGGCAGCACACAAAGGGAAAGTGAGTTGCACTCTCCTCCATGTCTCTGACTTGATACCCCTGGGTACAATATTTCTCTCTGCCTGTTTCAACTGTGTTCTTCCAAGAGTACCCAGCCACATGGGTACTCTAGCTGTTGACTAGTATATTGTGGCAGTATTTGCTATGATCCCCCAGGTTCCTGCACAGCAAGTTCTAATGTGACCTGTTTATGATGCTCTCCACCACAGCTCTCTGCTTAAATTTTGAGAAACATGGACACTTTTCAAACACCAGTTCACTGTGCCACCTCAGATCTAGCTAAATTTTGAGTGCCTTTCTGTTTTACCAATGCTCCTGTGCCAGATTTGTTCCATGTGTTTTTCCTCCTTTCTTTTTGTGCAAACCATTATTAGATTAATTCACATTTAAGTTTTAATTTTTAAGGTTTGTATATTTTAAATGTTAATCTCTTATCAGACGAATACATGGCAAATATTTCAACTCAACCTTTATGGTATCTCTTCACTTTATTGATTGCTTACCTTGTTGTGTAAGATCATTCTAATTGGTGTAATCCATTTGTACATTTTTGCTTTTGTTTTCTGTGCTTTGGGTTCATATGCAAAAAACTCATTGCACCTATCAAAGTCGTGCAGAATTTCCCCTGTCTCTTATTCTAGCAGTTTTGGAGCTTTGTGTCTTACTTTTATGTCTTTGACACCACACACTTTGAATTATCTTTGTGCTGATGAGAGATAGTCAACTTTCAATCCTCTGCATGTGGATTTATAATTCTCACAGAATTACTAAAAAGAGTGACTTTCTCTAATGTATGTTTCTGGGTTCTTTTTTCAGAATGATTTTGCACAGATGCCTGAATTCATTTCTGGGACCTCTGTTTTTTCATTGGTCTGTGTCTGTTTTTATGACAGCACCGTGCTAGGGTTCTCACTATGCCTCTGTCCTGTGTCTGGAAATTAGGAGTCAGGATGCCTTCAGTTTTGTTCTTTTTTTCAAGATGACATTGGATATTTGTTTTTTTTTTAATACTTCCATAAAAATTTTAGGACTATATTGTCCAACAGTATAAAGAATTTCACTGGTGTTTTCTTGGGGATTGTATTTAATCTGTAAATTTCTTTGAATTTTTAACCCTTTATCAGTACCAATTCTTCCAATGCAAGAACAAATGACAGAGTTCTTTACATTTTTTATCTTTCACACTGTATATGTTTGTGCATGTGTGTGTGTGTTTGTGTGTGTGGTGTGTGTATTTGTTGTCTTTAATTTCTTTCATCAATGCTTTGTAAAGTTGTAGAGGTCTTTAAATTCCTTTGTTAAATTATTTCCTGGATATTGACTTTTTTGTTGTAGCTTTTATGAATGGAATTCCTCTTCTGATTTCTTTTTTTTTTTGATCTATGTATTTTTATTGTTGTTTTCCTTTTTCTTTTTTTTATTTGCTTATTGATTCATTGAGCACAAATGGAGTACAGCTATTGTTTCTCTGGTTGTACACAAAGCAGAATCAAACCATCTGTGCATTCATACATGTACACAGGGCAATGATGTCTGTCACACATTCTGTTACTATTCTTATCCCCCCACCCCCGCCACCACCCCTCCTTTCCCTCTATGCTATCTATCCTTCCTCCATTCTTGCCAACCCCCTCCCCCCTGCATTATGCATCATCATTCCTTTATCAGAGAGACCATTCGGCCTTTGGATTTTTGGGATTGGCTGATCTCACTTAGCATAACAATCTCCAACATCATCCATTTACCTACAAATGCCATAATTTTATTTTTCTTTATGGCTGAGTAATATTCCATTGTGTATGTATACCACAGTTTCTTTATTCATTCATCTATTGAAGGGCATCTAGGTTGGTTCCACAATCTAGCTTTTGTGAATTGAGCTGCTATGAACATTGATGTGGCTGCATCACTGTAGTAATCTGATTTTAAGTTCTTTGGGTATAGGCCAAGGAGTGGGATAGCTGGGTCAAATGGTGGATCCATTTCTAAGATTTCTAAGGAATCTCCACACTGCTCTCCAGAGTGGCTGCAACATCTTGCATTCCCACCAGCAATGTATGAGTGTACCCTTTTCCCCACATCCTCGCCAACACCTGTTGTTGCCTGTATTCTTAATAAAAGACGTTCTAATTGGGGTAAGATGAAATCATAAGGTGGTTTTGATTTGCATTTCTCTTATAACAAGGAATGTTGAACATTTTTTCATAAATCTCTTGATTGCTTGTAGATCTTCCTCTGTAAAGTGTCTGTTCATTTCCTTGGCCCATTTATTGATTGGCTTATTATGTTCTTGGTGTAAAGATTTTTGAGTACTTGGTAGATTCTGGAGATTACTGCTCTATCTGAAGTGTGTGTGGCAAAGATTTTCTCCCACTCTGAAGGCTCTCTCTTCACATTGCTGATTGTTTCCTTTGCTGAGAGAAAGCTTTTTAGTTTGACTCTATCCCAATCATTGATTCTTGCTTTTATTTCTTGCGCCTTGGGAGTCATGTTAAGGAAATCTGGTCCTAGGCCAACATGATGAAGATTTGGACCTATTTTCTCTTCTATTAGGTGCAGAGTCTCTGGTCTGATTTCTAGGTCCTTGATCCACTTTGAGTTGAGTTTTGTACAGGGTGAGAGATATGGGTTTAGTTTCATTTTGCTGCATATGGATTTCCAATTATCTCAGCACCATTTGTTGAAGAGGCTGTCTTTTCTTCACTGTATGATTTTGGCTATTTTGTCAAGTATGAGATAACTGTATTTATGTGGGTTTGTCTCTGTGTCCTCTGTTCTGTACCATTGATCTGCCTGTCTATTTTGGTGCCAATACCATGCTGTTTTAGTTACTATTGCTCTGTAGTATAGTTGAAGATCTGGTATTGTGATACCCCCTGCTTCGTTCTTCTTGCTAAGGATTGCTTTAGCTATTCTGGGTCTCTTATTCCTCCAAATGAATTTCATGATTGCTTGCTCTATTTCTATAAGGTCCGTCATTGGGATTTTAATTGCAATTGCATTGAATTTGTATAGCACTTTTGGAAGTATGGCCATTTTGACAATATTAATTCTGCCTATCCAAGAACATGGGAGATCTTTCCATCTTCTCAGATTTTCTTTAACTTCTTTCTTTAGTGTTCTGTAGTTCTCATTGTAGAGGTCTTTCACATCTTTTGTTAGATTCATTCCCAAGTATTTTATTTTATTTGAGGTTATTGTGAATGTGGTAGTTTTCCTAATTTCTCTCTCAGAGGATGCATCATTTATGAATAAAAATGCATTGGATTTATGAGCATTAATTTTATATCCTGCTACTTTACTGAATTCATTTATGAGTTCCAGAAGTTTTCTGGTGGAATTCTTGGGGTCTTCTAAATAGAGAATCATGTCATCAGCAAATAGGGATAGTTTGAGCTCTTCTTTTCCTATTTGTATTCCTCTAATTTCTTTGGTCTGTCTAATTGCTCCGGCTAGAGTTTCAAGAACAATGTTGAATAGTAGTGGCGAAAGAGGTCATCCCTGCCTTGTTCCAGTTCTCAGGGGGAATGCTTTCAATTTTTCTCCATTAAAGAATGATGTTAGCTGTGGGCTTAGCATAGATAGCCTTTGCAATGTTAAGGAACATCCCCACTATCCCTATTTTTTCTAGTGTTTTGAGCATGAAGGGGTGCTGTATTTTATCAAATGCTTTCTCTGCATCTATTGAAATAATCATGTGGTTCTTGACTTTAAGTCTGTTGATGTGGTGAATTACATTGATTGATTTCTGGATGTTGAACCAACCTTGCATCTCCAGGATGAAATCCACTTGATCGTGGTGCAATCTCTTTTTAATATGCTTTTGTATGCGATTTGCTAAAATTTTGTTAAGAATTTTTGCATGTATGTTCATTAGAGTTGTGGGTCTGAAATTTTCTTTCCTCGACATGTCCTTCTCTGGTTTTGGTATCAGGGTGATATTAGCTTCATAGAATGAGTTTGGAAGGGTTCTCTCCTCCTCTATTTCATGAAGAACTTTGAGGAGTATTGGAATGAGCTCTTCTTTGAAGGTCTTGTAGAACTCGGCTGTGAATCCATCTGGTCCTGGACTTTTCTTTGTTGGTAGGCTTTTGATGACTTCCTCTATTTCATTGCTTGAAATTGATCTATTTAAGTCGTGTATGTCCTCCAGATTCAGTTTGGGTGGCTCATATGCCTCTAGGAACCTGTTGATGTCTTCCAGGTTTTCTATTTTGTTGGAGTATAAATTTTCAAAGTAGCTTCTTATTATGTTTTGTATTTCAATTGTGTCTGTTGTAATAGTTCCATTTCCATCACGAATTTTAGTAATTTGGAGTTTCTCTCTCCTTCTCTTCGTTAGCGTGGCTAAGAGTTTATCAATTTTGTTTATTTTTTCAAAGAACCAACTTTTTGTTTTGTCAATTTTTTGAATAGTTTCTTTTGTTTCAATTTCATTGATTTTAGCTCTAATTTTGATTATTTCCTGTCTTCTGCTACTTTTGGTGATAATCTGTTCCTCTTTTTCTAGGGCTTTGAGCTGTAGTGTGAGATCATTGATTTGTTGACTTTTCATTCTTTTATTAAAAGCACTCCATGCAATGAATTTTTCTCTTAGCACTGCTTTCATAGTGTCCCAGAGATTTTGATATGTTGTATCTTTGTTCTTGTTGACCTCTAAGAATCTTTTAATTTCCCCCTTAATGTCTTCTCTTATCCATGCACCATTCAATAGCATATTATTTATTCTCCAGGTCTTGGAGTGGTTTCTGTTTTTAACTTTTTCATTGATATCTAATTTCATTCCATTATGATCTGATAGTATACAAAGTAGTATCTCTATGTTTTTGTATTTCCTAAGAGTACCTTTGTGGCATAGCATATGATCTATTTTAGAGAAGGAACCATGAGCTGCTGTGAAGAAAGTGTATTCGCTTTTTGATGGATGGAATATTCTATATATGTCTGTTAAGTCCAAATTAGCGATTGTGTCATTGAGTCCTATGGATTCTTTGTTCAATTTTTGCTTGGAAGATCTGTCCAATGGTGAGAGAGGAGTGTTAAAGTCCCCCAGTATTATTGTGTTTTGGTCTATTTGATTCCTGAAATTGAGAAGGGTCTGATTGACGTACGTGGATGCTCCATTGTTTGGTGCATAAATATTTTGATTGTTATGTCTTGCTGATTTATGCTTCCTTTAACCAGTATGAAATGTCCTTCTTTATCCCTTCTGACTAACTTTGGTTTGAAGTCTCCTTTATCTGAAATGAGGATGGAAACCCCAGCTTTTTTACTCAGTCTGTGTGCATGGTATGCTTTTTCCCAACCTTTCACCTTTAGTCTGTGGGCATGTTTTTCTATGAGATGAGTCTCTTGAAGGCAGCATATTGTTCGGTCTTTCTTTTTAATCCAGTCTGCCAGTCTATGTCTTTTGATTGATGAGTTTAGGCCGTTTACATTCAGGGTTATTATTGAGATATGACTTGTATTTCCTGCCATTTTAGCTTTTTGGGGTTTGTAGCTTAACTTTATTTCTCCTTTGTTTGACTCTTTCTTTAGGGTAATTCCTCCCCACATTGGCTGCGATTGTTGTTTTTCATTTCTTCCTCTTTGAATATTTTGTTGAGGATGTTCTGTAGGGCAGGCTTTCTCTTTGTGAATTCTTTAAGTTTTTGTTTATCATGGAAGGATTTTATTTCATCATCAAATCTGAAGGTAAGTTTTGCTGGGTATAAGATTCTTGGTTGGCATCCGTTTTCTTTCAGAGCTTGAAATATGTTGTTCCAGGCCCTTCTTGCTTTTAGGGTGTGGGCTGAGAAATCTGCTGATATCCATATTGGTTTCCCCCTGTAGGTAATCTGATGCTTTTCTCTCGCAGCCTTTAAAATTCTATCTTTGTTTTGTATGTTAGGTATTTTCATTATAATGTGCCTTGGTGTGGATCTGTTGTAATTCTGTGTGTTTGGTGTCCTGTAAGCCTCTTGTAATTGATTTTCCATCTCATTCATCACATTTGGGAAATTTTATGATATTATTTCATTGAACAGATTATTCTCACCCTTGGTTTGTATCTCTGTGCCTTCCTCAATCTCAAGAACTCTTAAATTTGGTCTTTTCATGATGCCCCATATTTCTTGGAGGTTTCGTTCATGATTCCTAACCATCTTCTCTGTTTGTTCGACTTTGTTTTCAAATATTTTGTCTTCATTGTCTGAGGTTTTGTCTTCCAAGTGATCTATTCTGTTAATTATGCTTTCTAATGAGTTTTTAACTTGGTTGATTGTTTCCTTCACTTCCTTGTTTCCTTCAAGGATTTCTGTTTGTTTTTTTCTCAGAACTTCTATCTCTTTATTGAAATGATATTTTGCTTCCTGCTATTGCTCTATTAGCTGATTATTCATAGCCTCAATCTGCTCTCTCATCACATCATTCTCTTCTCGGATTATTTTAATTATGAACATTCTGAACTCCCTTTCTGTCATTCCTTCTACCATGCTGTCTTTGGGATCTCTTGATATATCATCTAGATTTGTTTGGGACACTTTTTTTCCCGTGTTTTCTCATGTTGCTCATGTATCCTCCTCTCTAGTAGTGTGAATCAGAGGGAATGAAATTTTCCTGTAAAGACTTAGAGTGTCCCTGCAGGTTTCCAGCAACTCACCTGATGTTTGAGAGGTGCTTGATCAAGCGGTGACCCAAGAAAGCTGCTGTTCCACTTCCTCCACTTTGGGAATGATCAAAGCTTCTGTCAGAGGCAGCCGCCAGAGCCAGAGACTCCAGCCCCTCCAGGCCAGACCTCCTAGGAGACGCAGCGCCATGGCGGGGAAGACCGGAGCTGAGCTCTGCAGGCTCAGGAAGTCCCAGATGTTTGCTCTCTGCCAGGGAAGCCGCAAATGGCCTCTCTTCTGATTTCTTTCTCAGAAGTCTTATTATAAGTATATAATTATATATATTATAAGTATATATGTTATATACTTATATATATTGTAAGGTATATATTATATATAATATATATAATTATATATATTAATTATATAAAGTATATAATCATATAAGTACATATAATTATAATTAAGTATATAATCTTATATTTTATAAGTATACATTATACACTTATGTATAAGTATATATTTATTATAAGTATATAATATAAAAATCAGTAGAATTTTTGAAAATTCTACTGATTTTTATATTGATATTTTATCCTGAAAAATTCTTAGTATATTCTAGTAATCTCTTGGAGAAATCTTTAAATTTTTCCATTTTTAGATTCATATAATCAGCAAACAGGGAAAATTTGATTCTCTCCTTCCTATTTATTCTTATATTTCGTTCTTTAGCTTTAAGCTCAGACTAAAATGTCTACTTCAATATTTAATAAGAGCAGTGATAATGGATACCTTTATCTTATTCTATATTTAGGGAGAATGTTTCATAATTTTCCCCATTCATTTTTATATTGACTGTGTTGCCTTCCATAGCCTTAATTATGTTAAAGTACAATAGTTCTGTACCTATTTTGTTCAGGACTTTTATCATGAAGTGATGTTGAGTTTTATGGAATGCTTTCTTATCCTTCATTTTGTTGATGTGATGTATTAAATTAATTGATTTGCCTATGTCAAGCCCTCTATGCAACCCTTGGAAAAATCCAAGTTCATCATGGTGAATGATCTTTTGGATGTACTCCTGGAGTTTATTTGCTAGTATTTTTTGAGTACTTTTGCCAATATCAGATATTGATATCTAGTTTTTTGTTGTGTTCTTTTATGGTTTTTGTTTTCAAATTATACTGGACTTGAAGAATGAGTTTGAGAGAATTTCCTCCCTTTCAATTGTTTGGAATTTTTGGCAAAATGCAATGTTAGTTCTTTTGTGAGTTTAGCAGAATTTAACAGTGAAGCCACTCTATCTTGGACCTTTATTTGTGGGGAAATATTTGATTACTGGTTCAGTTTCCCTTTTCACTAGGGTCTCTTTGTGTTTTTATGTCTTCATGTATTTCAATTTTGGTAGTTTACGTGTCCATAAACTTATCTATTTCTTCTAAGTTTTCCCCTATTTTAATGCATAGTCTTTCTGTTACTTTTGTGCTCTCAGTTTTAATGTGTCATTTATTATCTCTGATTTTACTCATTTGTTTTCTTTCTTCCTTCTCTGGCTAAAGGTTTGTTGACTTTGCCTGTTTTCATGAAATAACTTTGTTTCATTGATTTTTTCTTAGACTATTTTTTCATCTTTTTCTGATCTGATATTCATAATTTAATTTCTTCTATTAGTTTTAGTTTTCTATTGCTTTGTGATGTCCTTTAGATGCATCTTTAGGTAACTGGTTTGATTTTTTTTAACTTCTTGATAGCAGGCATTCATTGCTATTCCTTCTTAGTGTTATCTTCGTTTTATCCCATAACTTTTGATATGTTTTGTGCTTCTTTCTGACTATGAAAAGAGAAAAGGGCAAGCAAGAGCCTCTGTGGTAGGAGAGTAGAAACACTTATCTCATATATAATAAAGTTAATGATGCAAAGAGAGCCATCAGATTTTTCTTCTTATTTAAAATAGGTTGGTATGTTTCTATCAGAGATTAGAGCCTGACCTGGTGGATTTGGATTTTAGATCTCTGTGAGTCAGAAAGCAAGTTAGCTTCTGCTTGCCCTGGAAAAAAGAGTTCATTGCTTTCTGGGTTTATGCAAATTCTAAAGTTTAAAAAATCAAACTTTTCTGAACCCAATTTTAATCAGTAGAGTCTGGCCTTGTAGAATGAGTTTGAAAGAACACATCCCTTTCAATTTTTTGATAAAAAATATGTTAATTCTTCTGTGAGAGTTTGATAGAATTTCATAGTGAAGGCACTCTATTGTGGACTTCTTTGTTGGGAAGTGTTTTACTACTTCAATTTCACTACCAATTATAGATGAGTTTGTGGATTTTATGGCTCATAGTTCAATTTGGGTAGGCAATATGTATTGAGAAATTTAATCATTTCCATTAGCTATTCTATTTATCATCTTACATTTTTATAATACTGTTGAATGAGCTTTGTATTTCTGTTATATAAATTTTAATGTCCACATTTTTTACAATTTTTATTGGTTCCAATTTGTTGTACATGACAGTAGAATGCTTTTATACCTTTTGATAGATCATACATAAATGGAGTGTGATTTCTTAGTGATTTCTCATTTTTCTGATTGTACATATTGTAGGATCAAATAGGTCATGAAGTCAAATATGTACATGAGGTAATCATTTCTGTTTCACACTACTAATCTTCCTACCACTGTACCCTTTCCCCTTCCTTCACTCCTCTCTAACTATTATAAAGTAACTCTACTCTTCTCCATCTCCCAGCTTCCCAATTGTGAATTAACATCCACATGTCAGGGAAAACATTCAGTCTTTTGCTTGGGGTTTGGCTTATTTTGATTAGCATGATATTCTCCAACACCACAAATTTACCAGCAAATTCCATAATTCCATTCTCCTTTAAAGCTGAATAATATTCCATTATATTCCACATTTTCTTTATCCATTCTTTTGTTGAAAGGGACCTAGTTTGGTTCCATAGTTTAGCTATTGTGAATTAAACTGGTATAACATTGGATTGTTGCATCACCGTGATATACTCATTTTAAGTCCCTTGGGTATAAACCAAAGAGTGAGATAACTGGGTCAAATGATGATTCCATTCTTAGTTTTCTGAGCAATCTCCATACTGCTGTCCACAACAGTTGCACCATTTTGCATTCCAAACAGCATTGTATGAGTGTACCTCCCCCCCCCATTCTTGCCAACATTTATTGTTGCTTGTATTTTTAATCATTGCCATTCCGATTGGAGTGAGATGAAATATTAGAGTAGTTTTGATTTGCATTTCTCTAATTGCTAGAGATGTTGAACATTTTTTCATATGTTTGTTGATCAATTGTGTATCTTCTTCTGTGAAGTGTCTGTTCAGTTCCTTAGCCCATTTATTGTTTGGGTTTGTTTTGTTGGTGTCAATTTTTTTGTGTTCTTTATATATCCTTGAGCTTAGTGCTTTATTTGAGGTACATGTGATAAAGATGTTCTCCCAATCTACAGGCTTTCCCTTCACATTATTAATGGAATCTTTTGCTGAGAAGAAGCTTTTTAGTTTGTTCCCATCCCATTTATTGATTCTTGATTTAACTTCTTGTGCTTTAGGGGTATTATTTTTGTTTTAGTAGGCCCAGGATCTCTGTTCTAGTGGAAAGTCTTTATCCACTTTGAGTTGCATTTCGTGTAGGGTGAGAGATAAAGGGTTAATTTCATTTTGTTACATGTGGCTTTCCGTTTTCCCCAATGCCTTTTGATGAATACAGTATCTTTTCTCCAGTGAATGTTTTTGGCACCTCTGTCTATTATGAGTTAACTGTGTTTCTGTAGGTTTGCCTCTGTGTCTTCTATTCTGTGTCTCTGTGTCTTCAAAGTATACCACTGGTCGTGTTTGTTTTGGTGCCAATACCATGATGTGTTTATTACTATAGCTCTGTAGTATAGCTTGAAGTCTGATATCATGATGCCTCCTGCTTCACTTTTCTTGTGAAGGATTGCTTTGGCTTTTCTGGGTCTCTTATTTTTCCAAATGCGTTTCACGATTGCTTTTTCTAGTTCTATGAAGAATGTCATTGGGATTTTAATAGGAATTGCATTAAGTCTACAATGCTTTTGGTAGTATGGCCATTTTGACAATATTATTTCTGCTTATCCAGGAGCATGGGTGGTCTTTCCATCTTCTAAGGTCTTCTTTAATTTCTTTGTTTAGTGTTCTGCGGTTTTTCATTGTAGTGGTCTTTCACCTCTTTTGTTAGATTGATTCCCAATATTTTATGTTTTTTTGAGGCAGATGTGAATGGGGTAGTGTTCTTCATTTCTCTTTTAGTGTACTCATTATCGATATATAGGAATGTGTTTGATATATGGATATTGATTTTATATCCCACTACTTTCCCGAATTCATTTGTTAATTCTAGAAGGTTTGTAGTGGAATTTTTTTGATCTTCCAACCATAGAATCATATCATTGGCAAATGGTGATAGATTAAGTTCTTCTTTATCTATTTGTTTTCCTCTGATTTCTTTCTTCTGTCTAATTGCTCGGGTTAGAATTTCAAGGACAATGTTGAATAAAAGTGGTAAAAGAGGACATCCTTGCTTGTTCCAGTTTTTAGAGGGAATGATTTCAATTCTCCTTTGTTGAGAATGATGTTGGACTTGGGTTTATCATATATGGCTTTTTTAATGTTGAGGTATGTTCCTACTACCCCTAGTTTTTCTGGTGTTTTAAACATGAAGGGGTGCTGTATTTTGTGAAATGCTTTTTCTGCGTCTATTGAGATGATCATATGATTCTTTTTTAAAAAATCTATTGATATGAGGAATTATGTTTATTGATTTCCATATCTAACACCAACCCTGCATCCCTGGGATGAACCCCACTTGATCATGGTGCATTATCTTTTTAATAAGTTTTTTTATGCAATTTACCAGAATTTTGTTAAGAATTTTTGCATCTGTGTTCATCAGGGATATTGGTCTAAAGTTTTCTTTCCTCGATGTATCTTTGTCTGTTTTTGATATCAGCATGATACTCACATCACAGAATGAGTTTGGAGGGGTTCCTTCCTTTTCTATTTCATGGAGTAATTTGAGGAGTATTGATGTTAATTCTTCTTTGAAGGTCTTACAGAACTCAGCAGAGAATCCATCTGGTCCTGGGCCTTTCTTGTTTGATAGGCTTTTGATGGTGTTTTCAATTTCATTGCTTGAAACTGATCAATTCAAACTGTGTATGCCCTCCTGATTCAGTTTGGGAAGATAATATGTCTTTAGAAACCTGTCCATGTCTTCAAGATTTTCTGCTTTATTGGAGCATAAATTTTCAAATCCTGTCAAATTATCTTCTGGGTTTCAGTTGTGTGCATTTTGATATTTGCTTTTTCATCAAATATTTTAGTGATTAGGGTTTTCTCTTTTTCTCTTTTTTAGTGTTTTTAGGGGCTTACCTATTTTATTTTTTTTCATAGAACCAACGTTTTGCTTTGTTGATTTTTTAAATTGTTTCTTTCATTTCCATTTTTTAAATTTTAGCTCTGATTTTAATTTTTTCCTTTCTTCTGTTCTTTTTGGTGTTGATTT
>JAJEJO010002175.1:0-85128 GCA_020662805.1 Glaucomys volans
TCAGCCTCTGAAGCAGCTGGGATTATAGGCTTGTGCCCAGACCAGCATTTTAAGTTTCATCTTCATATTTTTCAGACCTACCAATACCTGGACTACAAGCTTTCTCAATCATTCCTTCCAAAAATCCCAGATTTCTGGGTTAGCACTATTTTTCCATCTCTTGCCTGGGAAATTTTAAATGTGATTAAATTTAGAAGAACAATTAGAACATTGATCTAAACCTTAAACACGTTTCCATTTGTGACATTACCAAAAAATGAATGTGAGGACTGGTCAAAAGCATTGAACTTCCCCACACCTGAAGTTTTACCCCCCAAAATAAAATAACAATGAGAAATTTTCGAGTAAAATATTGAAAATTTACTTCCCCTTCTGAACATCATCTGCCAAAGGATCCTTGACTTATTCACAAAATAGCAATGGCTGAGCTGATTTTCTCAGTTCTTCCCCGATTACGAATGTGGTATCTGCCCCTAAGCCTGTCCCTCCACCACTGAAAACTTCCCTCACTCTTCATGACCTTCCCATGCACACACGTCTTTGACAAAGACCTCCAAAACTGAAGTCAGATTTCCCTGCAAGCCCTTGCTTTCAGCATTAACCTCCCAGACTTCCAAACCTCAGAAACATGGTGTGGTATGAAGATTCTTGTTCATTTCCTTCTATTTCCCAGCTCTCTTGCTTATGTCTTCTACCCTTGACTGTAGGTGATCTCATAAAGCCATGGTAATTAGGAAGTCCCTGGATGATAATAGCTTCAGGAAGCTACCTGCTCCAAAGGCATTAGCATGTTTATTAGCAGTCTTTAAAACTATAAATCAAGCCTGGGACAGTGGTGCACGCCTATACTCCCAGCTTCTTGGAGGCTGAGATGGGAGGATGGCAAGCTCAAAGCCAGCCTCCACAAAAGTGAGGCACTAAGCAACGCAGTGAGACCCTGTCTCTAAATAAAATACAAAATAGGTAGGGCTACGGATGTGGCTCAGTGGTTGAGTGATCCTGAGTTCAATCCCCAGTAATCCCCAACCCCCCAAAAAGCATCTGTAAGTCAAAGAAGAATTTTTTCATAGATGGGGACATCTTTGCAAGTGGGATGGAAGATGTTGGAGAAAAACACTTTGGACCCTTTGAGTAAAACAAGGAATAGATGTTCCTCCTTTCCCTCCCTCCTTCCCTCCTTTCCTCCCTTTCTTCCTTCCTTGCTTCCTTCCTTTTTTCCTTCCTTCCTTCTTTCTTTCTTTCTTTTCTTTCTTTCACAAATGTATGGTTTCTATGCAAAAAAAGTATCTTGCCTGAGCAGAAAAATTATTTTTGGTAAAAGCAAAGAAATTTCCTCTTAATATATGATTTTGGTCAACCACTAATATGATGAAAACTTAGCTAAACAAAGACTTGCATGCTACAGATAAAAGGTCACTTATTTCAGATTCCATGTCACACAATATAAGTCTGACTCTGTATCCATTGCCATGTGACATGGTGGCTCTACAAATATGAAGTTGAGGAGTTAAAGAGCAAGCCAGTATTATCTTCAGAGAAACTCTGGCTTGTGATTCGGGGTGTCGAATAGGCTCCTTCACCTAAGACTTCCACCAACTACTGCATGCCTGGAAGTCTGTAACCTCTACTGTACAAGACTCATTCCCTTGAATTGTTGTCGTTGTTGTTGTTGTTGTTGGTACTGGGGATTGAATCCACTCTGAGTTACATCCCCAACCCTTTTGAATTTCTCATTTAGAGATCACTTTGACACAGGGTCTCACTAAGTTGCTCAGAGTCTTGTTAAATTGCTGAGCCTCACCTCAAACTTATAATCCTCCCGCCTCAGCCTCCCATGTGACTAGGATTACAGGCATATGCCACCTCACTGGACTCCCTTAGCTTTGAATTCCACAGTTTTTTATTAATATGATAAACTCTGGTGGGCACAGGTGAAACTATTTCTGGACCGCACCATCAAAAGGCCAATTTCAAACAAATTCTTTTCTGAGAGGAGGGCTCCATGTCAGAAATTTATGACTCAGGAATTCATAGAGGTTTAATAAGTGATGACAAACTTCCAGAGATCTGTGATCCCTGAAAATACATGCAAAACTTCTTTAGTTTCCATTGCAGATTTCTCCTTCCTGTCCCTGTGGGGTGTGATAGAAATTCAAACTCATGCCGAAGCATTCTTCTAGAAAAAAGGGAAGAGCTTTCATCCTGATCAAGTCTTTGACCAAAACGATCTGTAACAATAAAAAGACACTGGATGGGATGACGAATCAAAAGTGGCTCAGGAGTGGCTGGGGGGAAAGGGAGGGGACCAAGTCTAAAAGGAGAGGCAAAGGCTCTTGAGAACAACTGCCCTGTAGTCACAGCTTGGGCCTAGACTCAGATTGAATCCTAATCCAGACTGCTGCTGCGCCATAGTTCCGACCCTGTTCCCACTGTTTGCTCTATCCCACACCCCAAGCTCCCAGTTCAGAGATCCTCCTGCTCTGGGGATATCTCTGTACTTTGCAATGACCAACTTCCTCATGGTTTCAAATCCCTCAGGCAAGAACTGGATATGCACATAGGTAGGAAAATGACTTTGGTTCTCAGCTGTCCCTCCTCCCCTGACCTGAGGATCATGGTGGAGCAAACCTTTTCTAACTGTTGCAGGGAGGGGTAGAGTGGGGTAGGGGATGCAGGCCTAGGGGAACCTGCGTTTGTCTGACAGCTCAGCTGTAGGACAGAGGGAATAAGCAGAGGTTGGTCAGGTGGGGCTGACCTGAAGATCAGGCCTCTCTATGGAAATAGCAGTAGTAAAGCCAGGCCAATATTTCTTTGCTTGCTAACTGTTCACTAGGTGCTCCAGACAAGCACAAAGAGCAACCTTGAAGGGAGATTGAAACCCATGCAGCACAGGTAGCTGCACTGACCTGTGTACACAGAAGTGGGACATACAGGCTCATCCTAGTGCCTCAACGCAACCCTCCCAGCACACATGAACACACATAAATTCAGTGTCAAAGTGAACCAAAGGAAAAGAAAAAGGAAAATACTACTAAGCCCATTGCATAGCATTCAGCATGTCTTTAAAAGTAATACCTTCCCATTGTGGAAGATATGGAAAGGTAGAAAGAAGGAGGGGAAGCACACATATTCCTACCACGGGAGATATCACGTAGGCATATCTTTCTCCTGATAGTATGCAAATGTTGTACATACTTTATGCTAAATGTTCCAAACTACTCCATTTTCTTAATGGTAGGAACAGATCTTAGAAGGATGTTCAGAGACGATAAAACAGGCAGGTCAGTGTTTCCTGCAGCTTGTTCATGGGCCCTGTGATGCACCACATCCATGCATGTTAACAAGTCTTCTGGTAATTGCATTTTGTGGTCAAACAAGTTCAAGAAATTTTCAATTTGAAAAAAATAAGTGTCTTTACCACTGACTCTTTAAGATACAATGTGTTCCTAAAGACACAGAGGCTCTGGAGGGTTTCTCAAATAGAGTTGAACTGTGGAAGCCTTCCCACACAGTATTTCATTTCATTTGGCTTCCATTTTGCAAATACTTTTGAAAATACCTAAACAAAAAGAGTCAAGGAAAACAAATTCCATGGTAAGTTCTGGCTCTACCACTTAATAATTGACCTTCGTTATCCATTGCTGTGTAGCAAATTATCTAGACACTTAGTGACTTGATTTATCATTTGTTATCTCACAGTTTCTTCATGGACCAAGAATCCAGGGATAGCTTAGCTGAAGGCTTAGGGGCTAGGTCAGGGTCTTTTACAAATTACATTCTAGGTGTTGGTTAGAGTTACAGACATCTCAAGGCTTGACTGGAGAAGAATCTGCTTCCATACTCATGCATATGGTCATTGGCAAGATTTAGCTCCTTTGGGACTGCTAGGATGGAATCCTCAATTTCTCATCCATATGAGTTGTAAGTACCCCTCAAGTCTTCACCATGGAGGCTTTGCAGAATGTTAATCTTAGCAAGAACAATAGAAAAACCGAGAGAAAGCACACAGCAAGAGGGAAGTCAGTGCAGGTGCAACCTAATCTCAGTGGCTCCCATTTTCTTTACCAAGTTCTATTTGGTAGAAGCAAGTCACTAGGTTCAGCCCATACTCGAGGGGAGGAAACTACAGAGGGACATGACTGCCTACACACAGGGATCACTGGAGGCCAGTAAGAAGCAGCTCAATGCAACTATTAATAAGATCCCAGGATATTCAACCAAGAGAACCTTAGGAGATGAACTGACTTAAATATTGAAAAATAAGAGAACTGCTGTCCTGGAAGGCTGTGTTTTCCCAGATCAGATAACACCTCATGAGAAGGTGGCCATCTCTTAATAGAAATTTTTTTATTCTGGGAATTGAACTCAGGACTTCACACATGCCAGGCAAGTGCTCTATCACCAAGCTACATAACCAGCCCTTTTTAGATTACTTTGAGACCTGGTGTACATTGCCCAGGCTGACCTCGAACTTGCGATTTACATCATGCCCAGCTTAGTAGGAACTTCTAAATCTTAGTGTGGTGCTTTTTCCCCCTACTGCAACTGCCAGTGTCCACATCTATAAAATGGGATGATCCTGGGCTGCCCTCCCCTCTGCAGAGATGTGTGAAGAAACAGGGCAATCAAAGAAGTGGAAATGCTTTTAAAAGCATAAAATGATAGCTATGAAAAGTTGGGCTCCTATCCTTATTATTGCTATGAACAATGCTATGCTTGAGACCCAATCTGTGAGATAAAATTTCTTTTTATGCCTCCTTTTCCTTTCTTTGATGGTGCTCTTACCAGGTTTAGGGAGACACACACTTTCTTTTGAGGGGACTAGATGGCCAGACATCCCATCTTTTGCCCACTCTTTGGCAGCATGAGTCAGTAAGCCTTCCAGTTCCCACTGCATCCCACCAGTGCTCACAACCTTGAGTTCCACCCATGAAGTTCTTGTCTCTCCTTGGTGACAATGCCCACTCATCATAAAGGAATGATGCTTCCTTCTGAAGTTGCCTCCATGCAAAAAAAATGGATCTGGCATCCTGTAGAGATGCAAACATTGTGCCTTGTCACCTATCCAAATCCTTTCTATGACGTGACATAGGAAAGAGGTCACCACAGAGGCAGGTTCCTCCCACCACTGGGGTGTTTTCGTAGATACCTGGAACCTCACCTCACTTAAATCTAGAGCTACCATTTGTTTATGAGCCACTTTGTGCTGGTCACTTTTTCAAGCACTTTATATAGATGCTCTTTGATTTTTGAACACACACATAAGTGTACAGCTGAGATCAATGAGACTAGAGCAGGGTAAGTCCCATGGCTAACTTCATAATCAATAGCAAATCTAGGAATCAGTCCAAGGTCTGTCTAACTTCAAAATCCAAGTTCATGTTCTTCCCCCTGTCACCATGCCTTTCCACATTCTTGGCTATATTCTTCAGCAGATACAAGGCAGTTAGAGGGACAAGGTTTGCCTTATCTGTAACCTAGGTGACCAGCACAGTGTTGGAATTAGTACCAGTTAATTATTAATTAATGCATATTGTGCTTTTTAGGCCTCTTTTAGTCATAAAATTTTGCCCATCTGATGGCCTTTATGAAGTCACATTTTGCTATATAGACCTGACAGCAACTAAGTGAAGTACTGCTGTGGATTACAGATGTGTCATTTATTTCTCCTCGCTCTGTGACTTCATGCGTGTCTGTCAGTGACCCCAGGAGGCAAAATCATGTGTTCAGTGACTGGATACGGAAAAGAGTATTTTGCCAGAGATTAAGCACCTAATCCCAGTTATCCCAAAAATGCCTGCCAGGGAATGGCTTCTGTTTTACTCAGCTTTTTCTTTGCTGTGACATAAAGACCTTACATGAACAATATTAGAGGAGGAAAAGTTTATTGGGGGCTCACGGTTGCAGAGGTCTCAGTCCCTTGAAAGCCAACTCTCTTGCTCTGGGCCCAGGTGATGCAGAATTCACCTTCATGGAGTGAGGATGTGGAAGAGAAAAGCAACTTAGAACAAGACAATCAAGAAGCAGAAAGAGGTTCTACTCACCAGGGACAAAATATATACCCCAAAGGCATGCCTCCAATGACCCAGCTCCTCCAGGCACACCCCACTGGTACCCTGTTACCACCCTGTGAATACAGTCAACTGGATTGATATACTGATAAAGTTAAGGCTCCCATAGGCCAATGATTTCATCTCTAAACTTTCTTGCATTGTCTAACACATGAGATTTTGGGGGACAACTCGTATCCAAACCATAACAGCTTCATGCCACACTATTACTGAAGAAATAATGAGGTGGACATCCCAATGTTGTTCTTTGCATGCAGTAGAAGGTACCATACCAAGGATCCTGCTTCAATTTATTCTAAGTATCTCTCTCACACTTTTGCAAAGGTCACTTGTTCTTTTATGTTCCTTCCTGGATCCAGATTATCCACATGTGTGAAGACAGAAGAGGAAGTCAGGCACTTCTGGATAGTCCTACCCACTTCCTCCTGCAGCACATTGTTTAAAAACATTTGTTCTTCTAGGAATATAGCAAAGTACCTTTGTAGTCTCCCTGAGGCTGCCCGTATTTTAACCTTATCTCAGTTTTGAATATGTGCCTCGCTCAATTGCATAAACAATTAAAGTGTTTGCTTATAGAGTTTCCTAACACAAGTCACAAAATATTAATCAGGTATTACTCTATCAGTTCACATAGCCGGAGAAAGTCTTCTTGATGTTTTCCTGGATTTCTCTCACGTTCATTCACCTCGTCTGTAACTTCCTGGCTCCTCAGGCTTGTTCTCTTCCTTCCTGAGGTAATTGAGAACAGGAATCTCTCTGTCACGTTAGTTCTTCACTCTTTCTGCCAAATGCTCATTTCACTCATTTGTTGGACTCATGCATGTCCCTAGAGCTTACAATAATCCAGAGTCACTGAATTCCAATTTAGTATTTCCTTTGCCACTAAATTCATCTATTACTGATGAAGTCTCCACGCCAGGAAATATAGCATTTATCTCACAGCTGAGGTGCAAATAGGATATTCCTCGAAATATCTTGCCCTTTATCCAGGAGCTATAAAATACAAAAAAAGTATTCTAGTTAATTTAATGTCAGCCTCCAGCTCCAGCTGTGCTGTCTACAGTTAGACTAACAACCATCATCTGTACAGTTAAAGCCCAGGAAAAGATTTACTGAATGCACATAAGGTTGTAATAATACTTTAATTCTCTTTGTGTAAATTTTCAAGAGTATTTAGTTATTTGAGGTAAGATACGAAAAGCGGTTTTACATTAGTCATCACTGACATTAAAAAGCACTCATTCAAAATTACCCAAATTTACAGAAAATAGAGGTCAAATCACACAAACTCTGAGAGAACAAACCATCAGAAACCAATGGGATTCTGACTTAGCAAAGGTGCCAGTCTCTGGGGTCTTCCTCTTCTGGGTTCTCTGCTCTTAGACAGCTCAGTTCTTCCTTTATCATACAGTCTCTCATCTCACCCCACAAGGGGGTCTGCCCCAGTCCCTACCTCTTCACATCTGTGTGCATGATCTGCCGCTTGGTGCAGCTGGACCACTGTATCCTCCTAATGCACATCAAGTTTCTCCCTGGGCTACATTCTCCCCACTGGACTCCCGATCAACGAGCATGTTCAATTCATTGTAGAACATCTTTATATTCAAAGCATGCCTAAATATGTACAATTTTTTTTAAATTGCAAGGATGTGAAGGAAATAAAGTTTTAATAAGCTAAAAGCTGTGAAGAAAACAAAAAATAAGCAACTGTTTTTATTTTCATGTGGTCTAGCTTTAAAGCAGCGTGGTTAGTTTAGGCATGTAAAATTGATAATTTAATATTTAAAAAGCTTACAAAATTCTGGGTTGGGGTATATTAAATGACACAAAGTCTCCCCAGATAGCTTTAGGAAAATGAAACCAGTTTTAAAAGGGAATGGAGAATACTGAGTCTTAAAAATAAAGAATTGATAACTAAATATTCTGTGGGTAACTTTTATAATTTCATGTTTTACTTCTTGATCTTCCCGTCTCTATAAACAACACTCTGCTGGGTCATAGATAAGACAATTTACTATAAAACTATTTCAGTAAAATATCTTTTGTACTCAGTATGTTACAAAGTTTCATATTTCAAGGATAGGAGGGACTGGTACCAATTCATACAGCAAATAATAGAACATTTTTTTATTTGCTTATTGATTCATGGAACACAAATGGAGTACAGCTATTATTTCTCTGGTTGTACACAAAGTAGAGTCACACCATCTGTGCATTCATACATGTACACAGGGCAATGATGTCTGTCACACATTCTGTTATTATTACCCCCCCACCATGACCCCACCCCTCCCTTCCCTCTATGCTATCTATCCTTCCTCCATTCTAGCCACCCTTCCCCCCTGAATAATTCATTCACTTATCAGAGAGACCATTCAGGGTTTGGATTTTTGGGATTGGCTGATCTCACTTAGCATAACAGTCTCCAACATCATCCATTTACCTACAAATGCCATAATTTTATTCTTCTTTATGGCTGAATAATACACCATTGTGTATGTATACCACAGTTTCTTTATCCATTCATCTATTGAAGGGCATCTAGGTTGGTTCCACAATCTAGCTATTGTGAATTGAGCAGCTATGAACATTGATGTGGCTGCATCACTGTAGTAATCTGATTTTAAGTCCTTTGGGTATAGGAGTGGGATAGCTGGGTCAAGGAGTGGGATAGCTGGGTCAAGGAGTGGGATAGCTGGGTCAAATGGTGGATCCATTCCAAGTTTCCTAAGGAATTTCCACACTGCTTTCCAGAGTGGTTGCACCAACTTGCACTCCCACCAGCAATGTATGAGTGTACCCTTTTCCCCACATCCTCGCCAACACCTGTTGTTGCCTGTATTCTTAATAAGAGACATTCTAATTGGGGTAAGATGAAATCTTAAGGTGGTTTTGATTTGCATTTCTCTTATAACAAGGGATGTTGAACATTTTTTCATGAATCTGTTGATTGCTTGTAGATCTTCCTCTGTAAAGTGTCTGTTCATTTCCTTGGCCCATTTATTGATTGGGTTATTAGTGTTCTTGGTGTAAAGATTTTTGAGTACTTTGTAGATTCTGGAGATTAGTGCTCTGTCTGAAGTGTGTGTAGCAAAGATTTTCTCCCACTCTGAAGGCTCTCTCTTCACATTGCTGATTGTTTCCTTTGCTGAGAAAAAGCTTTTTAGTTTGACTCTATCCCCATCATTGATTCCTGCTTTTATTTCTTGTGCTTTGGGAGTCATGTTAAGGAAATCTGGTCCTAGGCCAACGTGATGAAGATTTGGACCTATTTTCTCTTCTATTAGGTGCAGAGTCTCCAGTCTAATTCCTAGGTCATTGATCCACTTTGAGTTGAGTTTTGTACAGGGTGAGAGATATGGGTTTAGTTTCATTTTGCTTCATATGGATTTCCAGTTTTCCTAGCACCATTTGTTGAAGAGGCTATCTTTTCTCCATTGTATGTTTTTGGCTCCTTTGTCAAGTATGAGATACCTGTATTTATGTGGGTTTGTCTCTGTGTCCTCTATTCTGTACCATTGATCTACCTGTCTATTTTGGTGCCATACCATGCTGTTTTTGTTACTATTGCTCTGTAATATAGTTGAATTTCTGGTATTGTGATACCCCCTGCTTCACTCTTCTTGCTAAGAATTATTTTAGCTATTCTGGGTCTCTTATTCCTCCAAATGAATATCATGTTTGCTTGCTCTATTTCTATGAGGTCCGTCATTGGAATTTTAATTGGAATTGCATTGAATTTGTATAGCGCTTTTGGTAGTATGGCCATTTTGACTATATTAATTCTGCCTATCCAAGAACATGGGAGATCCTTCCATCTTCTCAGACTTTCTTTAATTTCTTTCTTTAGTGTTCTGTAGTTCTCATTGTACAGGTCTTTCACTTCTTTTGTTAGATTGATTCCCACGTATTTTATTTTTTTTTTGAAGTTATTGTGAATGGGGTAGTTTTCCTAATTTCTCTCTGAGGATGCATCACTTACAAATAAAAATGCATTAGATTTATGAGCATTAATTTTATATCCTGCTACTTTACTGAATTCATTTATGAGTTCCAGAAGTTTTCTGGTGGAATTCTTAGGGTCTTCTAAATAGAGAATCATGTCATCAGTAAATAGGGATAGCTTGATCTCTTCTTTTCCTATTCTATCCTCTAATTTCTTTGGTCTGTCTAATTGCTGTGGCTAGAGATTCAAGGACAATGTTGAATAGTCGTGGCAAAAGAGTGCATCCCTGCCTTGTTCCAGTTCTCAGGGGGAATGCTTTCAATTTTTCTCCATTTAGAATGATGTTAGCTGTGGGCTTAGCATAGATAGCCTTTACAATGTTAAGGAACGTTCCTACTATCCCTATTTTTTCTTTTGAGCATGAAGGGTGCTGTATTTTATCAAATGCTTTCTCTGCATCTATTGAAATAATCATGTGGTTCTTGACTTTAAGTCTGTTGATGTGGTGAATTACATTTATTGATTTCCGGATGTTGAACCAACCTTGCAGTCCCAGGATGGAACCCCCTTGATCATGGTGCACTATCTTTTTAATATGATTTGTATGTGATTTACTAAAATTTTGTTAACAATTTTTGCATCTATGTTCATTAGGGATATTGGTCTAAAATTTTCTTTCCTAGATGTGTCCTTCTCTGGTTTTGGTATCAGAGTGATATTAGCTTCATAGAATGAGTTTGGAAGGGTTCCCTCCTCCTCTATTTCATGAAATACTTTGAGGAGTATTGGAATGAGCTCTTCTTTGAAGGTCTTGCAGAACTTGGCTGTGAATCCATCTGGTCCAGGACTTTTCTTTGTTGGTAGGCTTTTGATGACTTCTTCTATTTCATTGCTTGAAATTGATATATTTAAGTTGTGTATGTCCTCCAGATTCAGTTTGGGTGGCCCATATGCCTCTAGGAACCTGTTGATGTCTTCCAGGTTTTCTATTTTGTTGGAGTATAAATTTTCAAAATAGCTTCTTATTATGTTTTGTATTTCAATTGTGTCTGTTGTAATATTTCCATTTCCATCATGAATTTTAGTAATATGGAATTTCTAACTCCTTCTCTTCGTTAGTTTGGCTAAGGGTTTGTCAATTTTGTTTATTTTTTCATAGAACCACCTTTTTGTTTTGTCAATGTTTTGAATTGTTTCTTTTGTTTCAATTTCATTGATTTCAGCTCTGATTTTAATTATTTCCTGTCTTCTACTCCTTTTGGTGATGGTCTGTTCCTCTTTTTCTAGGGCTTTTAGCTGTAATGTAAGGTCATTGATTTGTTGACTTTTCATTCTTTTGTTGAATGCACTCGATGCAATGAATTTTCCTCTTAGCACTGCTTTCATAGTATCCCAGAGATTTTGATATGTTGTATCTTTGTTCTCGTTGACCTCTAAGAATCTTTTAATTTTCCCCCTAATGTCTTCTGTTATCCATGTATCATTCGATTGCATGCTATTTAATCTCCAGGTGTTGGAGTAGTTTCTGTTTTTAACTTTATCGTTGACATCTAATTTCATTCCATTATGATCTGATAGTATACAAGGTAGTATCTCTAAGTTTTTGTATTTGCTAAGAGTAGCTTTGTGGCATAACATATGGTCTATTTTAGAGAAGGAGCCATGAGCTGCTGAGAAGAAAGTGTATTCGCTTTTTGATGGATGGAATATTCTAAATATGTCTGTTAAGTCTAAATTAGCGATTGTGTCATTGAGTCCTATGGTTTCTTTGTTCAATTTTTGCTTGGAAGATCTGTGCAATGGTGATAGAGGTGTGTTAAAGTCCCCCAGTATTATTGTGTTTTGGTCTATTTGGTTCCTGAAATTGAGAAGGATCTGATTGATGTACATGGATTCACCATTGTTTGGTGCATAAATATTTATGATTGTTATGTCTTGCTGATTTATGCTTCCTTCAAGCAGTATGAAATGTTCTTCTTCATCCCTTCTGACTAACTTTGGCTTGAAGTCTGTTTTATCTGAAATGAGGATGGAAACCCCTGCTTTTTTACTAAGTCCATGTGCATGGTATGTTTTTTCCCAACCTTTCATCTTTAGTCTGTGGGCATATTTTTCTATGAGATGAATCTCTTGAATGCAGCATAATGTTGGGTCTTTCTTTTTAATCCAGTCTGCCAGTCTATGTCTTTTGATTGATGAGTTTAAGCCATTTACATTCAGGGTTATTATTGAGATATGACTTATATTTCCTGTCATTTTAGCTTTTTTTGGGCTTTTAACTTAACTTTGTTTCTCCTTTCATTGGCTATTTCTTTAGGGTAATTCCTCCCCATGTTGACTAACACTTATTTTTCATATCTTCCTCTTGGAATATTTTGCTGAGAATGTTCTCTAGGGCAGGCTGTCTATTTGTGAATTCTTTAAGCTTTTGTTTATCATGGAAGAATTTTATTTCATCATCAAATCTGAAGGTAAGTTTTGTTGGGTGTAAGATTCTTGGTTGGCATCCATTTTCTTTCAGAGCTTGAAATATGTTGTTCCAGGCCCTTCTTGCTTTTAGGGTCTGGGCTGAGAAATCTGCTGATATCCATATTGGTTTCCCCCTGTAGGTAATATGATGCTTTTCTCTCGCAGCCTTTAAAATTCTATCTTTGTTTTGGATGTTGGGTATTTTCATTATAATGTGCCTTGGTGTGGATCTGTTGTAATTCTGTGCGTTTGGTGTCCTGTAAGCCTCTTGTAATTGATTTTCCATCTCATTCATCATATTTGGGAAATTTTCTGATATTATTTCATTGAACAGATTATTCATTCCCTTGGTTTGTATCTCTGTGCCTTCCTCAATCCCAATAATTCTTTAATTTGTTCTTTTCATGATGTCCCATATTTCTTGGAGGTTTCATTCATGATTCCTAACCATCGTCTCTGTTTGTTCGACTTTGTTTTCAAGATTAAATATTTTGTCTTCATTGTCTGAGGTTCTGTCTTCCAGGTGATCTATTCTGTTAATTATGTTTTCTATTGAGTTTTTCACTTGGTTTATTGTTTCCTTCATTTCATTGTTTCCTCAAGGATTTCTGTTTGTTTTTATCTTAGAACTTCTATCTCTTTATTGAAATGATATTTTGCTTCCTGCAATTGCTCTATTAACTGATTATTCATAGCCTGAATCTGCTCTCTCGTCACATCATTCTCTTCTCAGATCATTTTAATTATGAACATTCTGAACTCCCTTTCTGTCTTCCTTCTATCTTGCTGTCTTTGGGTTCTCTTGATGTATCATCTAGGTTTGTTTGGGACATTTTCTTTCCGTGTTTTCTCATGTTGCTTGGGTATCTTCCCCTGTAGTAATGCATGTTTGAGGGATTGCAGTTTCCCTGTACAGACTTATAGTGTCCCTGCAGATTTCCAGTACCTCATTTTGAAGAGATTATTGCAAATAATAGAACATTTTTTAAAATTTTTTTTTGTTCTAATTAGTTGTACATGACAGTAGAATGCACTTACACATTTTGATAGGTCATAGATAAATGGAGGAAGATTTTTTTTAAATATTTGTTCTATGGCATTAAATTCTGATCTTCAGTTTTACCATTCATTCACTGTATTCAGAAAAAGTCTATCAAACTAAGTGGCAATTTCTCATCTGAGAAGGAATTAGTAGTATCTCTTCTTGCCTTTTCTTTTGCCATATTAGGAATTGATCCCAGAACTCACACATGCTAGGCAAATTCTCCACCACTGAGCTATATTCACAGCCCCTTTATCTATTATTTGAGAAAGGGTCTGGTTAAATTGCCCAGACTGGCCTTAAACTTGTGATCCTCGTGTGTCAGACTCCCAAGTAGAAGGGATTATAGATATTATTGTAGGTATTATAGGGATGCCACCACATCCAGCAGTATCTTTCATGTTTGCTTTACATTCTTATGAGACTAAAATGAGTTGATGAGGGAGAAATTTTTCAGTGAATAGTAGAATCTAGTATTTAAATTATTCTTCTTCATGTGTCTTCACTAAAATTATGCTTTTTTCTTCACACTATTCATATTAATGGGTAAATATAAATTCTGTTGAATTCAACAAGTGTTTAGTGTTCAATGCAGCCAGTTAATTGGAGCTTACATCATTTCATTCTGGTCCAAAGTCAGGGAGGAAGCTTTTACTCACAGACACCAATAACCATCAGTAGTACAACACTAGGCAAATTCAGCCCAGCACTTCACAGGTTTTATTTTAAGTACAATATCATGACATCAGCCTAAAAAGGATAGCTTCATAAGCTCTTTCTAGTCTTTATATAGTTTATTTATTTTTCTTGCCTTATCACACTGCCTAGGACTGTCAGCAGAGTGCTGAATCAAAATGTGAATGGAAGATATTCTTATCTCTTGTTTTTCTATAACATTTTTTAAGATCACAGAACAAAATACCCCTGATAAAAGTTGTTCAAGTTTTCTTCTTGATAAAATTTGAGTTATGTATTTTGGCAAGAATATTATTATCATCAAAATATTTTCTTCTTCCCAGTACATCCAGTTAGAAGAAACAAAATGCTATTAATGATGACATTTTCAATCATCAGCTTAAGGTGATGTCTGGCAGATTTTTCCCCTGTAAAGTTATTATATTTCCACTTGTAATTGAATATTTTAAAGATTTTGAGACTAAAAATTCTGTTAATCCTCGAAATTTAGCCTATGTCTTCATCCAATGATGACTTTCAGCTTGATTGGTTTTTAAAATGATGGTTGCCTACTGATAATTTCCTGGCTTCATCTGCCCTATATTTACTCACTGACTTTCTACTGTAAGAATCAAATTTATCATTTATTTCTCTTTATAGCAACATAACACATATATTCTTATTTTATTTAATTACAATTATTTATAATCATTATTAAATTTGAGTTTAAATTATCCCAGATTTGGCCAGTCGGAACCCCTTTGTGTTGGCCCTCATGTCCTCTTGATATGTCATCATTGGTTTTTTAACACTTTAGGCCTTTTTTATATTCTTCTTCTCCTTCCTGGAATATGCCATTTTTCAAAGAATTTCTCATTGGTTTTGGTAGGGAATGGTACTAGCTGTAAAATAGGGATCTAGGTGCATTTATTGTTACTTACAGCTTTTTGATTATTCATTTTTATCTCATCTGAAAATCTTATTTTTATTGAAATATTTATTTCACTTTCATTTAATCTTATTATCAACATTTCCATTTGTTCAATTCAGCATTTCTATTTCTATTCCTATCTTGCCTTCTTTGAATTAAGCATATTTTCTTATTCTATATAGTCTCTTATTTTGTTATTCCTTCATTCTTCTATTATTTTAGTGATTATCCTAAAGATCATAATATGTACCTTTTCTGACTAGCGCATAGTATAAAAAGACCTTGTAAAACTTTAAGGGATTATTCTCTCTCCTGTGTTACTTTTCTCATGAATTTTCAGGATACATATATTTCAAACCTCAGAAGATATTCTTCTTGTTTTACATAATAAAGGTTTAGTTAGATTTATCTATATACTTACCCTTTCTAGTTTACTTGATTTCTCTTTACATGCATTTTCCCTCTATGTGAAAAACTCCCTGTAGTATTTCTTTTAGTACAGGTCTGCTGGCAATAAGTTATTTCAGATTTTGTTTGCCTAAAAGGATTCTTATTTCACTTTTATTTTTGAAAGTTTTTTGATGGGAAAGAATTCTAGGCTGAGAATTCTTTTCTTTCAGGTGTCATTCCACTGGTTTTCTGAAGTCTCTTCTCTATCCTTTGGTTTGTACATTGAACATAGCTCTGCTGGATATCTACCTGCTTTGAAATTTTTCATTGATGTTTAGTTTTCTGCAGTTTTACAGTGATGAACCAACAACCCTGAGCTGAATTTTGTCCCCAATCTCATAATGTGGCTCCCTTTGAAATTATGGTGTTTACAGAGGTAATCACATTAAAAATGGCAGTAGGGTCCAAATCCAATACTAGTGTACTATGAAAAAGGGGAACATTAAGACTAGGGGCAGTCACTCGTAATGCCCATGTTATGATGCAGGCTGCAAGAGAGAGCAGGTGTACCAGAGGGAACTTGGGTTTTTCTTTGTTGTTGTTGTTGTGTGTTTTAAATTTTTTAAATTTGTTTTCATTAGTTATACATGACAGTAGAATGCACTTTGATACATCATATACAATGGAGTAAAATTTTCTCATTCTTCTGGTTATACATGACCTAGAATCCCACCAGTCATATAGTTATATATGTACATGGGGTAATAATATCTGACTCATTCTACTATCCTTCCTACTCCCTTACCCCCTCCCCTCCCTTCACTTCCCTCTACCTAAAGTAACTCTGTTCTTCCCTAGCCACCCCCTACTGTGAATTAGCATCCACATAGCAGAGAAAACATTTGGCTTTTGTTTTTTTGGAATTGGCTTATTTTGCTTAGCATGATATTCTCCAGCTCCATTCATTTACTGACAAATGCCATAATTTCATTCTCCTTTAAGGCTGAATAATATTCCATATGTATATACAATTTGTAACCATTCATCTGTTGAAGGGCACCTAGGTTGGTTCCACAGTTTAGCTATTGTGAATTGAGCTGCTAAAACATTGATGTTACTGCATCACTGTAATATGCTGATTTTAAGTCACTTGGGTACAAATCAGGAAGTTGGGTAGCTGGATCAAATGGTGGTTCCATTCCAAGTTTTCTGAGGAATCTCCATACCACTTTTCAAAGTGGTTGCACCAGTTTGCAGTACCACCAGCCAATGTACAAGTGTACCTTTTTTTCCACATCTTCACCAACATTTATTGTTTGTATTATCGATAATTGCCATTCTAACTGGGATGAGATGACATATTAGAGTAGTTTTGATTTTCATTTCTCTAATTGCTAAAGATGTTGAATATTCTTTTCATATTTTTGTTGATTGATCATATTTCTTCTTCTGTGAAGTGTCTGTTCAGTTCCTTAGCTCATTTTTTGATTGGGTTATTTAGTTTTTTGGTGTTAAGTTTTTTGAGTTCTTTGTATATCCTGGAAATTATCTGAGGTACTCTATCTGAGGTGCATGTGGTAAAGATTTTCTCCCATTCTGTAGGCTCTCTCTTCACATTATTGAATGTTTCCTTTGCTGAGAAGAAGATTTAAGTTTGAATCCATCCCATTTATTGATTCTTGATTTTATTTCTTGTGCTTTAGGAGTATTGTTAAGGAAGTCAGATCCTAAGGCAACATGGTGAATATTTGGGCCTACCTTTTCCTCTATTAGGCACAGGGTCTCTGTTATAGTGCCTAAGTCTTTAATCCACTTTGAGTTGAGTTTCACGCAGGGAGAAAGATAGGGGTTTAATTTCATTTTTTTACATTTGGATTTCCAATTTTCCCAGCACCATTTATTGAATAGACTATCTTTTCTCCAGTTAATGTTTTTGGTGTCTTTGTCTACTCTGAGGTAACCATATTTACATGGGTTTGTCTCTGTGTCTTCCATTTTGTGCCATTGGTCTACATGTCTGTTTTGGTGCCAATACCATGCCGTTTTTGTTACTGTAACTCTGTAGAATAGTTTAAGGTCTAGTATTGTGATGTCTCCTGTGTTATTCTTCTTGCTAAGGATTGCTTTGGCTATTCTGGGTTTTTTATTTTTCCAAATGAATTTCATGATTGCTTTTTTTATTTCTATGAGGAACGTCATTGGGATTTTAATTGGGATTGCATTAAATCTATATAATGCCTTTATGTTCATTTTGACAATATTAGTTCTGCCTATCCAGGAGCATGGGAGGTCTTTCCATCTTCTAAGGCCTTCTTAAATTTCTTTCTCTAGAATTCTGTAATTTACATTGTAGAGGTCTTTTATCTCTTTTGTTAGATTGACTCCCAAGCATTTTATTTTATTGTGAATGGGATAGATTTCCTAATTTGTCTTTCAGTAGATTTGTCACTGATGCATAGGTATGTGTTTGATTTGTGAGTGTTAATTTTATAACCTGTGACTTTACTGAATTCACTTATGAGTTTTAAAGTTTTCTAGTGGAATTTTTTAGCTCTCCTAAATAGAGAATCATGTTATTGGCAAATAGGGGTAGTTTAAGTTATTCTTTTCCTACTCCTATCCCTTTAATTTTTTCTCCTAATTGCTCTGGCTAGAGTTTGAAGGATGATGTTGAATAGAAGTGGCAAAAGAAAGCATCCTTATTCCAGTTTTTAGAGGGAATGCTTTCATTTTTTCTCCATTTAAAATGATATTGGCCTTGGGTTTAGCATATATGGTTTTCATGATGTTGAGGTATGATCCTACTGTCCCTAGTTTTTCTAGTGTTTTGAACATGAAGGGGTGTTTATTTTGTCAAATGCCTTTTCTGCATCTATTGAGGTGGGTCATATGATTCTTGTTTTTAATTCCTTTGATGTGATGAACCACATTCCTTGATTTCCATATGTTGAACCAAACTTGCATTCCTGGGATGAACCCTGCAGTATATTTTTAAGATATTTTTGTATGCAGTTTGCCAGAAGTTTATTAAGAATTTTTGTTTCTATGTTCATCAGGGATGTTGTTCTAAAGTTTTCTTTCTTTGATGGGGCTTTGTCTGGTTTTGGCATCAGGGTGATGTGAGCCTCATAGAATGACTTTGGAAGAGTTCCATCCTTTTATATTTCATGGGGTAATTTGATGAATATTGGTGTTAATTCTTCTTTAAAGGTCTTGCAGAACTTGACTGAGAATCCATCTTGTCCTGGGCTTTTCTTGATTGGTAGGCTTTTGATGGTATTTTCTATTTCATTACTTGTAATTTATCTGTTTAAATTGTGCATGCCCTCCTGGTTCAGTTTCAGTAGGTCATATGTCTCTAGATATTTTTCAATGTCTTCAAGGTCTTCTATTTTATTTGAGTATAAATTTTCAAAATAATTTCTCATTATCTTCTGTATTTCAGTAGTGTCCATTGTGATATTTCATTTTTCATCACATATTTTAGTAATTTGAGGTTTTTTAATGTCTTTCTCTTTATTATTGTGGCTAGGGGTTTATCAATTTTATTTATTTTTTCAAAGAACCAACTTTTTGTTTTGTCAAATTTTTCAATTGTTTCTTTGCTTCAATTTCATTGATTTCAGCTCTGATTTTAATTATTTCCTATCTCTTATTGTTTTGCTGTCAATTTATTCTTCTTTTTCTAGGGCTTTGAGTTGTAATGTTTGGTCATTTATTTACTTTTTTTTTTTTTGTGGAACTGGGGATTGAACCCAGGGGCACTCGACCACTGAGCCACATCCCCAGCCCTATTTTGTATTTTATTTAGAGACAGGGTCTCACTGAGTTGCTTAGGTCCTCGCTAAGTTGCTGAGGCTGGCTTTGAACTTGCGATCCTCTTTGAACTTGCCTCAGCCTCCCAAGTGCTGGGATTACAGGCATGCGCCACTGCGCCCAGCCATTTATTTACTTTTTATTCTTCAAATGAATAAGCTTAATGCAATGAATTTTCCTCTTATCACCTTCATGGTATTCCAAGATTTTGATATGTTGTATCACTATTCTCATTTACCTCTAAGTATTTTTTTAATTTTAATTCTGATTTCTTCTGTTATCCATTCATCATTCAATAGCATATCATTTAGTCTCCAGGTTTTACAGTAGCTTCTTTTTATAACAAATCCACTCCCTTGATAACCCATTAATCCATTAATAGTCCCAAAGGACTTATCTCCAAGTATTATTAACATGGGACTTGTAAGATTAAATACAGTGCATGAACTCTGAGAGACAAGCTTCCATGTGGTATGGTTAGCTTTTTTCTTATGTGCTAACTAGGCAGTACACCATCAGCACAAGGTATCTATTTTACTATGGTAAGGTATCTATGGTGACACTATGGAATGTAGAACATAAATCTTTGCAAATTCAAGGAAATTTCTAGAAATTATCTTCTTTTCAGATATTCCTTTTATCTATCTTTTTTCTCATTCTAAGAAGTCAGCATGTTGGACTTCTTCACCATGATCCATCTATCTAATATACTTTTTCTTTATTTTCTTTTTGGCTTCTTGCAGTTCTTATTCTTTGCATGCTTTGATTTGAGCAATTGCTAATAATCTATTTATAATTCACTAATTCTCTAGTCTGTTATATCTGCTGTTAAATGCATCAACCTATTAAATTCTTAATTTTAATTACTATATTTTTTAGTTCTGGGATATCCTTTCTATTGTGTTTGATAGATGCCAGTTGTTGGAATAATTTATAATTTTATCTTGGATACATTCATCATAAGTCTATATCTAATCATTCTAATTCTCTAGTATCTATATTTTCTCTTCATTTTTAGTTATTCAATCTTATTTCCTATCTTATCTGATGAATTTTGGTTGAATTCTGGATGTTTTGCAAGAAATTACAATTACATGATGTGATGTTATCTTTCTTCAGGTAGAGTATTGGCATAAAATCTTGATCCATTGGGGATAGGTCAGTTGCAAGCTAACTCTTCTTTCCTGGGTAAAACCATTTGAGGTACCTCCTTGTAAACCATGGGGTGTTTGTTCACCAGAGCTCTTTTTCCTTGATGTGTTCTGAATTCTAAATCTTGACTCTCTAGTACCATGAGACTGCCAAAGTGAGCTAAATTTTTGGCCTCTGAGCAGTTTTTCGCATTATTTCTAAGAGCATTGCCTGTCACATGCATTGCTTTGGAGTAAAAAAAATGTCTCCAGGGGAAATTGTGCAAAAGATAAAAAAAATCCAAGTATACCTCACCGTGGTTTCCTTTTCTGTAGGATCTTTCCCCCTTAAATCATGGCTGTCTTGACAGCTCTGAACTCCAAGCTTTGTCTCGATAGACCTGTGAGTCTGCCAAAAACTCTAGGCTGCCACTTTCTGTTTGGCCTTGGTGCCATGATATGTGAATCAGTAAAGGCCCTGAGGGGGAAAGCAGCCATAGATGCCAAGTTTGGTTCAGTGCAACTCACTTCTCTTCAGGGTCTTGGACCTCAATGTTAGCCTGGTTGCTCTACTGACTTTCTAATGCCTTAAAAGAGCTAATTTGCTTTCCTTCCTCCTGCCCTCCATCTAACTCTCAGATTCTTGAGGGAAGATTTTTTTTCTGATAGTAGAAATACCCTCATAACCAGAAGTATTTTTACTGCCTCCTGTAACAATGGGGATGATCATTTCTGCCTTGCTCACCCCATGGGGAATCTGAAACTAATTTAGCCTAGAGAAAGGCAAAGTAGTAGGAGAGGAAAATTATTCATAAATTGAACAATTTATTTTCAAAATATTCACTGAGTACTCAATTTCTAGTAGGCATTACTCAAAGAGAAAATAAAAATAATAGTAATGAAGGAAAGAGGGAGAGACTGAGAGGAGAGAGACAGCAAGAGAGAAAGGGAGAAAGAGAGGACCACCCAACTCTCATGGGGATTTAGGGACTTTGAATATATTGGGAGGTAAATTAAAAAACTGTGAGATCACTGCTACTCAGAAAATTAAAACAAGGTGGAAAACAACTACTTTAAATTAAGAGAGAAATATCTTTCTGAAGGGAAGATGTTAAAACTAAAATTGAAATGGTATAAAGATAACAGCCATATGAAGACCAAATGGAATAGTATTAAGAGTTAATGCAAAGGAAACCTCAAGACAAAAATGAGTGGGGCAAATACAGTTATTAATATCAACTTTTCCCTCTGCTTTTTGATGCTCCCATCAGTCCCTTCTGTATTAGAGAGCCTAACAAGAAGCTGGCTGGCAAAGGAAATTGGGAAATGTAATTTTCAGACTCAACCCTAGCAATAAAGGGCAGACTACAGGAGAGTGAATGTGTGAGAAAAAACAATCAAAACCTAGGACAGTCTACCCATGTGGCTACTCTCACTTTTCTGTACACAAACTTCTACATAAGAGCAATAACATCATCTTTATCCTATATAAGATGCAGCCATATGCACTCTACTGTCAGGGATATCTAAAAAGAACAAAAAAAATGCTTAGTGCTACCATCCTTTACACCAATGAAGATACTCTCCCTCTTCTCTAAGCAACAGGTTGACACAAAGTCCCAGAAGCAATTGTTTCTATCTTAAGGTGACATGAATTTTACTTATAGTTAAGTCATGAACTGCAGTGGTTCTGTAACCCAAAAGTGAACTTTTTAAATTAATTGCAATTGAAACCTCTTATATAAACTTGTGGAAGGAAAATGGACAACTGCTTACTAGACTCCAGAAGGAGGCTCTGTTTAACTGTGACTTGCCATGCAGCCAAGCTGGTACAACCTCCACTGTTGACCACTTGTCATTACATATTTCCTTTCTCTCAACTATCCCCACAGTTATTTGGGATCCTTCATTTGAGGGTAAACCAAGCTGCCCCTCCTGAAGGGTGTAAATCCCATCTATATTTGGTTGTTGAGTTTTCCATTAATTTGGTGGCATGGAAGCATTAAGGGACACTTTCATGAAATGGAGAATTTCAAATATAGTTCATAGTCCTCTTGTGGTGCATCAGTTATATTTCTCTGTGTAGGAAATATATCAACTTAACCAATAAAATATACTTCTTTCATTGCCCATTAGTTCTGTGGCATAAATATCAGATGTCAGCCTCAACTTCCAGTTCAATCAAATGATCATTGTTTCTCTAGTGATTCCATCTCTTCATTGAGAACCAAAATCTCCAAATTAGTAGATTAGGGTTAAGATGTAAATGCTTTGCAGCATATGCTACTTGAATACCAATGCTCCAAGGAAGGTCCAGAAAAGACCTAGAAGAATACATGAGGGTGAAGGACACTGAAACCTTTTAAAAGCTTTGTGATGCTTGATCTTTGTACACCAAGGGTGACGGCAGGAGATGTTGCCATTGGTATGGCTTCCTAATTTCAGTTGAAATGAGGAGATCCCAGAGGCACAGTTTACATCAAAGCTGTAACATCCAGAGACAACATGGGTACAATTATCAGAGTGGGTAGCAAAAACTGTGGGAGTCCCAATGTGGCACCCAGAATTCTGTATGGATTGTTGCAGGTGACCGAATGATCATGCTTTCCTTAGAAACAGATGGACAACTTGCTGTAGCAGGGCTTTATCTATATGTTTCAGTCCTTGTACACATTTCCTGAGTCCCAAATGGGAAGTCATTAATTCAAAAAAAGTTGTAAGAAAACATAATGGAAAGAAAATAGGTAGGAGGGCTGAGTTTCAGTAATGACTACAAATTTTGGCATTACCATGACCAAAAGACTTCTCTTGGAACTTCATCTTTTCTCATTTTAAAATGAGAATAATAAAAATGATTTAAAAAGATAATAATAGCCACTATCTATTGAGTGTTTACAATGTACTAAGCACTGTTTCAAACACTTAACATAAATTATCTCATCCAATCTTCTTATGAGATGTGTCTTATTATCAAACCCGTCTTGCAGTTGAAGCATCTGAAACATAGAAAGCTTAACAGTCTATTGAGCTTCAACAGTTGATCAGTGGTAATCTGGGGTCTTAGGTCCATACTCATGATAATACTAAGTCATGGATGAATTCCCTTCCATCTTAGTTTTAATGTCTGTAGCTTTTATTCCTAAGTCTGTACTACTATCTGAAAATGGCCCAAACTGATCCCCAGGAATGACCAATTTTAAGTAAACAAAAATCAATTTTCTAAAATTGACTGATTGTGTAACTTAACTCAGGTGGACTAAATTGGCTATAAATCCTTTTACCAGGCATCCATGCCCCACAGGCTTCTGGGCACTAGAACAAAAATAACCAAGTGCATAATAATCACAACTGGGACAACTTGCCCAAACAAATCTCTGTGCCAAAGCACACTGGAGAGGAAGGGAAATAATTTCCTATCAACACCTTAATCACTCTGGGAGACTACTTCATAAATAACTGCCAAAGCAGAAACAGGGTGATGGGTGGGTGGGAAGGCTGATGGTCACAGGATGCTTCGAGGATGACGCTGGCTTGGATGTGGGACACTCATGCTCCAAGTCCCGCCTTTGACTCTAAACTGCTCACAGTGAGGGACTTGTTATAATCATCATGGAAAATTAACACCAAAGGAACCATCAAGTCCAAACTTCAGAATTTGCAGAAGAGAATATAGAGGCTTAAAAATCACAGCCAAACAAGAACTCAACCATCCTGAATCCCCAGTCCTTCCCTCTGTCTACACTGCATTGCCAGTCCAGGCCTTATGTCATTCTGAACATCAGTTTTCTCACTTGTACAATGGGAATAACTTTATGTGTTCTAACCACCTATTATACATGATCAAATAAGATTAAATGAAATAATGTAGGAAAAAGTACATGTCATTGGTCTGAGGGCTTAGAATGTAACACTTCCTTCTCACTTAGTAACCATTTAACAGACCTCAGCAGGAGTGTCCTAGAGTCTCCAGAAACGGACCTGCAGTTCAAAAAAGAGATATATCACTGGAGGTTAAACAACAGGCTAGGTCTAAAATGGACAGAATGGAAGTATGCATGGGAAAGTTAAGTAGATGATGGGGGGAAAAATCTTATAAAATGCCATTGGATAAGCCACAAAATATTATTTAGGGGAAAACTGACATTCTGCTGCTTGCATTATTAAAGTTCACACACCATTACCAAAAAGACAGCATTTCAAGATGTGCCAGGTGGGGTGATTTGCCATTATGATAGAAGCAAGCAAAGATGTCCTAGTTGGGATTTGTCTGACTTTAAACCCACAGACTTTCTGCTTGTGTGGTTTGTGTTCTTAGCCTAGGCACAGCTCTTCCAACAGAGTCTGCTTATCCCTGCTTGGCTTCAGTCAGCCAACTTTTAAATAATGGGATATCCCATTGATTGTACAGTTACTTTTCTCTCAACTTATATTCAACACCTAGTATAAGCCAGAGACTACAACCAGAGCTTAATGTGTATCATCTCATTTAACTCTCCAAACCATATGGTGAGGAAGGTTGTTGTACACTACTGATATGTTCTTATAATCTTCATTTACCATATGAAAATACTGGAGCCCTGAGAGGAGTCAGTGAGTGGAAGAGCCAAGACCAAAACCAAGACAATCTGAATTGAGGGTCTCCACTTCTAACACCCCACCATTTTCCTTCCTGTGTTCTACTTCATTGATTCATCATCTTGAGCTACAATTTCAACTCACATGTGCAAGTAATAAATCTCTGAAGTTACTTTGCTAGTATGCAATATTAGTTTTACAAATATTTAGACTCTCGACTTGATGAGAAATTACAAACTCATTTCATATGATTTCATAAGGATCAACAGGGCTTAACATCAAAAAAAGCACAGACAGCCAGATTTCGGGTTAATGTAGAAAAGAATTTTGTACCCACTGCCTTACTCTAATAAATGGAAATAGCTATTTTGTGAGTGTGACCAGCAAAAGTTATTGTTCAGAGACCATCTGATTGGAATGGTTGCCACAGGAAGAGGGGTTTCTGTTCTGAAACCCTACATTGTGGTTATAATTTTATGACCAGAAAATATCAGCAAAGGATAAGTGAGAACATCCTTTGTCAAGCATGACTTTGTATGGTGACTCCACACACAAAGTGACCTGACCCATCTGGACAAACAAAACTAATGCTTGTGAATTGTGAAAGAGAGTCCTCTCCTGGTCTCTCTCTTCTCTAAAGCCATCATTCTATTCCCTGTCAGAAACTTTTCTCTGTCTCATTCCCGAGTTGAACTCTCCCATCTTCCTGGACCATTTCAAATCTTACCTCTTTCCCAAAGAGCTTCTCTGGACTGGCCCCGCCTTGACACTACCCCACACACACCACCACCACCAATCAACTCCAGCAACACTTTCCCTTCCCTGAAAGTCAGATCATCCCTTGTAAGGAGCCAACCACAGGATATATCAAATAGCAGAGGAGTCAATGGCTGCTCAGAACAAGGATACTGAAGAAAAGATTTCAGAAAGGAAAATGTGATCTGAAGCTAATCCTAAAATGTTAACTGTCAGCCCAAGAGGGTGGAAAACATCTCATCTGGTTTTCTGTTGGAACCCAACAGTCAGCACAGTGGTTGGCACATTGTAGATGCTTGAAAAAATTTATCAAAGGAAGGAGGGAGGAGAGGAGGAAGGATGCAAAAGTGGGCCAGGCATGTTTATGTAATAGTGAAGACTAGACTAATAAGAACAATGTGCATTTGTGTTAAGCAGCTGGTATTAGGACAAATGAGCAGTGTAGGCTCAGATTATGAAGAGCCCAGAAAGTCTGGAAGAGACCTTGAGGCTGGCTGCAGAGACTTTACAACATTTTGAACAGCATTAATGCTTTTCACATCTTTCATTAGACTGCAAGTCATGTGACAGTAGGCTTCTCAGCTTCTTCTTCTACATATCCCAAGTTTATTTAGTGTGTGCAATAATTGTTTGAGGAATAAATAAGCAGATGAATTAATTAATCTCCTCTTGACTCATTCCAGAGATAATTGATTTTTTTGCTTCTTGCCAACATTCTGGTTCTTGCCTGGTGGCCTCTCTCTCACAGAGAAGATTCAAGGTAATGTGACCATTTCTCCAACTTGATCACTACAAAGTTAAACTTAATGAACCTTCCCTTGTGGAGGGGATTTATCATTATAACCACTTCACCTCTCCAGTGCTATTTTGGCCTCACCGGTAGCCAATTTCCAAGACTGACTCATCCTCTTGGAAAAGAACTGAACGGAAAGTTTAATAACTAGAAAATTTTAAAATGTACCTAATCTCTGACAAACCACTTTATGAACAGTGTTTCTGTCCTTTTTTTCTGTCTAGAATACTCTTAAATCAATAAGAACTTGTCCTTTCAGAGCTGTGTACACTGAGTTTGTGCATATAGAGTAAAAAGGGACAGGAAGAAAGAGACTGTGGTCAGACAGCCCTGACTTCAAATGTGTCTCTGCTACTCACTAACCCTGCTAGTCTGAATGAGTTACCTTCTCTGGGTCTCAGTGTCTTCATCTGTACAATTATAATGATGCTGACCACATTTTTTAACATTTTTGTAAAAACAAACATGCACATAAGTTTGGGTTAGGTATGTGTATGTGTGTGTATGTGTGTGTGTGTGTGTGTGTGTGTGTATATATATATACACACATGAATATATATATATGAATGTATTAATAGGTTTTAATCTAATAATAATAATATATAAGTATTTTCCTAAGGAAACAGAATTGCATTCCCCAGAAAAGCCTCTTACCCTATAATTTCTTACTCCATTCTTCCATTAAAATAGAACTTTCTCCTTTGCTTTCTTCTTAGAGTCTAGCATTTGGCTATAAGATAGTTTATCATAATAACTATTAATAGAACACCACTATATAATGGGAAAAAATCTCCATTTTAATTAGAAAATTCTAGATATCTTATCCTTAATAGTAAAAGTTAATATTATTAAACATTATACTAAATTGGTGAATACAGGCTGGCAAGAAGCCAATAGGAAAAAATTTGAGGTTTTAAATTGTTTGAAGGTACCTTTAATTCCTTCCAATTTTATCTGTACAGGTGACTAACTATGTTGGGTTAATCAGGACCTTCTCACTGGGCCAAATCGATAAGATGAATTTTAGCAGAATAAATCAAAATCCCACATTCAAATTCTAAACATCATCTATTTACAAATAGAGAATGGAGCTTATTTGGGGAATACCCACATGCAAAATACACACAGTATTATCTGACCACTGTAGAAAGCTAACAAAATTAGGCGAGACACACACCTGTGCAGTTGGTATCATCTGATGATCTGAGCTACTCAGGGTAGAATTCAGGATATCCTGTCTTAATTGCCCACACAAGACAATGAAAGGTCTAAATATCATGTGAAATAAGACACACACACATCCTCCTATGCAAACAAGTACCCGTAGCCTGAAAACTGGAAGGTTAAAGGAAGATAGAATTGATTGAAGGGCTTGCTATAAGGAGAAAATAGAGACTCCAAGACAGAACTATGTGTACTTATTAGGAACAATGGATACAACCACTTTGCTGCACATAAGAAAGAATTTTCTAGCAAGTAGAAATATTCAAAAATGAAAGACTATTTCACAAATAAATTATTTACTTATTTCTGCTACTTCAAGACCTAGTATAGCTCTTGGAACATGGAAGAAGGAAGGAAGGAGGGAGAAAGGGAGGAAGGTTGTCCATCAGCTGGTAGCTGGAACCTCCCCTTTCTACTCTAAATTGGTCAAGATTTCTAATCAAACTACAGTGTATGCCCTTTTCTAGAAAATGTCCTCAATCACCACCTGGTCCACACCTGCTTTAATTCTTTCACAGTGAAATATCACTTGAAACTAAAACCTATCTCTGAGAGACAGGCCATGACAAAAGTGTTCATTTTCCTAACTGGACAAAACAAACAAACAAACAAAAAACACTTATAATTCTCATATGTATTTGGTTTCACTTTTCTTCTGTTAGAAATGTTAAACAGCATGATTTTAGCATTTTCTAGCCAAAAAAGTAATGCATTCAATACTTATTCTGTAAATTTGGTCAAAATTAAAGATGAAGGCATGAAATATAATGATTTTTAATAGGACTATATTTTTAAACCTTAAATTGCACTTATTTTCCAATAGTCAACATGCCTTTAAACAAGATGCTGAGTTTGTCTGTGTTTTGAAGTTTCACATCATATATTTCTGAGTATATCCAGAAGCTCCTGTTATATTTAATAGTGTCATGGTATTGACTATTAAATCATTTTGTATATTTTAATAGACTCATTTTGTACATTTCAATAGACTCAAACAATGCTAAAACAGTTCCTATTCAACTTGGTGATATGCCTTTACTATCCACCATGTCTTTTGGATGTACCTGATTGATTACTAGGTTTGTTGGTTGACTTATTTAACCCTCACATTGCTCAAAAGAATGACATAGAGTTGAACTCAGGAAATCTGTGTTAGAGTCCCAGAGCCACTAATTTATAAAGTCATGATCTAGAGCAATTCCCATAGTTCCTTTGAGCCCCAGTGTCCTCATAGCTTGACTGAGATAAATTTTATCCCACCTGACCTCTCTGTATTAATGCAAAATTATCTGATACATTCCATATGAAGATGTGTAGTGACCTATAAAGAGTTCCAAATAAGCATGGGAATTATCTGTCATCCTCCCTGTGCAGGTTTATGACCAACCAAAAAATCCTTATTTCATTCTCAAGATACAACAACCAACAAGGACCCTATAGAAGCCACCATTGCTGTGATTGCTGAATGACTGGACAGAGGCATCAAACAGAAGTACCATTGTTAGTTCCATGGAACATTCATTGATAGTTCCATGGTTGGATGTTTCATTTGTGTAACTAAAAAGTACTAGTTTTCAATGCTGTATTCCACAAACTTCTGCTTTTGATATTTTGTTATCACTAGGAGCAGTTTGAAGCTTAATTGAAGCCTATGTAGGTTTCATAAACACTGGGAAACACCCTAATTTTAAGGCCACTTTTATGACACCTGGTCTTGTGGCATTATGAATGAAGCAATGCATTGAGACCTTTGCACTTTGAATTCTAATCACAGTTCTGTATCACTAATTAGTTGGGATGGACTAGTAATCCCCCTAAAGACATTCACACCTCAATCCCCAGAACCTATGAAAATGTGACATTCCATGGCAAATGGGATTTTGACAGATGTGATTACGTTAAGGATTTTGAGACAAGGGGATGATACTGAATTATCCAGGCCAATCCAATGTCATTGTCATAAAATTGATAAGAGAGAAGCAGTAGAGTCAGAGGTATGAAGGAAATGTTGATGACTTACTTAGGTTTTAGAGCATGCAGGGCCATGAGCCAAGGAATGGGGATGGTCTCTACAAGGTGGACAATAAAAGAAACAGATTCTCCTCTAAGGATTCCAGAAAACAATATATATAGACAGTCCTGCTGATAACTTGATTTTAGCCCACAGAGTCAATTTTGGGTTGCTGGCCTTCAGAATTATAAGAAAGTAGGCTGGTGTTGTTTTAAGGGAGGACATTTGTGGTGATTTGTTAAAACAGCAGCAATAGGAGATTAATACAGCAGCTTTATAAAAACAATTACTTCTCTAAAGTAAAGTAATTGTCTCCAACACCTAAACATCTAACATCAGATCTGACATGCTACAGGTAGATATTACACCAGCATAAATCCAGTTTTTCCTATAGGAGTACAGTTAGAGTTTCCATAGATAATTGGTGTTCTGTTGCTTCTAGAAATGAGTTTGTCTCTATGTTTGTTGATCATTTGTTTTAGTTTCTGTTGTGTTTATTTGTTTGAAAAAAAACATATTATATACTTTTGTTTTTCCCATAATGAAATAAGAATGGAAATACATGAAAAAAATTCAAAGAGGAATACTGACTTCAAAGTCAGAGACTTGGTTTCTAATCCCTTTGCTAAAAAGTGACTCCTCTCTCTCTCTCTCCCCCTCCCTCTCCCTCTCTCTCTCTGTTTCCTAGAACTGCCATAACCAATTGCCACACACTAAGTGGCCTCAAACAATAGCGATTTATGTCTTCACACTCAGGAAGCCAGAAGTCCAGACTCAAGGTGTCAGCAGCAAGAGCTCCTTTTTGGAACCTCAGAAAGAGAATCTGCTTGGTGCTTCTTCTTAGCTTCTGGTGGCTGCCAGCAATCCTCGGCATTTCTTGGCTTTTAAGTGTTCCATGCCACTCTCTGACTCTGTCGTCCCTGAACTTCCTCCCCTTTGTCTTCTCTGTGTCTGTGTCTATTCTATCCTCTTGTAAGGACACTGGTCATTAGATTTCAGACCCATCTTAATCCAGGATGACCTCTGTATTAGGGTTCTCCAGAGAAACAGAGTCAATAGCATGCATTTGTCTACTTATGTGAAAAGATTTAATGAATTGGCTCCCATAATTTATGGAGGCTAACAAGTCCCAAGATCTGTAGTTGGCAAACTGGAGACCCAAGAGAGCCAAAAACACAGCTCCAATCCAAGCACCAGCAGGCTCCAGATGCAGGAAAAGCCAATGGTTCAATCCAAAGGAAGAAAAAAAAAATCAATGCCCAAGGTGGAAGGCAACCAGAAATCAACCTTTACTTGGGGAGTGGGGTGCTTTTTTCTAAATTTGGGACTTCAACTGATCAAATGAGACTTGCCTACATTAGAAAGAGCAATCTGCTTTATTTAATATATCTATTTGAATGTTAAACTCATCCTAAAATACTCTCACAACAATATCCAGAATAATAATTGACAAAACACCTGGGCATCCCATGCTCCAGTCAAGTTGGCACATAAAATTTATCATCATTATCTCATTTTAACTAATTACATATGCAAAGACCCTATTTCCAGGTAAGGTCACATGTGAGATCGCAAGTGGATATTAACTTGGAATGTGCACTATCCAGCCCCCTACATCTTTCCCATTTCTCACTTTGGGAAGTAAGGTTCTGGACCCTGAGTGGCACTTCAGTGCTGATGGGGAATTCTCTGCAAGATAGATTCAGGTCCTCCATGGGACCACACTCCAGGTGCTGATAAGATTGGAAAATGCTGCTTTGTGCAAACAGGGCAGGCATCTTTACCCCTGGCCCTTGCTGAGGCTTTACTTCATAGATGAGCCCTGTGAGTCTTTAGGGGAGGAGGCAGTTGTTTGTTTATAGAAACCTCCCACTGTTTTTCTCAGCATACCTCTGAACACCTCTCAACCCAGAGTTCCTGGAATCTGGTTTCAGAAATTCCAGACTAGCTCTCGAATAATCTCATTTGCCGATAATCTGTGGTTCTATAGATCATCAGTTCTCCAACTTCCTTTTAAAGTTGAAAGAGTTCTTAGACTCCCAGGGTTGGTTTAAATTATATTTATTATAATGTTACTTAAATATAAATAAACATGAAACTACCTATAAATCCCTAACACTTCTGACTCTTATAGAACTATAAAGCCTAAACAAATGTGCACACTAATTTCAAAGAAAAACAATAAAATTAAAATTAACAATATTAATTTTGCAGAAATTATTCACTGCTCATGGTACACATATGGTATGTTCCGTTCTGCCGCAGTTCAGCAAATCTATTACAATGTGCCACAGGTGACTGAATTCTTCCACCAGATTTTTTTTTCCTTATTCAAATTCCAGGAAAGCTGTATTTGCACAGCTCCCAGGGATGCCATTAGCCTTCTTATAGTGGAAGCACGGCTTATATATATTTCTTATACCTCTGTTCTTTGCTTATTACTAGTAAGCATTAGATAGCTCTCCTTTGCATTGATGCCATAATAAACACAAATTAGAAACAAAGCTATGAAATTTGTGGTTAGGTTTACAAAGTGGCCCTCCAACAGATCCAGAGTGTCTTTGTTTTATACGTCCATTGTCATTTGTCTAAAATTGAATTTTTAAATACAAGTAAAAATGAGAGACTGTTTGCAAATCACTTTAACCTTTAATTATTTGGAACTCATTTAAAAAACATTAACTACAGATGTTAGTTGTTTTTCACATGAACCTAGAACTCCGTCAGCAGGTTAGCCTGGCTCTTTCATTTTTTCTCTTCCTAGGAACCAAGGAATCAGTGTTATGTGTGAAGATGATACTAAATCACAGAACTTCAATACTTGACTCTATTGGCCAGTAACATTCCCTTATATGACTTCATGTAAAAAATTGTGCATGGTACTGTGAGACTTTTGCAGAATGCAAAAGTTCAACCTTCAGGAAGAAAGGAACAGTCTAATAACCTCTCCAAAATGACTTTCTAAGACTGTTCATATACAGATTTCATTAATCCAGATTAAATTGTTTTACAAAGAGACCAGTAGGAATTAGGCTCAAATTTCATTTTTCTTTTCACTATCTAGTAAACATAACAACTCACACTAGCATAACAAAGTGTTAAGGAGGCCGAGGTCTTTAATGGACTGCTTTAATGAACAGGTAAGAACAGTTTAAAATTAGCACAATGATTGTTTTCTTGCAAATTGATTCTCTGCTATTCTATTAAGCACTTTAATTCTCTGCAATCTTGTTTACCCCAGTAATTTGCTAAGAAAACCCTTGCTTTCATAGGTAGAGTAGAAGCAACGTTTAGCTCAGTCCGGTCCAAATAAGCAAGAGTTTCAAATTAGTAGCATCTGATTTAATTAGGTTTTACTAACAGGGAGTCAGGAAAATGCATTAACTGACTTGGCCCGCTGGGGGTTCCCTTTGTGTTCTGACAATAATTGCTGCCATTTTCTTTGCTGCCTGTTGCTTCTTTCCTGGCTGCCTTCTCATTTACAATGGTGTGGAGAACTTCTTGACAAATCTCAACCTCACCAGCATTTCCAGTTCAGCAGGTGGTGGATGAAAGGTGATTTAGCTGTCGGTCTGCTGTGATGAGATCAGAGGGTCACCAGAAGGCCACCCCACCAAAATCATTACTACCCTGATGCAAGTCCTGAAGGAGCCGTGGAATAAACATACTCACCATTAACATTAGTTCTTGAGGATTTTTAGAGATTTAGGTCAATTTTTATAACATCACAGTATCCTTTCTTTCCTATCTTTCTATAAACCACATGTTTTTGTCAACTTTTTCACTCTTGTGACTAAAAGATCTAACCAGAACAACTGTAGAGGAGGAAAAGTTTATTTGGAGCCTTATGGTTTCAGATATCTCAATTCACAGATAGCCAGATCCATTCCTCAGGGCATGAGGTGAGGCAGAACAACATGGCAGAAGAGTGTGGCAGAGGGAAGCGGCTCACATGATGATCAGGACGTGGAGACAGACTCCACTCACCAGATACAAAATATATACCCCAAAGCCATGCCCCCAATCCCCACCTCTTCCAGTTACACACTACCAGCCTTCAGTTCCATTCAGTTAACCTCCATTAGGGGATTAATTCACTAATTGGGTTAAGGTTCTCACAACCCAAACATTTCTCCTCTGAGAACTGTCTAACATGTGAACTTTTGGGGGACACCTCACGTACAAACCATAACACCACACATTCAGTGTAGTATGTAATACCAGTTTCTATTATGTTCCTATGCTGTGCCTTTGGAGTTAGAGGTAATTTGGAGGAAGGGGTTATTTTCTTCATGTTTTTCTTTCAATTCTATATAACCTATCTCCATCTTAAGCCCTTGACACAGTTCTGATGAGCCTGGGATTATATAATTAGTACCTTAGGATAAATTAACTGTGACATAATGGTTTCAAAGTGCGCTGGACAGCTTTGAATTCGGTTAAAAGCTCAACGGATGTTTGGGGAAAAAAAGTGCAGATATGTTCATCTTTAACTTTTATTATCAGAACCCACGTTTTCTGATTATCCACTCTCTTCACAAACATGTTCAGTGCTCCTACTTGGTGCCAATCACAGTGATGCAGAGCAGGTGACGTCACAAAGCAGAGAAATATCCCTACTTTCCAGTAGCTTTCAGTTGGCAAACCTAGGTCCTACAGTGGAAATAAAGTGAACTCATTACATCCCTTGCTCCTAATCTCTATGAAATCCTTTTTTAAAATGAGGGGGAGAGGATAAATAAAAATGATGTGTAATATTGTCTTGGAGAAAATTAGTGCTGTTGGGAAAATTTATATTCTGAAGTTATTTCAACCAATCACCAGGATGGCATTTTTCTCCTGAACATAATATTAGTAATCTTTACCAGACCTAAAATAACATTTACTTTATTCTCCTCTGGTTCTAAAAATACACAGTGGCCTGAATGCCAAAATCTAATTTGTAATTTTCACAGCTGAATCACATCCATTGCCTTCCAAATCGGATTCTTGTGGGTCCTGCCACCAATGCCTGATAGTAGCCAAATAGCTTCCCTGGGGAGGGGCTCAAGGGGTTAGGGACCATGAATAGCACGACTGAAAAAGAGCATCTCTGATGCAGAGGATATTCAGTCAATAGAAATTTGTAGTAGAAGATGCTGAAAACTCTTTCCATCCATATTTGCTCCATGCTGGAGGTCTTGTGGCTCATAAAGTGTGGCGGACATCCTAGGTAGGCTATGAATGGGAACCAGATATTCTAATTTTCAGCTTCTGATTTTCTATTTTATGGTGGGTCTGGTCTATAGCTCAAGGAATAAAATGGTGCTGTTTTTTTCATTAAGGGCAACAATTTATAAGGAAAACAAATAACAAATTAGCAAATCATTTACCCAAACCCATAAACATTCTTGTAGCCTCATCATAGTCCCCAGAAGGTCACAGAAATAGTCACACCTGAAAAGCTAATGACAAATGATTGAGAGAAGATTTGGCCCATAGAGGCCATCACCTCCTGGTGGCTAGGGAGTCCCTGAGAGGAAGAAGCAGGAACATTTCATGAACTTCCCTGAGGGTTCTGGGCAGAAACTGAATAAAGGTTTGGAGTAATTTTTGAGCTAATGGGATGATGGACTTTCTGTGCCTAAAATAGTCTCTGTAGAAGTTTTTTGAAAAAGGAAAGTGGTATGATCACATAAGAGCATAGTTGTCAATAGTAATTCCACATTTTGATCATCCAAAGAATAGGCATAGGTTCAGAATACATACCTGCCAACATTAAGAACAGGAAGAGCAAAAGTTCTCTATCCAGTCCATGCCTGTGAGAGAAACCAAGGAATATGCTGTGTAGAGTAGTAGTTTTTAGGGAAATCTATACTAGAGGATAAAAGCATGGGGCTCAGAGCCCAAACTGAGTTTAAATTCCAGCTTCACCCCATTTTGCTAAGTTATAATTCACTTCTTCTCTCAGAGGCCTGATTTTCTCATTTTTAGGAGCAATTGATATATTCCTTAGAATTTTTCATGAAGATTAAATGGGATGATGGCCAAGGGCAGTGGTGCATGTCTGTAATTCCAGCAACTCAGTAGGCTGAGGCAGAATTGTAAGTTCAAAACCAGTCTTGGTAACTTAGCAAGACCTTGTCTCAAAATAAGAAATGAAAAGGACTAGAGGTATTGCTCAGTGGTAGAGCACACCTAAGTTCCATCCCCAGGACTAATAAATAAATACATACATACATAAATAGATGTATGCAGAACTCTTAGTAGAGATGTACATTTGGATTTGGTATTAGGTTAAATTATCTAGAAATTACATTAGTTTGAAATAATGATAGTGTAATCTGAAATTAATCAGTTGTCTTTAACTCAAATCTTAGATTTTACATGAATGAGCCATGATTCAAAGAAGAATTTACTGACAATGACATAGGTAAGCAGTCCCAGAGGCAAGAACTGGGAGTCTTCTGACATCAGGCCAGTGTTTCTTCCTTGGTGCCACACTCACTTACATCAGGGATACACATCATACGCATCCCCCAGTTTCCCATTGGATCTTCATGGCTTGTTCTTCACTAAAGGAGCAAGTTCTCAAATTGCACTACCCACTCCATAATGTAAGACTTCATAGAGTGAGGGTTCCTTGGTGTTCCACAACATTATGATCTGACCTTTACCTGTTTGATCTTTGGATGCCTACAATCAAATGTGTGTTCCAGATGAAACCATCCCATAGGCAATCAGTGGCCACTCAGCCTTACTTAGGATGATTTGATATTTATGTAATGAGAATCACCTTTATAGCATTAGTGAGAACTTCTAATCATAAACCCCATTAATCATTACTAAAAATTGAAAAGCCCCACAGAACGTACACTCGAAATCTCCATCCCAGGGCATGTACCAATGGACCTATCAACCTATGACTTGGCATGAGTCAGTAGAAATTCTTGGTTTGGAATCCAAAGAGTTAGATATTTTAAATGGAGAGATGCCTGGAAAATTTTGGCTTTGTCCTTCCCTTCCACATCATTGTGGGACCAAATGACTAGGGTACCAAGAAACCTATTTCCTGAGCATACCTGAGAAACTGAGCAGGCAGAGGTAGGAAGACAGTCCCATATTGAGAGGTAGGGAAGGTTCAGCATCCTGTAGGACTTTTCATCATTTCCTTCCTGGGAACATATGAATGGGTTCCTCATTCCCATTTTTTTGCTAAGTTCTTATCCCTTAGGAGGCCTAGTATTTTATTTGACTATATATGAGAACTGACCCTTCTGCTTCAAGCTTCAAGCTAGGATCCAATGTGGGCAAGAATTTGGGGCCTCAAAATGGAAGGAAAATCAAACCACCTGAATTCTGAAGTACTATTAGGGCCATAAAAATGAACTTGCTGGCCACACCACCAGAGGAAGAATTAAGATTTTCAGCATTCCTAAGTTCATGAGGTTTTGAGGTTTGAGAGTCCTCCTCATTGTCCAAATTAATACTAAACTTTATAGAGATTAGCATCTGTTTTGATGTCATTAAGGATGAGATTCACCCCATTCACTGAATCTCTTTTTGAATCAGATGTATATGAGCCTCTGCTTATAATTATCCATCCCAATTAACACACTTCACTTGTCTGTGAATGTCTCTCAAGCCACAGCTTCAGCTCCTGGTTCTCCTTAGTGCCAGAGTCACATTTACAACTGCTCATTAGGCATTGGAGGATAAATGCCTGAGGACAGCCGGCTGCCACTTAAAGCTAGCCTATTTAATATTAAGTTTATATCCTCTCCAAAGCATTCTATACCATAAAATAGCTACTAAATGATACTTCTTGGGTAAATCTATTAAATTCCTGATGACCTTGATATTAACATTCCTTGCTCCATCATTCCCAGCTCATAAGTCTTGTACATATTGTCTTCAAAGACTCTGCCCTTTCTTTGAACCCTCCAGTCCAATCATTTGCCAGTTTGTCAAGTGTTTCTCGGGGACATATCCACCCTTGTCAACACTCAGATTCAGGGATTTCACTATTTTTTTTCCTCTTTATTAAACTCTCTAAGTTTCTTCCTCATTTTAGTTTATCTATAGCTGCCATCCACAGCTTTTGCTGGGAACTTCTGACTTCTCCCATATTGAAATCTACTGAACAGTATTTTAGGATCCCTGAATTGAGATTTTTGAACTGTGGCAAAGAGCACAGGAGTCCCGCGAGGAAGAAGTGGGGAGCAAAGTGAGGCTTTCAGGGATCTCATCCCCTCTTCCACTGGAGCTCATCTTTTCACTACTGCTTAGAGTTACTTATTGGCACTGGCAAAAACTGTTTTGCAAATCAATGGCTCCAATGAAAAAGGCACAACTCCTTCTTCTTCACCTGATCCTCTCCCCATCTAGCACCATGCAGCTTTGTAATTCCAATGCATTTTATTTCTCTTCTATTTGAGTTTTCTCATTGACAGTCTCACTAAGTCTTAGGAGTTCACACCCTCTGTTCTCATCAGCCTTTACTGAAAAGCACAGAGCATCTGTGGTTGTTAATATATCTATGACTCACCAGTTCTTTCTACCTCCCTACCTTTCCAGTCCAAGAAAGGCTTGCACTTCCTAGAATCATGGCTAGAGTTCAAGCCAATGGCTTTTGAGTATAAGCGATTTCTGTGCCTTTCTTTCTCCTACTGCAACTGGCACACTCCAGGCAGTGGTTCCCCCAGTCCCAGTCCCAGAGTGAGCATGAGACTGTGGAGAGCCACCAGCAATGTAGGTAGGATAAGTGAGAGCCAAAATTTTGATGTCATAAGTCACTGAGACTGTGAGATTTTGTTGTTACTGTGCTCTTTTCTATGCAACACTATATCTTTCCAAGGATGGGCTAAAATCCTTTTCAAGGTGATTTTTTAAACACACATTTTATTATGTATTCTGAACTCATTATTTTTGCCCAGGAAAAGTGCTTTCCAGTGAATTGCTACCTGTGGCACATCAAGTAGCAACTCCATAGATCTCCATTAAAACATAATTACTTATAATCAATAGGCTGCCCCACATTGTTACATTATGTGTGCATGTGCATATGTGTCACATGAGCCACAACTTCTTCAATGTGAGTATTCCCTGCTGCATATCAGGGTAGAGGAAGCATTGGGCTGTGTCTTCTCCCAGTCTTACTCCAGGTCCAGAGTACTTATTTCAGATGAATTTGGTTGAATCAAGGTCCAAGAGGTTGTTGAAAGACAGGTAATCTCATAAAAACACAGGTAAAAATATACAGCCTAAGAATTCTGTGTGTGTGGACATGAGGAGAAGCTAAAGTATCTCCCAGGCTACTTGCAGATAATTTCCATTCACATTGTCCCTGTCCTCCTCCACCATCTATAACCTCCTTGACTCAAGAAGAAAACAAAGAGCTTTTGAATGTTCATTACAACGTGGGGTTGAGGTTGGTAAATGCCACTTGACATATCTCACACTGGTATCCTCTGTGAAGTCCAAGACTGTGTCAGCTTCTACTTCCTGCTGTTGTCCAACCCCTAAGTGTCCAGCTCAGGGATACTTAATAAGTTCTCATTTATGGATTTATGGGATGTTTTCAATTCCTCTCAGAGAACAGGTTCACTTTTCTGAGCATATCAATTGAAATATAAAATTGGTGACAACTCAAAATTACAAATAGAAGACTGATAGTAGCTAATATTTTTTATCACCATTAAATATATACTTTTTATTTTTATTTTAATCTTTTTTAAATTTTTACTCTTACAGATTGCATTTTTATTCATTGTACACAAAAGGGGTACAACTTTTCATTTCTGTGATTGTACACAATGTAGATTTGCACCATTCATCTAATCATACATTTACATAAGATAATAATGTCTCTCTCAGTCTATCTTTCCTTCCCTCACCCCCTCTTGCCCCATTTCTCTACACCATCCAAAGTTCCTGCATTCTTCTCTTGTCCCTGATTGTGACCCCTCCATCTCACCTCCTCCCATTATGTATCATCATCCACTTATCAGAGAAAACATCCAACCTTTGGTTTTTTGGACTTGGCTTATTTCTCTAAGCATGATATTCTTCAACTCCATCCATTTACCAGCAAATGCCATAATTTTATTCCTCTTTATGGCTGAGTAATATTCCATTTTGTATATGTACCACAGTTTCTTTACCCATTCATCTATGGAAGAGCATCTAGGTTGGTTCCAAAATCTAGCTATTGGGAATTGAGCAGCTATGAACATTGCTGTGGCTGCATCACAGTAGTATGCTGATTTTAAGTCCTTTGGGTATAAACTGAGGAGTGGGATAGCTGGGTCAAATGGTAGGTTCATTCCAAGTTTTCTGAGGAATCTCCACCCTGCTTTCCAGAGTGTCTGCACCAACTTGCAACTCCACCAGCAATGTATGAGTGTGCCTTTTTCCCCACATCCACACCAACACTTATTATTGCTTGTGTTCTTGATAATAGCCATTCTAATTCGAGTTAGATGAAATCCTAGGGTGGTTTTAATTTGCATTTCTCTAATTACTAGAGATGATGAGCACTTTTTCATATATTTGTTGATCACTGGTATATCTTCTGCTGTGAAGTGTCTGCCCATTTCCTTAGCCCATTTATTGATTGGGTTCTTTGTATTTTGGGTGTAAAGTTTTTTTTGTTTTGTTTTTTTGTTTTTTATTTTAAGACTTTGCTTTATTATTCTTTTTTTTTTTTTTTACTTATTGATTCATTGAACACAAATGGAGTACAGCTATTGTTTCAAGGGTTGTACACAAAGTAGAGTCACACCATCTGTGCTTTCTTGCATGTACACAGGGCAATGATATCTGTCACACACTCTGTTATTGATTTTACTCCCCACCCGCCCCACCCCTCCCTTCCCTCTATGCTAGCTATCTTTCCTCCATTCTTGCCATCTTTCCCCCCCACATTATGCATCATCATTCATTTATCAGAGAGACCATTCGGCTTTTGGATTTTTGGGATTGGCCGATCTCACTTAGCATAATAGTTTCCAACATCATCCATTTACCTACAAATGTCATAATTTTATTCTTCTTTATGGCTGAGTAATATTCCATCGTGTATATATACCACAGTTTCTTTATCCATTCATCTACTGAAGGGCATCTAGGTTGATTCCACAATCTAGCTATTGTGAATTGAGCAGCTATGAACATTGATGTGGCTGCATCACTGAGGCAATCTGATTTTAAGTCCTTTGGGTATAAGCCAAGGAGTGGGATAGCAGGGTCAAATGGTGGATCCATTCCAAGTTTTCTAAGGAATCTCCACACTGCTTTCCAGAGTGGCTGCACCAACTTGCACTCCCACCAGCAATGTATGAGTGTACCCTTTTCCCCACATCCTCGCCAACACCTGTTGTTGCCTGTGTTCTTGATGAAAGACATTCTAATTGGGGTAAGATGAAATCTTAAGGTGGTTTTGATTTGCATTTCTCTTATAACGAGTGATGTTGAACATTTTTTCATAAATCTGTTGATTGCTTGTAGATCTTCCTCTGTAAAGTGTCTGTTCATTTCCTTGGCCCATTTATTGATTGGGTTATTGGTATTCGTGGTGTAAAGATTTTTGAGTACTTGGTAGATTCTGGAGATTAGTGCTCTGTCCGAAGTGTGTGTGGCAAAGATTTTCTCCCACTCTGAAGGCTCTCTCTTCACATTTCTGATTGTTTCCTTTGCTGAGAAGAAGCTTTTTAGTTTGACTCTATCCCAATCATTGATTTGTGCTTTTATTTCTTGCGCTTTGGGAGTCATGTTAAGGAAATCTGGTCCTAGGCCAACATGATGAAGATTTGGACCTATTTTCTCTTCTATTAGGTGCAGAGTCTCTGGTCTGATTTCTAGGTCCTTGATCCACTTTGAGTTGAGTTTTGTACAGGGTGAGAGATATGGGTTTAGTTTCATTTTGCTGCATATGGATTTCCAGTTTTCCCAGCACCATTTGTTGAAGAGGCTGTCTTTTCTCCATTGCATGTTTTTGCCTTCTTTGTCAAGTATGAGATACCTGTACTCATTTGGGTTTGTCTCTGTGTCCTCTATTCTGTACCATTGATCTACCTGTCTATTTTGGTACCAATACCATGCTGTTTTTGTTACTATTGCTCTGTAGTATAGTTGGAGGTCTGGTATTGTGAAACCCCCTGCTTCGCTCTTCTTGCTAAGTATTGCTTTAGCAATTCTGGGTCTCTTATTCCTCCAAATGAATTGGGTGTAAAGTTTTTTAAGTTCTTTATAAATTTTGGAGATTAGTGCTCTGTCTGAAGTGTGTGCGGAAAAGATTTTCTCTCACTCTGTAGGCTCTCATTTCACATTATTGATTGTTTCCTTTGCTGAAAAAAAAAAAGCTTTTTAGTTTAAATCCATCCCATTTCTTGATTCTTGCTTTTATTTCTTGTGCTCTGGGGGTCTTGTGTGGTCCTAAGCCAAGATGAAGATTTGGGCCTACTTTTTCTTCTATTTGGTGAAGGATCTCAAATCTAATTCCTAGATCCTTGATCCATTTTGAGTTGAGTTTTGTACAGGATGAGAGATAGGGGTTTAATTTCATCTTGCTGCATATGGATTTCCAGTTTTGCCAGCACTATTTGTTGAAGAGGCTATCTTTTCTCCATTGTATGTTTTTGGGCACCGTTGTCTAGTATGAGATAACTGTTCTGAAGCCTGGGACTAGATGGATTCTCAGCTGAGTTCTACAAGACCTTCAAAGAAGAACTTATGCCAATACTCCTCAAAGTATTTCATGAAATAGAAAAGGAGGGTACCCTTCCAAATTCATTCTATAAAACTAGTATCACTCTGATACCAAAACCAAAGAGACCAATATCTCTGATGAACATAGACACAAAAATCCTTAAGAAAATTTTGGTAAATCATATACAAAAACATATTAGAAGATAATGCACCACAATCAAGTGGGGTGCAAGGGCAATCATCCTGAGCATGCAAGGTTGGTTCAACATCTGGACATCAATAAATGTAATTCATCACATCAATAGACTTAAGGTTAAGAATCATATGATTATTTCAATAGATGCAGAGAAAGAGTTTGACAAAATACAATACCCCTTCATGCTCAAAACACTAGAAAAAAATGGGATAGTAGGAACATACCTCAACATTGTAAAGGCTATTTATGTTAAGCTATGGCCAAACTTAATGGAGGAAAACTGAAAGCATGCCCTTTAAAAACTTGTAAAAATACAAGGATGCCCACTGTCACCACTAGTATTCAACATCGTGCTTGAAATACTAACCAGAGCAATTAGACAGACCAAAGAAATTAAAGGGATACAAATAGGAAAAGAAGAACTCAAGCTGTCAATATTTGCCAATGACATGATTCTATATTTAGAGGATCCAAAAAACTCCACCAGAAAACTTCTAGACCTAATAAATGAATTCACCAAAAGAGCAGGGTATAAAATCAACCCACAGAAATCTAGTACATTTCTATTCATAAGCAATGAATCATCTGAAAGAGAAATTTGGAAAACCACTCCGTTCACAATAGCCTCAAAAAAAAAAAAAACTTGGGAATCAATCTAACAAAAGTGGTGAAAGACCTTTACAATGAAAAAAGGAAGAAACTGAAGAAGACCTTAGAAGATGGAAAGACCGCCCATTTCTTGGATAGGCAGAATTAATATTATTAAAATGGCTGTTCTCCCAAAGGTGCTATACAGATTTAACACAGTTCCAATTAAATCTCAATGACATTCCTCATAGAAATAGAGAAAGCAATCATGAAATTCATCTAGAAGAACAAAAGACCCAGAATAGCCAAAGCAATCCTGGACAGGAAGATTGATGCAAGAGGTATCACAATACCAGACTTTAAACTCTATTATAGAGCAATAGTAACAAAAATGGCATGGTATTGGCACCAAAATAGACAGGTAGACCAATGGCACAGAATATAATTCTTATTTTTTATTTACAGTGTGCCAGACAATTCTCTAAGTATTATATTAATGTAATATGTCATGGTGGTTAGTGTAGGATCCTGAGTCAGGTTTCTAGAACATGAATTCTGGCTCTTTAATTACTTCCTATGTGATCTTGGATAGTCACTTTTTCTGCATCTTAGTTTTTTCATCTGCAAAATGAGCTGATGATCATGATGGTATCTACCTCACAGGGTGGTTGAGAGTTTAAAGGAAGCAACCATGCATAGGTCTTAAAACCAATCCCACACACAGCCAAAGTTCTGTATGTGCTGTACCATTTCCTTCCTGGGGACCAGGTGGAACATACCCGTCAGGACCTAAAGAATGTTGCAGATGGAAGACACAAAAGCAAATATCTCAGTTCTTAATATCATATAGAGAGAGGCCTTTGGGGAGTCAGTCATCATCTTCCTTCAAGATGAAGGAATTGGTTCCTGACAGAGGTTTCTGCATCTGGCTGTCATTGCTTTGGCTGCTTTGCATTAGAGAGTTTTTCCTCACTCAAGGAATAACCATAATGTACTTTGTACTTCAGGGCCTTTCACTCCAGACATTTATGAGATGTAATAACAATTCTCCTTAAATTTGTTTCCCACCAACACAGGCCAGGCCATCACAGGACAAAGCTTTTTGGGAAGGTCTCAATGCAACAGGACAAGAACCAGGTCCAGTACAATTCTCCAGAGAGGAGATAGGATCCACATCTGACCTGTGATCATTGTTTTCAGAGAATAAGCAATTGCTAGGATAGAAAAGACAGACTGTGTGGCAGATCTGAGCTCTGGGATCCTGTTAGGGGAGCCCCCGGCTGCTGTGTCATCCAGAACCACGGCCACAGCCTGTCAGTGTTTCACTTCTCAGAGTATCCAGGGGAGGTGAATCAGAAGTGAGCAGCCCAACGCTTGCACAGGTGGTTTGCAGGCTTGGCTTATTCAAATGTGAGGATGGCAACCTTCCAAAGGCTGGCCTGCAGGGAAGGAGAGGAAGAGAAAGGCATCTCCCTGCTTTGCAAAGGGCCCAACTTGGAAGCTTTCTTCTCCTGTACTGACTGCCAAGAAGGTGTGTGAGGTGTTCTCTGAATGGTGAATGGCAGTTCTATTTGCCAACTTGGGCAATTTGCAGTAGGAAAGAACAGAAAATAGTTGTGCTTTGACACAATATTTATAATGATAGTTTAACTACAGGATCACTGTGAAGAAATTAGTATAGAAAAAAAATCCATATTCCTGAATTAAAACTTTACTTTTTCAGTTGCCATTCCTTGTTAGCTTTTTTCCCCAAATCATATTCCTACCTATTTTACATGTGACTATATCATGATGCATTTAACCTCTCTCCCCATGTTTGAATAATTAAATTACCTCTAATTTTTTTTAATTGCAAAAGTCAAAGAGAAACATATCGGACCACATATTTTTATCATCATATCTGAGTACTGAGGATATATTCCTAGCAGAAAAATTTCTGAATTGAGTAATCTGTGTATTTTAAGGTGATATCTATCTATCTATCCATGTATAGATAGATAGATAGATAGATAGATAGATAGATAGATAGATAGATATAAGATATATATCTATAAGTATATGTATATATATTCTCTATATATATATTCTTACATACAAAAATTATACTTTCACAACTGTATGTGAAGCTTCTCCAAGCATTCTAACCCTAAAGATAGGTCAACAAATCAGTTGATAGGTAGGTAGCTAGATATTTGTTGACTTCATGCGTAAAAAAATCTTCAGCTAAGTTAGAAAGTAGCTGGAGATGCAGCCACATGGAAAAACACCTTGCATTGTTTAAATGTTTAAAAGCTTTAAAGAGACTGTGTGCCCTGTTATATTTGAGAGGGTAGAAAGTCAATGAAATTGACAATAGTCAAGGATACCTTCAAGAACCTAAAAGCTAATAGTTAGTATTTTTTCAAATAGAAAGAAAAAAATGGATACCTGGGGAAAGAAAAATTTTCACAAAGATTAGAATTCAAGAAGAGGAAGAAATATTTGGAGGATTAGTTTTTTCTCAAAGAACAATTATTTCCACCTCAATTCATGCAATATTTACTTAATACATACTAGGTACCTGGCAGTGTGCTAGGTGTCAAAACTACAAGGATGAATGACACAGTTTCTGTCTCCAAATGAAATCGCTTCCCAACTGGCCTCCCTGTCTCCAAGCCCTATTCAGCACAATCCATCACTAATGCTGCCATCAAAGCATCCTCCAAACTATAAATCTGTTTATACTACACCTTGGTTCTAATCCCCAGATCATTTTTACAAGATTGGGAAACTTCAGTGGCTTACCAATGCTTTAGGATAAAATCCAAAGATCTTAATGGGGTTTGCATGGCTTTTCTCCATCTGGAAGCTTCCTACCCCCAATATCTAGCTCTCTAGTGTGTGTGTGTGTGTCTCTCTCTCTCCCCCGCTCTTCCCCCAGAAATAATAAGCTTCTTCCAGTTTTTTGAACTGGTCAAATACAAACTCTTCATACAATGTCTAGACTCCTGAAATTCACAAACACTGTTTCCCTTTTGAAACCTCTCCCTGCAATGCCCCTGTGCTCTGGCTCCAATATCTTTGAGGTAGTTAGCTCCTGTTCACTTTCTAGCTGTCACCTTGGGAAGTCTTTGCTGGGCCCTGACTCTGGGTTAAGCTTTCCTATTCCACATTCTCAAAGCACCTCCTACTGCCTCTGCTATAATGCTCATCACATTGTATTTGCAGAGTTTCTTTCTCTTAGTTCCCTCAAGACTGTATTCTCTATAAATTCCGAAATTTTGTCTTTCAGGTTTACCTCTAAGACCCTCACATTGCACTCTGCACTTAGTATTTTCTCAATAATTATCTATTGAAATATTTTGAAGTGAATTTAGTTGCAGGCGTCTGGGGAACTCTCAGCTTAAAGGTTGAAGGTTCAGAACATGGTACCAGGGAGTCAAGGAGAGCCAGCACAGGTTTAAACAGAAGAGAAGTAGTCAGGCTAAGGAACTGAAGGTGGCCTTTCAATACAACAATAATCTATTCAGTTTAAGTAGTTCATTTATCTTCAGATAGTAAACTCCTGTTATACTATCATGGATAGGAATTCAGGTGAGAAGATCCTAACTGGGAGGTTTTGGAATAAGACTTGGATCCACAGCCACTTTTAGATCTCCACTTTTCTACTGTGAAAACTTGGGCAAATTGGTAAGCCTCTCTGAACCTGAGTTCCCTTTGCTGCAAATGGAGAGTCTAAAGCTTCTCTCCCATGGTCATGACGAAGAGTTTAACCAAACATGTAGAGCATTAAAGACAGCCTCCAGCAAACTCTCAGTCCTTCTCCCTCTCACTCCTCTTATCCCTGAAGAATCTTGGACAGATCACTTCTTCCTGTGTTTTCATGTTCTCTACCATAAAAGTAACATACCAGGGAAAAGCAGTGTTTGCCTAAAACAGTCAAACCCAATCATCTTCAAGACAGCCCTGACTGCAAACCTCTAGCAGTGGTCCAGGAAGCCAGTTTCTTCATAACATGCTCCAGGTGATCCTGCAGCAGCCAGCCAAGCTCAGAAGCACAGTCCAGTGTCTTGGAAACACTCACCTTTTCTAGGTCCAACAGGCAATAGCTTCATTTTTTTTTCTCTGCTTCTCACATTGGAAAATGTTTATTCAATAAATCAGAAAATGACTCATCTGGCTGGCATTTTTTGTTCCACCAGATGAAAACTACGCCATAATTGGTCAAGTTCTATTCTGTGTGTGTGCATGTGCACACACATATGTGCTCATACACCCACATGCATGTGTGCACATGTGTCTTGCAGGTAAGGGAGGCAGAAGTATGGAAAGTGTCTTGCCTCCCTCAAACACTTCCATTCCCAACTGGCATGAGCTAGACATCTCAGCAATGAAGCCACAGAACTCTGAAGCAGTGAGTCACATCCAGAAGGCTGCTTTTTCATTGGAGACAAAGTGAAGGTGTCCTTTATTCTTCTGCTGTTATTCCACTGACATCAATCACATTGGCAGGTTGGCCAATGACCACTGCTGTATTAAGTCAACACCAGAAAATGTGGTCACTGTGGACTCTGGGAATCAGGAATGTTTTGTAAAGACAAAATCAAGCCCCATCCAGGGCTTGGTAGGTAGTGCAACAGAGAGCCTAAATAGAACCAAAACCCATAAAAAATCAATAAATAAAATTATAAAGAGGCAGTTGGACATCTGCCTGACATAATGGCAGAAAACACAAAAACCGAATGGGGCATACAAGAGATTTGAAGTCCGTGAAAAAATCTGAAGCCAAAACTTACAGAATTATGTAGCAAATGCTTTCAGTAATTCCATAAACATTTCTTGGGCCCCTTCTTGGGACCAGGTGCATATTCTAAATTGCAGATAAAAGTGTATTAAGACATGGTTCATCTCTTTAAAAAACTTTCGGTGTATGAATAAAGAAACTTGAAAGAATACTAAATAAGGGTCACTCTGTGCTGACTTTATTATTCATCATATCTTCCTTAAGTTTAATATTTCTGCATCATGGATATCACTATTCAACCAAGGTTCAGGTAGTTTGAACAATTTACTCAATGTTCAGCTAATATTGGGAAAGTTGGACTACCTCTTTTTCGAGACTAGATGGGCTATTCAAAACCTATATTATACAGATAGTATTTGCAAACACTATTGTCAAGTGAAGAACCAGGGTTCAAGCATTTGTCAAAGGAACACCTTCATTACAAACCATCAAGCCTGATAAATTTCTCTGTGAAGGCCCAGAAACTTCATGGTGACTGGAATTTTAAGGTCATAGATTCTGATTCTTGAAATGCCATTGTCCTTTGGGTGTTAACCCCAGAATGAGTCATTGCCAACCATGCAAACCTGTTCCTCCCTTTTCCCAAGCCAGAATAAGCAAAGAACTTTCCTCTTATGCACACGCATGTGTGGAGTAAAATGACAGTCCAGACTCCAAAGAACACTATGGAATGCTAGCCGGGCATTTGGTGGGCAAGGGGTCATGCCAAAAACACTGGAGCACCGGAGACAAAATTTGCCCAGTGACTCCAAGAACAAAAAATCCACATATTTTCTTTTTCCTTTACCAACAAAATACAAGCCACCTCAAAAACTAACAATCTAGGCCAATAATTGGGCAACCAAGTGTTCACTATTCTTCCAAACCGTTTTTAAAAGTCTCATTACAAGAACTGGAAAGAAATAGAAATAATCTTTGTGTCTGATTGAAAACAGGTTTCTTGATTCTCTTGGGCTTCCACGTTTAACAGCTCATTCTACAAAAACAATCTCTTTCCTCTGCTTGGCCTAGAAAGTTTCTGATTTTATTGGTTCATTTTTAACACAGAGACTGTCCCCCTTGAAGTGATCTGTCATCATGGAACTTTCAATATACAAATCCCAACCACTCCCCTGCCCCAGCATCCACTGCACACATCTCTCCATTTTGAATTGCATTTGATGGTTGCTACTGACTTGAAAAGGTTGCGTCTCACTTTGCGGCGTCACTGGACAGGTTGCAAATCATACCCACACTAATTAGCACATGGATTTCTGGGTTCAAAGAAAGCCAGGCAAAGGGAGATGTAAGGAGGGGGAGAGAGAGAGAGAGGATAGATTCACTAAGGGAGGAAAAGAAGGGAGGGTACATGAGCAAAAGGAATTTGAGTGACCTTATTTTATTCTCCAAAGCAGATACCCGCTAGAGGATTAACTTCTGGAAAAATCCTTCAGTAATAGCCTTATTTATTTGTTACGCAGGAATAAACATTTCTTACTAGATCCTCTTTTCATCTTCTTTTGAATCCTGGAAGCACAGCGGGTTTCAGGGAGTTGGGAGGTACTAAATTGTCCCTGGCCTTGCCGTCAACCGCAGTCAAGTCAATTGCAATCCCATCCATTATATAAATGGACTAGAGAAAATAAGTCTGTGTTTGGGAAGTTTCTGAGCTAAACTTTGTTCTCATAGCAAGAAATAGAAAATCATCTTTTTAAAGTATACACTTTTGTGCATATGTGTGCATGCATATATATATTATACCCATACTTGATACATACAAATATATGTATGAAATGCTTCCAATTCTCCAACAGATAAAGGGGGCTTTTTTAAGGAATGAAAAATTTCTCTCAGAACTCCCCATCCCCAGTGGAAAATGGAGACTCGCTTCCTGTGTCACCTGTCTTCCTCCTCCCCCTCTAAGGCTCAGAAGAATACAAAGCCAGACTCTCTAACTAGGTTTCTCCTTGAGACACATCAGAAGAAGCAAAGCCTGTGTCTTGGTCTTCACTTGGTCTCTTTGCTTTCCCTGGCTTCCCGCATACCCCCCTTCTCCTGTCCTTCAAATAGCTCAGTCCTAGACTTCAAGCCAGTCTGACGTTAAGGGAGAAATGTTTATCTTGGAGCGTAGAGATAATTGACAATTACAAAGGAGGATGCTTTTAGCTCTTGGTCAGGGCACAGTGCTCCTGGACAAAGTGCTCTTTTCTTTGAAGCAGGGTGGATTGCTGGGTGACTCAGGCAGGGATCTGTGCATGTTTACACTTAGTTCCTACCAGAGAAAAGCACTGGCCTTCTGGGACAGAGTTCCCTAGTGGCTGGTCCCATGTAATATCCATAACTGCAAAAGATAGTCAAGCGATTCCAGCCTTTCCTGGTGAGAATTCCTAGCTTTGCATCCTTGTTTTGTGGGTTTACGGGCAATAAAGTTCTAGCACAAAGCCCAAAATTACCCCTGGATTTTGTTTTCACCATCCACACTGAAAAGGTTACTCTGCTTTCCCCTGATGCCAACCTGCAAAGTGAGGGTATTTTTGCCAAGCTATGTCTCATCTGATTTTCAAAAATTATCATTACAGTTTATCTCAAATGTGGCTTGCTCCTTTATAAATTCATTTCTATTTTATACTTTCTTTTTAAATTTATTTTTATCTTATTCTGTTATTTCTATTTATAATGATTATTACTCTAATATTTTTATTCTAATATTTTCTATTTTACTTATTTCTATTTCTTATTATTATTACTTTAACTGTTTTCTTCTTCTATCCATTCTTGTGACCCAAAACCATTACTCTCCACAATAGGGTAACTATTCTAATGTGTTTAATGAGTTTCATTTTTTGTTTTTATTTGAACTTAAAATCTGGCTATTTGATATAAATACATATATTTTATATTTTCTAAAAGTGTTTGGATCATGCACCTCCTTCTGTTTCTTGCTTTTCCTGTCTCATGATTAAGAACCATTCACGGCATTTTGTGTGCATTTAGTCTATTGCTTCTAAACATATCCATCCAACACATCACACCTTTTCAACATTCTGTGATAGGGTTTGAATGTGTCCCCCAAAAGGCATGCTTTGGAAACTTAGCCCCAGTGCAACAGTGTGGGAAAGTGGTATCTAGTGAGAGGTAATTATACCATGAGGGTCAAATGAATGGATTAATGCCATTATCACCAGAGAGGGTTTATAATCATGGGAGGGTTCATTAGAAAAGGGAAAATTTGGCCCCCTTTACTTTCTCTTTCTTCTTCTCTCTCTCATCCTCTCTTTCCCTTCCACCTTGCATGCCTTATGACATGGCAAGAAGACCCTCAGCAGAAGCAAGTCACTCAGTCTTGGACTTGGCAGCCTCCAGAACCATGAGTCAATAAATTTGTGTTCATAATAAAATGTAGCCTCAGGTTCTCTGTTACAGTAGCACAACACAAACTAAGACATCTCACTCCAGGAGTTACTAAATCAAACTTTCAAAAGAAAACAACAAAAAAAATAGATATGTCTTATTATATACTAGTACACACTGCAAAACTGATATAATAAAAAATAGTGCATGCACGTAGGGGTCAAGAACAGACAAATGAGCTGGGCTTGGTGATACACACCTATAGTCTCATTGACTTGGGAAGCTGAGGCAGGAGGGTCCTTTGAGCTTAGGAGTTGGAGACAAGCCTGGGCAACATAGTAAGACCCTGTGTCAAAGAACAAACAATCAAGCACCAGACAAATATAGCAATAGAGAATCAGTGGGCAGATTACTCTGTATGTAGAGGCTCATTATACAGTAAGGAAAGTATCATAAATGATTGAGAAAGGGGAAATCATTTAATAGGTTGTGGTGGGGAAGGCTAACTCACTGTATTTGTAGAAATAATTAGGTCCCTAACACCACATTCAAATATAGATCATAAATTAATTAAAAGCCTATGAAAGATAAAGCTAAAGATGTTCTTATAAGGAAATGTTAAGTGAATAACTTTGTAACCTAAGGATAAGAAGACACTTGAAAATAAAACCCAACCAGGCATGGTGTCACATGCCTGTATTCCCAGCCACTCAGAATATGGAGGCCAGAGAATCGCTTGAGCTCAGGAATTCAAAGCCAGCACAGGAAATATTGCAAAAAATAAAATGAAGGAGACAGAGAAAGAGAAAAGAAAAAGCATCACAAATGAAAATATAATATAAAAAGTGATGATTTATAAATAATTGAGATTTCTATTCAATGAAAAACACCAGTGAAAAAGTAATTTTCTGTATTTTCCACTTGGATAGTGAATAGGAAATTGTTACATATGGCTTCTTTTCACTTGACCTGCTCCAAATTCCAAAGAATACTCATTCATCCTTTCTGCTCAAAATTAATGAACAAATCAGCTTCTATTCTATCCAAGCTCTGCATGGTTTTATAGATAGTGACTGAAATACTTCATCTTTTCCAATTAGTCCAGACTTGTAGCCTTAAAAAGGAAAAGAGACTCAGAGAGTGTTTTCTGATGTATCAAACAAGACTGTGTACATGAAGATATTTCCCTCTTTTCAAAGCATCAGAACACACAAACTCATTCCTTTCCTCTCTGTCCCAGGCCTGACATTAAGCATGCATGGAATTCCTTACATAGCTCCTCTGAAAGAATTCTGAGCTTGCAGGACTAAGGGAGGTTGGCAGTGTGGTGGTGGGGAGGGAAGACTGAACTCAACACCACTTTATCCCTACTCTCAAAACAAGGACCCAGAAAGATGACTATTTGCTATTTAAGGTAACAAATTCTTTCCAAGCTTCTTTAGCAGCAGGGCTGGAATAAGAATTCATTCAATCATAGACATTGAGAGCAAGAAGTAACCACAGGGATTAACAAATCCAAACATCCTCCATTGTAATAAAGAAACTATGGTGGATAGAGTGTGCTTCAATGTCTTGCCCCACATGGCAAAGCTAGTAAACTGACCTAGGGCTGTGACCCAGGTAGTTGACTCTTTGTCCTGTTTCTATCAGCTAAGACGCCTCACAATGCTACAGTGATATCACATGGTTGTTTTCAGATATTTTTTATTTTCAAGGGGAACCATAATAGTTGAAATCTGTCAGACACCAAACTACTAGCTTAAGGTAGTTCTTAGTTTCAAAATTTGATTGTATTGCATTACTTTTGATGATGCCATATCTTTGTGACTCTGCCTTTTTGTCTGTTCTGTGAATGATTGAAAGCAAATATAGCACAAAAATTAGTGTGAAACAAAAAATGAAGATGATGATGTCCAAAGTTTCAGAATCTGCCAATTGCTCAATATGCACACACATTCCATTAGCAAATAATAGTGCTTATCTTAGAATAAAACTAAAATATTTGTCTTCACATTTGTATTTTAAATGGCTACTAAGCTTTTAGGCAAATACTTGCTTCAATTGTAATGCTTAATATTTCATTATTTACTTAACAGAATGTTTAGGTATTTCTTTTGGCCCAGGCACTCAAAAGAAAAAAGAAATCTGAGACCTAAAGGACATGGACAGCCAAAACAAAAACAAAACAAAATCTAAAAAAAGAAAATTTTGCTTTACTCTTTAGATGATCAGACAGGTAACTTTCTCCATAGTTGCAAAATGTCTCTTCAGGACATCTGAGACATGGGATGGGGGACCTTGCAGACTAACCTCAACTTCAAAAGCACCTTCGTGTTTACCTATATTACATGTTGTACATCTCTACCACTGTGCATTTGGAGAGTAGGTTGAGAAGCTGGGACAGATGGATTTAGTCCACTCATATGGAAGACTGCCACAGGATTGCAATCAGGAGATAAAGAAACTCCTCTCATTCCAAGTGTCAGGTAAAACATGTTTACTTCGCTGTGATCAAGAAGATGATGCTAAAGCACATGGCTGAAGAAGAATACCAGAGGGATCATTAAAAATAAGTCATAATAGCTCAAATGGAAACCTTCTCAAACCTAGCCTCAGCTTCCAAGTTGGTCCAAGTTTAAAAGTCTCTTTAGTGTTATCCTAATACTAATGACTTAGGTTCAACACCACTAGTCTTTACGGGTCCCAGTTTGATGTGTTATTCATTTCTTTGGCTGGTATTGTCATGTGGTAATTCACTTGAACTTAAAATTTCGAATCATCTTTACCTCCTGCCTTTGTCTTATGGGTCACAATCACTTCAGGCAACAAATTTGTACATTGTATCTGAAAGCAACTCTCTCACACCTACTGTCTCCTTTCCATGGTGATGGAGCTACCTGGAATAAGGAAGGCAGGAGGGGGTGGGATTTAATTAAGTAAAGCAATGACTTTTCCAAAGAATACAGTACAGGAGGAAGATGTTGATATCCTCTACCTGGACGTGATATTTGAGACAGCACAAGAAATGGTCCAAAAGAGAACTCAGAAGAATATGCTTAGCATCATGAGAAAGAGGCTACTTCCTGGAAAGGGACAGGAAATAGTCCCCTAGAGAAAACTATCATATGATTCAAGCTCACAGTCAGCAAGGCAGAAAGAGGGCAGAAAAAAAAGAGTTGACTCTCAAATTCATACTGTGTTCACATATTATGAGGACCAAGGGAAACAGGAAAAGATGCAGTAAACAGTTTCTGATTTCTGAAAAGTCTATCATCCAACTGTGTATTGAGCAGATTCACAGGATGTTTCAAGACATGCAGGTACAATGTCATCTGAAAGGCAAAAATATTCATTTTGATCTACGGAAGAACACAGGGAGCAATTTAAGTGTTTCTATTCTTTCTAACTTCCTGTAACGCCTATCACTTCATTCCTTCATAGCTATTTACAAGGTTTTCAAGATGCATTTTGATAATGGTGAGCTCTATAGAAACTGATCATACATTTACATAATCCAGTTATCTTCTTGTGTTATTCAAAAGGAACACAACTTAGAAGGAGTTCCAAGAAAGCTTATGGAGATTGGAGCGGTGTTAACACTCAACAGGACTCTTAGATCCTACCATTCCAATAATGCAAACTGACAACTAATAAGCTCTTTCTAGCTCGCGGGCATTCACTCTGGTTTAAATACTGTTTGTTTGTTTGTTGTATTGATTTTTAACCCTTTTACCAACAATTACAAAAAATCAAAATGTGGTATATATACAAATGAAGTTCTATTCAACAATAAAGAAAAATGGCCCTGATATGTGGATGATGACACATAATGGGGGTGGGTGGGGAGCAAGAGAAGAATGGAGGAACTCTGGATTATGTAGAGGGAAATAAGGGGAAGGGGGACGGGGGTATGAAAGATGGTGGAATGAGACAGACATCATTACCCTGTGTATATGTATGATTACATGAATGTGGTGAATCTACATTGTGTACAACCATAGAAACAAAAAGTTGTGCCCCATTTGTGTACAACAAATCAAAATGTTGTCTATAAAAAAAGAAAAATGAAATTATGTCATTTGCAGGAAAATGAATAGAAATTTAGAACAATGTTATGTGAAATAAGTCAAACTCACAAGGTCCAGGGTCAGATGTTTTCTCTTATATGTGGAAGCTACACAAGAAAAAGGAAAAGACAGGTGGGGGTGGGAGTCTTATAGAAATAGAAGGGAGATCAGTAGAATAGAGGAAAGGGACCATGGAATAGGAGGAGAGGAGGGAAAGAGAAAAGACTGGGGAATGATATAATCCAAATTACATTGTTATACTGTGTTCATGTAACAACAGATCCCACCACTATGTACCATGATCATCTGCCAATAAAAAATGTGGGAAAAGGAAATGACGGCTAGAAAAAAAATCAATAAATTTCATATAAAAACCTCTATTCCTGACTTCTCTTAAATAATCAGAGGGTTTTTTGTTTGTTTGTTTTTGTTTTTTTTTCTGCCGGGTGCCAGTATTTCAGAGTGGCAGCATAATCATACTGAGTCACCGTGGCCTCACTGAAGAAGGTCCAACCTGGCCTGATTAGCCCTTAGCACCCAAGGCCTGCCTGCTTTGGATGCTCTGGTGTGCAGGTCCACAGCAGAGCAATCTTCATGTTTCACACAGGAGGAACATCTGGGAAGCCACTGTGACAAAAGACCTGCTCAAAACCATGGCTTACTGCAGGCAGAACTGGCCCCAACCCACCACCTCCCAACCCAGACCCAATTTGGGGTTTGTAGAATTCAGAATCTGAGCAAAGTGACATGTTCAGGAAAATCCTAAGAGAGAAATAATTCTGTTCTCAGGTCCATTGCTTATCTCTGAGTGACATTTGGCAAGACTGCCCAATTCCCCCCATCTATGCAGTTTTGATAATGCCATGTGTCCTGCTTCCTTCTTAGGGTTCCAGTTAAATTAGAATGAAATGTATTATTTTTATAAGTGTTCTCTAAAAATAAGGAAAACATCATAATTTGTAGAACACTAGAATTAACCAAAAGCCATAGTTAATTCCAGGTTCTAGGACTCGTTCCACCACTGGCTGGTTTTATGACCCTTTACAAATTTTTTAAACTCTGAGTTTCAAATGCAAATATTATTTTCCAGGATCTCTGCAACATTAATCCCATTCATCATTTTTTAAAATGTTTTTCTTGAATTAAAACCTTTATGACTTGGGCCAAACCCAAATGTGAATTAAACTAATACTGAAAGAAAATCCACTATTGGGTCGGGTCTTCTTTATGGGCCTGTCAGAAGCACACCGAGATCCTGATAATGTAGAATCATTGGAAACCTCCGTGCCTCCGGGCTTGGCACACAGCAGGTCTCATCAAGAGCAGAGATTCAGAGCAGAACAGGGAGAGGACAAGTAGAGATATAAATGACTGCAGAAGTACTTCCAGGGCGCTGAGTCAGCCGAAACAGTCCCCTGCGGAGCTCAATGGATCTTTTCTCAGTTGCCTGGAGCGTTGGCTGGAGGCTGCTTGGCAGTGCCTGCCGGGAAGACAGTTTTTAGCCCATCGATTCATTTGAGCTGGGCAGTTTGCCCTGGTACTTAGGCACTCAGACAAACATGTCCTTAATCACTGGCAAACCCAGTGATGGAGCGAGGGCCAGCCACTCAATCAGCACCTCAGGTCTGACCCAAGGAGAGGAAGGGTCTAGAAAGCTCCCTTCAGTCTCTGAGAACTCACAAAGTCCATGGCTTGATTGTTCAAGTCAAATCTCTGAATAATCCCTGAACTTGAGGTAAGGAACATTCCAACTTAAGAGCATGGCGCCCTTGCCTTTACCCTAAGTCAAAGGTCGAGTCACTGAGGAGCAGGTTTGGGGGCCTTTACTCACACTAAGCCCTCTGCACCACTTCCTGGTCTACTTATCCCTGGGTGTACCCATTTATGTTGGGATCAGGCCCTACCCTGACCCTCCTCAGAGCCCTGCTTACTTATCACTATTAGATCACCAACCAAGCATATTGTAAACACCTCTTTCCTTCTCTATCTCCTCAATAAGACTGAGTTCTCAACACTGAACCCTTCCGTTAATGATTCTCTAGCATCTAGCATAGTATCTGGAGTAGGAAACAATGAATCCTTAAACACTTGTGGGGGGGAAGAAAGAGAGGAAGGAAGGAAGGAAGGAAGGAAGGAAGGAAGGAAGGAAGGAAGGAAGGGAGGAGGGGAGGGAGAGAGGGAGGCCCAGCTAACTACTCTGATGAAAGTGAAAACAGAATAAAATGGCGCACCCAGTTGGTGACTACAATCCCTGCCCTAACAGCAGAATCAGGTGTCTGAATAGTCAGTTCAGTTGGCTGAAAACCAAAAGTACGATCTCAGGTGAGATCACTAGCAGACAAGCATTTTGAAATTCTAAAGTGTCCCTTGAATGCAAGAGATTATTAAAGTCTCTATCATCACTATAAAGGAATTAAAGCTCCTTCCACTCCTCAGTGCATGGTTCATTTTCTTGTCCCAAACCTGAGGCGGTATGATTCAAGTAGGAGAAAGCGAAAGGATTATCTGCTCCCTGTTTAATGAATACGCCTTTATGTCGCAAGTAAAAATTTCTTCATGAACTGAAAATTTCTGAAACACAGAGATTACATCACATTTTCATAATAATGACAAGGATATCGTATGTTGATGAAACATCATTGAGAGTCCTTAACACATACTTACATTGGATTTTTATGAGCACTTCTAAAAGGACAATCCCAATTCAAAGGTGGTTAAACTTGCTCTTGCTCAAGATTGCATAGCATTGGTAAGCATCCAGAAAAACACTAAGCACAAGGCAAGAGCTCAAAAATATTTAGATATATAGTATTGGGAAGTATCTGGAAAGTAAACAAACCCAATTCGTACAGAGTACAGAAAACCCTTCTAATACAGACATGCTCCTGAGAACTGAGAAGTCACTTAAACTTAATCCTTTGTTTTCCAGAAACAAAGCTCTTTTCCATTAATCTTTCATCTCAGGAGTCAGTTTACTAACTGTATAAAGGGGATAACAATTAGCATATGTTTCCTCTGTTTTCATAAGGATAAAAATAGATACTGTGCATAAAGGACTTAGCGAGGACAATTCCTGGCACATAGTGAGCATTCAATAAGTGTTGATTCTTCTTACTCTTATTACTATGATTTTCATTCGTCTACTCTGGGTTTGGGATTTTTTGTTTGTTTCTTGTTGTTTATTTTTTTGGTTCTGGTTTCGTTTCTGGAGCCTGTCCAACCTTTCATATCTCTTTGCTTCCTACTCTATCACTGTTTCAAGACAAATCTGTTTTCGTGATTCTCTGAATTATTCCTGGTGGAGTGGAAAGTGTTGGTCTTTCTCTTAATCTCTGCATCAGAGAGACTTGGAGATGTGATAGATTGACAGCATCTGAGGCACAGACAATGCCTTCTGAGAAAGCTAGATTTTTCTTCCAGGATCTGAAAAGATCCTATCCGGCAACTTGCCATGTCAACAGCATGACTATGTGGCATCCAGCATCCTAAAAATGCAGATGGAATTCCTGTAAAAGTTTTACGGTGACAACTAGCTCAGTGATTAGGAAACCTAATTCAAAGACTACTAAATGAAGTGTGCTGTCTTGTTTATGTTAAAAACTTCTTAAGTGAGAAAGACCCAGAATGTGGGTGAGACCACTCACTGGAACACAGAAACAATTGTAACTTCAATTTATATACCAATAGAATCTGTTCCGTTTTCATTTCTATCTGTAAGTGTTCTATGTTGATGCAAGTGCCATGACATATTATTCCAGTTGCATGAGAATATTGTTTATAAATAAAAGAAAATGTATGTGGGGTTCATGATCACAATTTTTATAACTAAGGCATGTAATCAAGAAGAATTTGAAATAAATGATTTATATTCATCCTAAGATTAGAAAGTGTTTAAAAGAATATCTGTGCAATAATCATCATTTTCCATAAAAACAGAGAAGTTTTGCCCATTTATAAAATAATATTGTCATTGTGTTCTTTTTCCCATATGAATTCAAAATTTGATAAGGTGGATTTAGTTCCCTCGATCTCTGTTCTATCTCTCATTATACAAGCTGATTCATATTTACTATGATCACTACAAAGAGAATGGGTAGAATGTACAACCAACTTTCAAAGGAAACATTTCTAAGGGCTAATGGAAAACCATGCCACAAATCTGAAGATCTTGACAGCTTTTATAGCAGTGCACCAGATCTTAGCTACAACAGAACAGCAAACCCTTCACAAGTTCTCATGAAACAGCAAGAGACCAATAACAATTGCCAAGTAACCAAGTTACAACACCACTCCCTTTAGGCAGTGCTGTCATAAGCATGGCTGAGTTCTTACTTTCAAGCCCTAGACTATTCTATGCCCTCCCTACCAAAAAATGAGGGGATGAACTGTGAAAGATGTGCTCTCCATGTTCTTTAGGGTCGTCAATCTCATCCAGAGATTGGCAGGTGCTTGGGATTCTTCTAAGATCTTCTCTTCCATTTATTGTTCCTTTTCCTTCCCCAGAGGTTGAATGATGGAAAATGCTATAGGGACACAGAGAGTTAAGTCCCACAGGTCTCTGAGAACCTAGAGAGATCAGAATCTTTCAAAATTGCTTTTGAAAAAGATGCTACCACACTGACTCCATTCTAACAATGTCCCTGTGACCCAATAGTCCTGGCAACCTGAGCCATGGTACCCTGCAAAGCACATCCTTTCACAAGTGACAAAACCAATAACAAAACCAATATTTCCTAAAAATTTATGAGTCATAAACCTTATGGCAGAAATCATTCTGAGTAGTCTCCAAAACATTTCGTTTTCCTTCCAGACACCAGGAAAATTGCATTTCTCAACTTTTTTTTAATCTAATGGGGCTTGGTGATGAGTTCTGACTAATACAATGTTGGCAGATGTGATGTAAACACTTGTGGGTCCTACAGAATTTTCCACATTCCATCTTTTATTATGAGTTGGCTGGGTGCCAAGTTTTGAATGGAAAACTCCAAAGAGGTCATGAAGAACCAAAGAAAAGAAACTCAGTCATTACTTACTCATGTTCAACTGAACATGTTCTTTTAACCTCCCTAACTGAACTGAGTTGACTATGAGTGAGAAAAACATCTTTAAGGTTGTTGGACTTGTTTGTTATAGCAACTAAAAAGGCTTATACAAACTTTTTTGAAAATATGAAATACATGGTTCCTCTTAACAGAATGATAGAAGTATGTCTCTACATATAAAAACTGCTGTGCAGAATTCATGAACCTGTCCATGGAATGACCTCATGACAATTTTGTTGGGAAAAATCCTGAAACCAGTGTCAACATAAGGTCCTTTCTATCCCTAGTGGCATTCTGAATTTCTTCTATCATCACATCCTTCATTTTTCATAATTATGTTATGCATGACTGATTTGGTACTTGCTCTCACAATTGTACACTAAATAATTTGAAATCCATGTTATCACATAGTATATGATTCTCTGAAGGAAAATGGACAGGTGAATGAAACGGGACAAACAATAGTCCTAGGGGTCCCTGGAGCCCAATAATGCAGGAATTTTCTCCTTCCCACAGGGAGAAACTGACTGAGCTTTTGCTATTGTGTTGGTTTACCAGGACTGAGTATGACTATGCACTATGGAGTTTAACTGATCACATTTTCAGACTTCAAATATACCAATAAAGCAACACCTTCAAAATGGTTCCTTTATCTATCCTTCTTTCATATTCCTAGAATTTGGTAGATTTTACAAAGTCTTCCCTAATATAGAGAAGCAACTCATAAACAACCACACTCAAATATTGATGCAGGCTATAGCCACACTCTTCCCTAACTTTATTCTCCCTGGCCTCTCCTTCACACATGTTGCATTATAATCAATGTCTGTGTTACTACTTCCCTTTTTTTCCTTCTCTCCTTCAAATAGTTCTTGGAACCACTAGGGAAAGGCTCAACTACATCTGTATTCAGCCAGTCCTATCGGAAACCCTATCGGAAGCTCAGCCCTACAGCCTTGAGCTTCCATTAGCTCCCCAGAATGGACTCTCCAAGCTGGATGTTCTAGTGCTTGATGCTGTCATGAGACATAGAAATGTGTCCAACCTTAGTGCTAATGGACCCAGAATGGACCTGCCACACTTTTGAGCCAAAAACCCATGTAGTAATTCCTTTGAGAGAAGATTTCCCTCTACACTATCATGCTTCTGGACATGAAGGCTGGGAAGGAGTAGATCCAAAAGCAAGAGTCATGAAAACAAAACTGTAGTGGCTTTTGATGATATAATGTTCAACTCAAATACATACAGTATTAATCAGATTTCCATTACTATAACAAACACCTGAGAAAATAAACTTATAAGAGAAAAGGTTTATGTTTGGTCAGTTTTAGAGGTTCCAGTCCATGGTCAATAGGCCCTGTCACTTTTGGCTTATGAAGAAGTAGTATACTTTGGCAGGAGTACATGGTGTGGCAAAACTGCTCACCTCATGGCCTGAAAGGAAAAATAGAGGAAGAGGAAGGCCTGGGGTTCCACAGTCTTTCTCAAAGGCATACCACCTATGACCTAAAGACATTCCACTATGTCCTACCTTTTAAAAAGGTTCCACCTCCCAATAACATCAAGCTGGGGGACCAAACCTGTAACACATGATGGGCCTTTGGGGGACATTCAAATCCAAATGGTAGCACGTGTCCCGTCACCTTTTTCCAGAGGAACTGGCTCAGACCAAGTCTCAGCTTCAGCTGCCAAAATTATTCAGAATTTCCATCCCCTGGGACTTTTCATGGGAGATACCTCAACCCCTGAGTCTGTGGGTTCATGCAAATGAATGTGTGAGAGTGTGGTATCACTTAATTTCTGTCCTCAGCACATTGACTGCACCCAGTGTGGATGTAGTCAGGTAACCTGTGCAATACCGCTTGGTTTTCTTACATAGGAACAAGTCATAGATGCAAACTGGTAATAAAAATATGAGACTTCCTTTAAGCTTCCTATGAACATTAACTTTATTTTTAATCACCTTTCATATTTTTATTCTCAGAAAAAATAATGCATGGTCATTCGTGTGTGTGCCTGTGTTTAAGGAGGCCAGTTGGTCCCATATGCTAAAGAAATCATTTTCCAATGTAAAATGAAGTCAGAAAGGAAAGTTATTGTTTATTATTCTGTCTTGGTCAATAGAAAATTAATGTTATCTCCAGAATTATGGTATTCTAACCACCAGCACATTCTTTGTCCACATAAATGACTGATGTTTGAATCAATACTATTGATACCATCAGTTCTATTTTTCATCATCTAAAGAAAAGATTTGAACCTACTATGAAAATGTCAATGATGAAGCAATTTGATGTTGTTGTTTTTACTTCTGGGCATACAACTCAGGACCTCACACACACTAGGAAAGCACTCTACCAATGAGTTACATCCCCAACCCTTTTTCTAATGTTTAATTTTTGAGACAGAATCTCACTAAATTGCTTAGGCTGGCCTCAAACTTGCAATTGTTCTGCCTCAACTTCCCAAGTAGCTGGGACAATGCATTTTGTGTTTGAATTTTGTCCATCTCCTACAAGCCATTAAACATAAAAAAAGGTCAAAAAGTCAGATTATTTGGAGTACTAAAAATATATACCTTTGAGTTTTACTATAATTTAATTTTCATTCATAGATAAACAACAGTTGGATTAATGACATTGGATTATTTAATGGTCTACCAGTGGAGTAGAATACACTGTGAGAGATCTTGGAGTTTTGGTTAGTATCCAAAAAAAATCTGAATAACAATGTAAAAATTTGTATATGCCTTAAGTTTTCCATACTTGTTCAATACTTAAATTGTAATGAAACAATAGTATAACTTGTATTGGTATAGCATTTCATTTCAAAGCACAGTTCAATTCATTGTCTCAACTGATTTTCCAAAATCCCCATTAGTAAGTAAAACAAAATTAATGCCTAGTTTTTAGGTAATGGAAGAGAATTTTAGGCAAAAGTCATGAGTCTTATTGAAATCAACACAAACAGAAAATTGGTTATAGAAATCAGTTGTGTAAAATGGCAAAATCTTTATATCTCTCATCTTCTATAGGTTAAATAAGACAAACAACCTGACTCAAGTTTCCTGAGTACCTTCAGCAAGTTTGTCATTATTCCTAAGTCTCAATTTCCTCATGTACAATCAGAAAAATTTCCTCCAAACTTATTTTTTATGAAGGTTTATGTGAGAACAGGTACATAAAATTACTAGACTCTGTATAAGTGCTCAATAAATATTTATTCTTTTCCTCTTCCCTTTGTATTTCAAGAAAGTCCAGCCACACTGTCCTAGTCTCCATAAACACGAATCTCTGAAAAAAATTCATATCCATCATGAGGAGATGAAATTGAGTAAAAATGTCAGGTAGGAAATTCAGTATAGTTGGGTTGTATGCTGGTACTCCTGCCACGTCTCTGAACTGTCCTGCTCAGTCACATGGGACAATTTGCTTATCTGCAGATCCCTCCAGAAGCCTCTCCTGAAATATTCACCTCCACCCACAGGGTCATGGATTCCCTTGACATGCATCAGTCTAATTGTCTTGATTCCAAAGGCTAGTATAGAGCGGAAATCATTTGGTTTAAAGCTGACTCCACACAGCTCCAGTGCATTATCATCCAGTGCATTCTTGGCTTTCTATTTCCCAACTTTGGGAGTTTTCTAGAGAGTTCACTGTGCCAGATTGTTGAATAAGGACAAGAGGTCAGCATAGATGTAGGTAGGCACTGTTTAGAAACCAGAGGCATGGGTCAGAGCTTTGATCATCTTTAATATTGACTTGCTAAAGCCTTTTTTCACTTTTCTGAGCCTCCTATTTTTCATGCAAAAAACAATGAGGATAAAGACTTAGTAGATCAATATTTCCCATGCTGAGAACCTATGATGCAAAGAGGCCTTGCAATTTTTGGTCCAAGGGTGCTAAAGAACCATCATACAGACCCAATAAAAGAGCAAAAATGTTATAGGAAACTAATGTGATAAAGAGATTAATAAATCACTTCTCAAGGTGTGAACCAGGTGCCAAGTGACTTGTCAACCTACCAACAGGAGCATCAGGAAAAGCTCTCAGTGAGATGGGGAGACTTGTGGGAAAGAGTAGGGTAAAGGTTGTAGGCAATGGGAGTGGAGACATGCAAACCTGCAAAGAAAGCTGAAAGCTGCCTGAGAAGACAGAATCAGGCAAGGGGACAAAGGCCCCTTCTGTGAAAAATGTGCTTTGCCCACAAGGATAAAAGGGCTTTGAGGGTGCCTCTCTCCTCTCAACCATCTTGCCATTCATTGCCAAATGATTTATCCTGATTAGCACTGATGTCTCTAGGAATCTTATCAAATTTTTCACAAATGAGGTGCAACTTACTGGTATTTTAGAAGCTGAGTAGAAACTCAAACGGTGAAGGCTGTTATACTTCAAACAGAGGGAAAAAGAGTGAGCCTACTTCCTAGAGCACCTGTTTCTCTACAGATGGGCTAGGTGCATGGCACACATCTCGTGTGATCCCCACACCACCACCAGGAGGTATTTATTGTCTCCACCTTCTAGATGAGCAAAAGGAGGCTCAGAGAAATGCAATAACTTGCCTGTAGATACTCAGTTCTTAACTGAACCTGGTAAGTTTAAAACCTACACTAAGTTCATTACACAATGGCTTCTTTCCCACTGTACCTAGCAATAGACGCAAAGTCAGAGAGTTGTAGAAGAATAAAGTTGATTTGGAAAGTGTCGCCTATGCTTTCTCTGAATGAACGGGGGAAAGGTGTGGTTGTGGGGGACCTGACAGTTGGGGATGTGAGTCAAAAGACATGATGAGGCCAGACTGGAAGTGATCTTGGGAGTGTTAATGTAATTCATGGATCATAGGAGACCAATGGAATACAAACAGGTAGACACCTAACAAGGCTGGTGGTTTGCATCATATAACTTTTGGGTATTGCATTTTTTAAAAACCATATTTCTATTTTAATTGATACAGAGTAATTATACATATTTATGTAGTATAATATAACAGTTCAACACATGTATGTAAAGTGCAGTGATCTGTCACCTTAGATGCATCATTTCCTTACATTAGGAATCTTCAAAATCTTTTTCACTAGCATTTTGAAATATCCAATTAATTGTTGTCAGCCATAGTTATCCTAGCCAGCTAGCCAGCTACAGAACATCAGAAGCTATTCCTCCCTTATAATTGTACCTCTGTACCTATTAACCATCCTCTCTCCATTTCTCCCTCTCCCACACTCTTCTCAGGGTAACCATTGCTGTACTCTCTCCAATGAGATCAACTTTCTAGCTTCTACCTCTAAGCTGGTATTGTTCTTGCCTCATTAGATGTGTGTATAACATTATTGGAATCATATGTCTTCCTGAGCAATGTCATCTGGAACAGGATCAGGTCTTCCTGGATACCTGTTACCTGGATCAAACCATTTTGGCACCTGTCATCATGATATTAGGTTCAGAGGTCTAACATTTCAGCCATTCCCCAAGTCTAAAAGTGTGAAGAATGTAGTTACAGATGCCTTGCGGATCTCACCATTGGACTCCAGTCAAGAGATTCCCATTAAATAAAAGTTCCTTGGAGGGGACCCCATCAGGAAGGTCCTATTTGGAGAGTCTTCCCTTCACCATCAGAATCCAGGACTTATGTTTCTTTTATATTCTTTGAACCACATTTCCACTTTCTAAACCTAGACCGGCTTGGTGTGGGTTCCTTTTTTTTCCCCTGTTGTGCTTGTACGAAAAAATCAGAAGCTCGTGTGTAAAAAAATAAAATAACAATAACAATAATAATAATTATAGGACCAGCTCCACATGACAGCAGCAATAACAGCTTTCAAAATCCTTTGAGTGTAAAAGTCTTATTTGTTTTATGAGCCGACACATGGAGCTAGTCTTAAAAATAAAAAACATGAAAGGTTTCTTGCAGCTCAGATTTCATAAGAAAAAAATTGCATCTTTAATTAAGATTTATGGGCCTCAGTAGGGCCCAGCAAAAGGAGAGAAATGGCTCAGAAGTGTAAAAACTAACAGTTAAAAATGGGGAAATATGATTAAGGGCCTTTAATTCCTCCTGACTCTTTTGCAGGGCTTCCAGTGGCCCCAGGCAAAAACAGGCACTTATTGTCTTTAAAACAGCATTATTCTTGGCATAAAATGTTTATGAATCAAGATGAAACTTGTGAGGAATAATAATATCGACCTTACTTGAAAGGCTTCTCTTGCTAGAAACAATATTTAGTTTAATGAAAAAAGATTTCTTAAGACAAAAAAATATGCATATAAGTTTATACATAAGGGAAGAGGAATATAAATGGACATTTTGCCTGGCCTTGCTTCAGAGCATTCCAGTTTTCATAGCATCAGATGCTTGATCTCACTGAGTCTTCTTAAGAACTTTGAGAGGCAATTAAGACGGAAACTTTGAAAATAAAGATGCTTTTTCAAGATGTCAGAGGACTTGTTCTATGTCTGGAAATGGAGATACATAGAAGTGTGACTAAACCCAGGGCTGTCCCCACCCCACAGCGTCCTAATGCTACTCCACGTCAGGGCAAGTCACTTCTACATCCTGGATGCATTTTCAATAGTACTTCTTAATTGTACAGAATAATAGTTTTCATTGTGGGATATTCATACATACAAATAATATATTTTCATCACATCAGCTACACATTTTTGAAGTTTCGGGAGTCACATTTTTCAAAAGCATAATGAAGAAACCCTAGTGCTATGTTCTTCAATGCTCTAAATATTCAAACAGAACAATAATGATTCATTGTGCATTGATATTGAAAAGTGATTATGAATAAAATACTTTTAATTTTATACAGAAAATGCAACCCATCAAGACTCAGCATAAGTTTCTCCTCAACACAATAAATGAGAGCAAATTATTCCCCAAAATAACTGTAGTCACTATTACCCCTACCTCTACCTAGACTATTAATTATCCTATCCTTATTTTTACATATATATATAATGTATATATAGATATAGGTACATATATATATTTCAAATATATCATACATATTCTCTATTCTTTCTCTACAATTAAAATAAAGCACGTTAGCGAAGGCATTGTGTTGTTACCTGTTATGCGTCTAAGCTAAAGTTGGGAATGCCATCAGTATTTGGTGTGCCAGTTAAGTAGGACTTGCTTTAATTTTTTTAATTGCTTCCTAATGCTTCAAGGAGTATTCTCTTGATCTCACACTTCAATATTAATACACAAGCTGTTCCTGTCATAATTGTACACCTTTAATCATTCATCACTGTTGAGAAGTCCTAATTCGTGTTCTCAAATCATTCCAATCTGGTTCTCTCTCTGCCACCCACATAACCAAAGTGTCTCTTCCAGTGGGGAAGTTTCTAAGGGTGTTCACATTCAGCACAGGGATTTTGATAGATTTTGACCACAAGACTCATGAATCTGGCAATCACTCTTCCAACAGCCTCGGCTTTTCAGAAACAAAAAGGAACTCAAAAATAGTAGGCCCTCTATAGATTATTCCATATACTCATTATGCACAAAAGCAGTCTTTACATCCTCACCACTCTGTCAATGAACCACTTCCATGACCTTAGTAATTGTCTTCCTAACATCCTTTTACCGTATGTCAATGCTTCTAGTCCTTAGATTGTTTCAAAATACCAAACCCAAAGGTCCACCTACTTGAGAGACATTGCTACCATATGTCTACCCAGCACTGCAAATCTATTATGTCTAAAATTAGACTCATGATCTTGTCCCCTAAACTTGACTCCTTGTGTTCTCAGTACTTGCTGGACTCTTTCTTCCTTCACCAGGAGTACCTATGTTTCTATCAATATCCCTGCCTCTTTTCAATGATCTGATTGAATCCCCTCTCCTCTTTGCACAGCCATGATCTTTTTTTAGCTAAGCAAAGGCCTCAGCCTCTTTTGAACTTCTAAAACCTTTTGTAATGCTCATCATCACCCAAGTATCTAAACTGATGATCTGTGTGATGTCAAAAGAAACACCTTTTCAGAAATAGCTGCATGAAAATGGAGCTTCAAAGGAGTGGACTCCAAAGTTCGTTGTGCAAGATGACCTGGAGAGATACACAAAGAAATTATTAGAATTTCTATTTAAAGTTATCTTCAAATTAGAAAGTTGACTTTATGGCCATTTAATTGCACATGCCGAACACTGTGTGAAAAGGTCTCCTGCCCCCTGCGATGCTCGGGAATCCTCAGGAAAGATCCAGAATTCTAAAAGCAAAAGGATGAGAAGTAGAAGCCTCATTTTTCCTTTTGCTTCAGAAGTACAGCTACGTAGGCTGCAGCTCATTTGTGCCTTATTACACGTATTTGTGGGTAATGTTATCTAGTGTTGACTACATTACCTCCACAATAAGGCAAACTAGCTTAAAATCTTCCTGCAAAATAACCATGAGTTGAAGTTTACAGTAATAATGCAAACACAAATGGATAACGAGAAAATGGAGCTGAAATAGCATGTAGTATAAGCTCTTCATTGGGAACATTATGAGACAAAAACAATGGATTATTTAATTAGACCTATTTGCAGTATAAATTTTTAATCTCACCTTAGTGTATATAGAGCCTTAGGATAGCTGTTGAGAGCTATGAAGCCATCATATTTCAGGAGACATTTTATAATATTCTGTATTTTACCTTGCACCATTTGGAAATTATGTTTATAATCTACAATGTGTCTTTATAATTTATAAATAAATCATTATGTATATATTGCAGGTGCTTTTCTTTTTTTCTCTTTCCAATAGAGATGCACAATGACACACTTCAGAAATCCAGCCCTGGAGACCTGATTCCCCCCCCCCGCTGTGAGTCTCTGGACAGCTCCTTGGTAGAGGTGCTGGTGTTGATGGCAGTGCTAAATCCTTTGTGTGCCACAGAGACACAGGTACATCAGCATATCTCAGTTACAAATATACAATGGACAATGCTGCAGAATTTTAACGGTACAACACATTCACTTCACATCCACGTTTTCTTCCGTGTGGTCCCAGAGCATCAAGACAGACAGCATTAGGAAGCCCTACAACCAGAACTTCTCTGCAACAATTGGTCCTGCCCTTCATTGTATCAGAAATCCAGGACTCTCTGCCATCACTACTTCCTTAACTCTGACAAATTTTCTCCTCCAGACACTTTGTATCCTTCCCTTTCCTTTGGCTTTGCTTAGGGCCACCCTGGACCATGATTGCATTTTAATAACTATGAACTACAAGAAAAGTGGTAAGCCTCCTCATTCCTTTCTTCCAATAGCCTTAGTTCCTTCTCAATAGTTTTACAGATTAGAAATTACAATGGCGATGCTGCCGCATGATGATGTTGAAGATACAAATAAAAGTGGGACATTTCAAAGAACCCAGATTCTTGCCCACTCTGCCAATCTCCTCTGAGCCCCAAACTCTTTAAAAGTGTGGGATAATTTTGTGGCTTTTCACATTTTCTTGATGATAAACTCCATGAAAATAAGGGGAAACAGCCTAGTGTGGAGGTTTGGGACACAAGCACAGGGATCAACTATCTGGGTCAATCTCACAGTGTACCACTGACCTTCTGTGTTGACCTTGGACAGTGGACAAAGTCTCATTTGGCCTCAAATTCCTCCTCTTTGAAATGAAAAAAAAGAAAGAAAGAAAGAAAACCGACCACTGAAAAGTCAATAAAATTCTTACAAGATACTTTGAATAGAGTTATCCTTAACATAAAGGCACATAATTGTTAGAATTAGGAATTATCGATATCTATTTTTTTATTTCAAAAAACCATGATTGTTCTCCACTTTTATTTGCTGAGTGAATAAATTAAGAAATACATGAATGAACAGACGGATGGATGAGTGCCTCAGTATTGAAATGGTTTCTAACTCATATCTGTTCTCCATAGGGCTTCTCCATATTGCAAAAGGTTTTTGTTTAGTTTTGTGTTTTTGTTTTGTTGCTTTTCAATAAATAAAGGATGAACACACTAACAAAAACAATATCTGTCAAGTAGTCAAAGTAGAGTAGGATTTTTGTTTGCTTTTATTTATTTATTTATGTTTTGGTTGACTTTTGATCTCTATGACATTAACCAAGAAAAATGGCAAAAAAAAGATAATAAGAATCTGAAAAATAATATTTCCCTTCTCTCCCATGCAAATTTTTGGATGTTTCTGTGACTTTCTTCCCACTGGAGTTACCTCTACTCCTCCAACATGCTATTTCTTTTTTTCTTCAGGGTACTCCCAAGAATGACTCTAGAGGCGACCTTTTAGTCCTGTGCAGGAAGATTATCAGCATCTCTATGTGAGGAAACTTTTTCAGTGCCCCAACTACATGGCCTCAATAATCAGGGACCACCTGAGAGTACCAAGCTGAGAGTAGCTGAGAAGGTGAAGACATTTAAAGTGTAAGAATGTTAATACACCAGAAGAAACTGCTAAGGGGGGATGTGACCAAGTACTCAAGGTTATAATATGCTGCTTGAAAATTGATTGTTTCCTTCTTTAAAAATGTACTCATTCCATAGGATTTGAGAGCACAGAGTTAAGGTAGGAGAGAAATTTTTCAATATGCAGAGGAGAAATATGACGTTCATAAATAGTCTCTGGAACACATGTCTGAAGCCTGGAGAGTACATTAAAATATGTACACAGAAAGAACTCTTCATCAGATATTGTGTCACTAATAAAACATAACAATAACATGGTCAAGCCCTCAGGTCTCCCAAGAATCTGATTCTTTATGTATCTGTGGTCCCCTGTTCTTCTAAATACTCATACATCCTGATAGAACTACCTTGCCTCTACCTTTGGGTAGGAGAGGAAGGTACCAACGTTCCTGCTGCCTAGTTAGCCAGAGCCAGGAAAATAAATATGTGATTCTGTTGTTCCCACATGTCTGTTCTTCTCCTGAAGCAGTCTGGACGTGGAAACCTCAGAAGTAGCGTGTCACTCAGGGTAAGTCAATAGTGCTGTCCTAACACCTCAAAAATCTAACTTTTTGGGAGCAATAAAGGTTCATTTCTGGCCCAAACTACATATCTGTCTGGGGTGGGCAGAGGGCTCAGCTCTTCTGCAGACTCACATCAGGCCCCAGGTTGATAGAACAGCCACTACCTGGATGTTGACAGTCCTGGCAGCATTGGGAAAGAGTTTTCTTGTGGGACTCACTGGTAATTAAATGCTCTGGCCTAGAAGTGGCATACAACAATTCTTCTCACAACTCATTAACTAAAATTAGTCACATGTCCCCACCCAACCATGAGGGGACAGTAAATTTAATCTTCTCCTTCTGCCTTTGAGGCAGAGAGACAGAAATAGTTGTGAACATCAAAGGACTTCCTGATCCAGAGAAAATGAACAAATGTCCTGTTATGGGCTTGAACTTAGCACCAAGTGCAGAGGGTGGGGAGGAATATAACTGATCTTTGCCCTCAATGAGGTAGCAATCATTTGGAAGAAATAGAACATCCAGGAAAACAACAAAAGTGAACTTATACTGAAGGCCATTTATAATCAGAAGGAATATGAAGATTCAAATCCTAGAATACCAAAATAATATATAATTTCCCCCTTTAATATGCTACAAACTATAAAGGAAATTTCAGATTACACCCTTCAGATCGTTATTGGTCCCATAATTCTAATGCATTCCACTCTTAAATGTACTCAAATAATTCTTTTCTAAAAATCATTATGTTATTGAATCTCTTTCTTTTCACTTCTAATACAATTAGCAAAATGACTTTCATGCAGATTGTTTTACACACACATACTAATGCACAGCACACAATAATTTATGCACCTATGATCTATCAAAATGTATAAATGTATTCTATTGTCATGTACAACTAATTAGCACAAATTTAAAAACTAACAAATAAATAAATAAAATTTAAATTTGTAAAAGAACTAAAGAATAAGCAAAGACTGAGAAACAATGCTTGATGGTGAGATGATCTCACTCCCAGCCCAGGTATGTATACAGGATTCACGTTTTGGCTTCTGCATTTCTGCTAAGTTTTATCTGTCTGATTGTCAGGATCACTTCAAATAAATCCAAGAAAACTCAGTTTGAAAACACTGAAACATAAAAGAAATGTAGAGAAGAGAGCGCGCTTGTGTCAACTGCTACCAATGTACTATGTTCCTTGGGAAAGTAAGTTTTGCTCATTGTTTTGTCAACTATAAATTGGGTGGTAAAACTATATTGGATCATATATAAAGCCCCTCCCAGAGACTGTATTTCATTTTACAGAAAAACTATTTCAGCTGCTCAAAGACACTGGAGAAGTCATTAGGAGGGCAATAAAAAGAAGAACTGGTTTGACACACAATCATAGAGGTTATAAATAATAAACAGCTTTTTCCTCTTTAAAACACACACTATTCAGATTTCCTTGAATTCAGTCTGTCTTCTAAATTTAATCCTTTAAAGGAGAAAACCTACAATGATTAACTCTGTTTTCCACTTTGAAAGGCAGAGATGAGAATTAGACCCAGAAGATTATACAGCTATAAAATTTCTTTTTTACATATGAACAAAGGCTACACTGCTTATCAGAGCTATGCTATATGTTATGAAGAATAGAAACAAAAAATTCTCAAATGGGTCCAGCATACTCAAATGGACAGAAACCTTATATGCACAAAATCAATTCATAATTTATTGAACAGATCAAGAAAATCAAGAATGAGGCTTTCTACTCTAAACAAACACAAAACATTTCAGAAGATATTTAGAAGAGGAGTAACCAGAGTGACTGCTGAGGAACCCAAGGGAACATCAAGAAACAGAGCATGATCTAGAAATCGTGAAACATGCATTATATGTTGATAGAAGAAGGAGTTAAGGAGTGGAAGAGGGTGACAGGGCAAGGCTTGGTGAGTGAGCCATAGTAGCAAACATGGTCACAGTTAAGAAGGGGTAGAAGGGTTCCTTCCTAGCAGTATGGAGCAGCTCATGGAATTTCCCAGAGAACAACAAGAAAAGTCTATAAAATATAAAACCATGTATTTAAGCCATCTGAAGGCTGCTGGGGCAGTGATGTTTAGATGAACCAAGATTACAGTGAGTGAGAACTGAGAGAAACAGGAGAGGGGGCGGAACATCCAGGCAGAATTTTCCTGGTGGGAAGACCACTACTGGGACTAGGTAGCCACATGGCTGGAGACTCACAGGACTGAAGATGCCACGGTGGAGGCTTGAAACAATCCATGTCCATTTCTCCCCCATGTCGATTCTCCCTCAAGATACTTGCCAAATTCTGAAAATAAAGGACAATCGAGAGCTCCAAAAAGCAGAACAGAGCTTTTGATAATATGGTGATCCTAAAGACAAAAGATTAAAGTGCAGGAACCAAGTCTCAGTTGAAACTGCTTCAAGTTTACACCTGAAAAGAAAGATAGGAGTTGGTTCATGGCTTCCAAAAACTGCACCTCAGGTGCAATTGAATGACCAGCCACTGTTGAATCTGCTTGACAGACAGAAGGGCAACTCTCAGAAGGAAGATGACATCATTGGGTTACTAACAAATTTAATCCACAATATTAGCTAGTCAATTAAAAATTATGGAGCATGCTAAAGATGATAGCTCCATATAATTGGAAACAAAGAGAAAAGAAGTAAACTTGCATATAATCTGGATAATGCCTTTGGAAAAACTGAACATTTTGATGCTAAAACAATACAAATACCATAAAATAGTCAGCAATATGAACAAAAAGATTAAAAATAGAAAACCAGAAATCATGTTTAAAACCAAGAATCAATAGAAATTTCAGAACTTAAAAATAGATTTCCTGAAATTAAGAGCCGAGTCAATTAAAATATCAGCACTGAATTAGATAGATAAAGATGATACAGATGTTAATTTAGATATCATCCAAAATGAAGCACAGAAAGCAAAAAGAATAGAAAATATGGAGAAATGCATAACAAACATATGAACACATTAAAAACAAATATAATTAGAGACTGAGAAGAGCAAGAATTAGAAGATGAGCAAAAAATATTTGAAGAGATTATCAATTGTGCTTCTACAGACAAGCAGCAAGCAAATAAAAATATTTTAAATAAATTCATAAAAGCATCAGAAACATTGAATGTCTAGCTATAAATCTAACAAAACATATGCAGGACGCTACACTGGAAACTATGATTGATTACTGAGAGAACATAAGCAAGACTAAATAAATTAAAGAACATACCATGACCTTGGTCTGAAATGTTCAATACTGTAAAGACATTTTATCAAAATTATGTAGAGGTTCAAGTTAATCCCAATAAAATAGATGTCTGTGTGTGTGTATAAATTGAAAAGCTTATTCTAATATTTAAATGCTTAAATATTCATGCAAAGGGCTAAAATTACCTAAAGTAATCTTAGAGAAGTAAAATCCTCTTTTTGATCTTCAATGGAAGAATGCATACTTTCAGATAGCAAAAGCAGTTCTAATGTTAGAGTACTTATGAAAGTGTGCCATTGGCAAAAGGGTAGAAAAATGGACCGAAACAGGACAGAACAGAATGCAGAATCCAGAAACTGATTTATGCCAGTCAGCTCATCTCATAATAACAGAACATTATAGTACCTTGGGGAAGAGATGGGCTTTTCAATAAATGGTGCTTATGACAAATACTTCATCATAAATAAAAATCAATCCTTTATGTACTACATATCTAAATGTTAAAACCAATAATTGTTTCAAAAGAAATACAAAAAGCACTAGAAATACTAATAAATTCAGTTTAATTAAATTTAATTAAAGAATTTTGTTTATGGAAATAAGCCATTAAGAGTTAAAAAGAGCCAGGCATGATGATGGATTCTGTAGGCCAGCACTCAGGATGCTGAGGCAGGAGGATCCATTGAGAGTAGGAGTTCAAGAGTAGGCTCAGCAACATAGCAAGTCCCCATCTAGAGAGAGAGAGAGAGAGAGAGAGAAAGTAAAAGGAAAGAGAAGTGAGAGTGAGAGGATATTTTATATTACCAGAATACAAAGGAAAGACTCATCTCCCACATATGTAAAGAACTCCTTTTCATCAATAAGAAATGCAGCAGAAAAAGGAATGAAACATTTCTAGAGAAATTTCACAAGATTCAAATGTCCAAATGTCAAATTAACATATGAAAGGTGCTCAACCCTTAGATATCACATTATATTGTAACTAAGATAAAAATTGAAACTAAGATAAAATACAGGAACACACAAAGGCTGCAATGACTAAATACAGATATTAATACTACTTGCAGGTAGATGATGGTTAGAGCTCCCAGAGTCCACCAGTGAGAGTGTGAGTTATCAACAGCCACCACTGAAGCTAAGTGAACCATCTACCCTGGTATTTTAACTCCAAAGCACATACTCCATGGAAATATGAATATTACGTTTACAAAAAGACATGTACAATAATGTCATAGCAGCACTATTCATATTAGTGCAAAATTGTAAATAGCAAAGTCTATCAGTAGAAAAATGAGTCCACACAATATGTTATACACTGTTCTGATGATAAGCTTTGCAGCAATGAAAGGGATTGAACTAAAACCACACACCACAAGGTGGATGAATCTTACCACCCTACCAAAGAACAGTAGGTGCCTCTGTATAAATTCAAATAAAAATTTATGAATAGGGTTGGGGATATAGCTCAGTTGGTAGAGTGCTTGCCTTGCAAGCACAAGGCCCTGGTTCAATCCCCAGCATCACAAAAATATATATATATTTTTTTTCATATATATATATTCATATATATATATGAATATAGGATGAAACACAGAAATTCTATATTCAAAATATTCAAAAGGAGGCAAAACCAATCCATTATGTCAAAAATCAAGATCATGGTCTTGTCTGGCTGTGACAAGGGCCCTATCAAGGAAGCTTCTCACGGGCTCGTATTGTTCTGCTCCTTGTTCTACATGGTGGAGACAAGTGCATGGTCACTTTGTGACTTGTGTACTTTTCTGTATGTATGATATATTTCAATAAAATTTTACTTTATAAATAGAATAGATATGGGTGTGGTGAGAAAATGCACTAAGGATAAATTTAGAGAATTGTTTTCACATCTTTTAAATGATGCATTTTATTTCAACACAAGAACTTATTACAACTACACAGCTTGGAACACATGCTCACCTAAAAAAATCCAAATATTTATAGATACACAAATCAAGTGGGGTTTTTTTCCCTAATGAAAATTGAAAAAAAATGCAACATTCTTAGTATTCATGTGTTCATCTACCATGTCACATACATTTCCGGGGTTCTGTCTTCCTGTTTGAAACATCAACCACCATTGTGTTACATATTATTGACCAAAAAACATTCTTTCAACAAACTTCTCTGTGTCAGGAATAAATGTAGTGGAAATGGTTTTGCTCATTTGTTGACTATCACATGTATTTCAGATTGTGTCCCACCAATGTTCTATGTCACATACAGCTAAAAACCATTGTACCTTATGATATTGCCATGCATGCACCTATGGATATTGAAATTTCAACAAAATCATTGGACTTTGTAGAATGCCAGGGCAATTATATTTTTAAGTTTATCTTTTAACTACAACAAATGTCTAAAAATGATTGAAGATTTTAAGGTGTTAGTAGAGTTCAGAGCTGACCAATCAGTAGTGGTGGCCAATAACCACACAGACAATGCATGCCCAATTTCTGGGCATTCTTCTATAATGCTTGCAAACCCTGCCTCTCCTATTCCAACATCCCATCAGAATTCCATAATCCTTTGTATTATCAAGAAAAAAGATAATCTATCAGTGCTTTTGGTTTAGCGGCAACACCAACCAAACGAATTGAAGCTAAAAGGAACTAATGCGTCAATCAGGAAAGGGCTGAAGTTTCAAAGAGGTCTAAGTTTTCTTGGCTTATGGGAAATGGTACTTCATATTCTGGGTCAAAGAAGTTTCTTGCATGGAAGACAAGTATGGTGTAAGTATTGCCCTCTTCTTCTAACCTCTTTTAAAAGCCCTTAAAGGAATAACATATTCAATTCTGAACACTTAATGTAGGTTTGATTATCAGATTACTTTCTTCTTGAAGGAAGGACAGCCTAAGACCACAAAGTCATGAAAATGATATATGAGGCACTTAAAAAGGGAAAAGAAATTGAAAAGTGGAGGGCTAAGTTGGAAATACCAACATGGTCTCCTTCAAAATTACCCCAGCGACAAAAAGAAAACAAAAAACAAAAACAAAAACATGCAGATTGCTGGTCTCTGCTTGTGGCTGCCCCACACAAGGGTCCCTACCCATGCAGCATTAAACACAAGGTCCCTACCCATGCAGCATTGGGGTTGACATTGAAACTGTAATAAAAGATACCAAATCCCTTTCTAAGCCAAACACTAACTGTAAGGCCCCAGGAGTTCAGAAAAAGATGGAAAAAAAGGAGAATCATCAGTCTCCATTGAAGCCAGAGTTTAAAGTAGCCAAAGTCAGTTCACCCCACATTTGACAAGCCATCCAAACGCTGTATCCAATCCTGCAGACTAATCTCAACTTTCAGGATGGTCTGTAAACAGATTCAGGAGTTGCCAACTGCCTTGATTCCATTGCCCTGGGAGGAGTTCTTGAAGCCAATGTGCTGCTCTGTCGTTTGCTTCAGTTTTGCCCTTGTGCTTGGAGGTAGAACAGACAACGCTCAAAGGACATTACAGAACAGGTGGTGGAATGGACAGGTTCTTCCCTCCTGCATGAGGGAAAATTTGTAGCAAAGTAAGTTTTCCGTTAAAATGAAAATACAAAGGGGAATAGCAGTTCACCTGCCCTTAAATTTATTTATTTATTTATTTATTTATTTATTCATTTATTTTTGGTGCTGGGGAATCAAACCCCAAGGCCTTATGCATGCTAGGCATAGCACTCTACCACTGAGTCACATCCCCAACCCCAAACAGGTGTTTTATATGGGATAAGTAAATAAAGGAGCCAGGAGCACAGGATTAAGCATTTGCTTTGTTTTTCAGTCTCCGGTATTTTAAATCAATGTGAGTTAGTCAGCCTGAACCTTGGCCTAACTGCTGCACTTGGTACTAAGCTACATACTCAGGTAAATATTAATGGGTAGAAGGGGGTGGGGACCAAGTGTGAAAATCATCTTCAGAATGATCCAGAACTCTGGGAAGCAAAGCAAAAGTAGTCTCAGTACTCCAGTGTTTGGGAGGGGAAAAAAAAATTCAGAGTAGAGGAAAACATGTCCAAAAATTCTGTGAAGGGAAACTTGTAAACAATTCTGATAACTGGCCCTTTAAAACAGATAGAGAAGCATCCTTATGGTAACAGAACTCAGGCCCTGGGGGAACCCTGCCCTCAGGGAAACTTATTAAGAGAACTGTTTTAGAAGATCTTCAGACCTAATTCCCATGACTTTCTCTTTGTAAGCTTAAATCTGCTTCTGGCCCTTGCTTTCCCAGAAATGCTGATTCTCACTGGAATTGGGATTTCCCATGGTGATAACCAGGGTCCAGACCCTGACTGAGTTCTCTCCTTGCTTTTTTCTTTGTAGATTGACTTTGGTATCTTGCCTCAGTTCTGTTTTCTGATGTTTGTCATCTCCTAACTTTGGCATCGTGAGTCCCATCCCCTGAGAATACTTTGCTTCTTGGGGTTCCGGTGGGATGCAACAGAGATCACCTTTGTTCGCTTCAATGTGGACGCCTCCAAGAATCTATGGGCTAATCTAGGGAAATGACAGGTTGGAGAAACTGTGCTTGCTCATGGCGGCACCAGAGTGCCAAAGTAAGAGGAATAGTTCTACCTTCTTACGGATAAACCAAAAGGACTAAAGTAGAAGACACTGCAATGTAGGGTCAGAGCTTTAGTACCATCCACAGCAGCCAGCAGAAACCCCTGGGAAGTTCCTACTATCACACATTCCAGGAAGCTGATTAGCATTTTAAGGTGACCTGCAAGCTTTAACCTCCCAGTTGAAACATAATATCAACTGACAGTTTAAGAGAACCCAGTCATTTCCCTCCCTTGATTTACATGTAAGGCAGAAAGAAGACAGCTCCAAGTTTCAGCCTGAGTATCTCAGGGTAACCCTATCCCTCCAGGTGCAGCTGCTAGTTCACCCTGCTGCAGCTGTCCACTAACCAGCTGCTTGGAGGACTGCTTCATCTGGGGATTGGAAATATTTTTCAGGTTTGGGATAATTTGGGGAGGGGAGGGTAAGGATCAATTGCAGTCAGAGGAAGGGGTCAGGACAGAGTTTGGGACCTCGAGTTCATCCTCCACATCCTTCTAACTGACTTTGGCAATAGTTCTTCCTCTGCTCCAAAAGGGAAGGGAGAGAGTTCTCCCACAGGGAGACTCAGAAGGAGAGTGAAGAAAGGGAAGCTGTGAGGTTCACACAGAGTAGGAGGGAGCAGCAGCCCTCAGCTTCCCTCTGCAGAGTCTGAAGAACTGATGCTCTTGCCCAGAACTTCAGGAACAAACCAGGTCCCATCTATCCATTGGTCTGAAATGGGCAAAATAACTTTACTCATTAGTCTAACCTGAGTAAGGTTAGAGATCCTCACATAGACATTTTTGTGAAATGCATGGAAAAAGAAAAGCACAAAGACATGTTTGTTTACAAAATAAAGGCGTATTTTACTAATTACTCTGAAAACCAGGTATTGTGCTCTGAATGTTTGTGTCCCCTGAAAAATTCCTATGAAACCGATGGTATTAAGAGGTGGGGCCTTTGGGAGTTGAAGAAGTCTTGAGAGCTTTGCCCTTGTGTATAGAATTAATGCCCTTGTAAGAGAATTCTAAAAGAGCTTGTTTGCCACCTTTACCTTGTAAGGACAAAGTAAGAAGGTGCCATCTTTGAGACAGAGAGAGCCCTCAGCAGACACTGAATCTACTGGCACCTTGACCTTGGACTTCACAGCCTCCATAGCTGTAAGCAATAAAGTTCTATGGTTTACAAGTTGGCCAGTCTAAAGTATTTTGTTATAGCAGCATGAACAGACTAAAACATCATTCAAAAAAGTGTGGGTATTTCTACATCTAATCTCTATCTGGGTGGGATGCTGAATTGCCCAAGTTCTGCAGACCAACTATGCAAAGCCGCATTTGGTTGGCACTGACCCAAACTTTAATGGGATTCAAAAACCCAACTGCTGGTATCATTGGTTCAAATGTAAACACCTCACCATCTCCTCTGGCTGTGAGCAGGCTGAATTTGAAATCTCATGTCTTCCGGAAAAGAAATGTTATTTGTTTCACACAGGGCTCTCTTTGGCGTTGGAGCATCTCAAGTTATCTCTTAGGTTGCCACCATCAAACTTTCAGTCTCTTTGATTTCTGCATTTGAAATCATTCCTCTAAATCAGTTTTCTCTCTCTGATGGCTTGTTGGGAGCACATTCCCTTGCTGGTCACTTGGCTTCCTCACAGAGTGTTCCAAGCTGACATGCAGATCATGGGTCATTGGCAGTCATCCCTAAAGCCCCAAGAGTCTCTATAAGTGCGGAGATACCTCCAAATTCTTATTGTTTTGAAGCAATACCTCAACTCATGCTTCTCTGGGGCTCAATGAGAGACAGTTCTCATATCTGGACACCAATAATTGTGAAAAGAGCTCTCTGAAGGTTATATGGAGAATTGTGACCACCTTCATGGATGCTTTGCTTTGAGAGCCTGTGGGACTGCTGCATGTCAGGAGGGCCTGGCAAGGATGGTGATGAGGAGTTGTATTATCCAGGGTTCAGTCATGGAAGTAGAACCAACATGACTATCATGGAATATGGAATTTATTATAAGAATTAGACCTTATATGATTGAGGGAGTCACTGAGATGGTAAGAGTGCAAAAAGAGAATTAGATGGATGAGAGAAAAATCATCCCCCAGCCACAATGTAAATGAATGAATTGGAGCTCGCAGGGAAGACTTCACAGGAGGGATGGGTATTAAGCTGAGTGTCAGAAATTGATTAGGAAAGATAAAGGGAAGAGAGTGCTTGGAGTTGCTTCTGCTGAACCTCAACCCTGGCTACATATTAGAATCATTTGGGGAGAGTTTTAGACTTCCTCCTGCTCAGGCTTCGCCCCAAGTCAACTAAATCCAGTCTGGAGGAATAGGCCTGAGTGCTGGCATTTTTCAATGCTCCCCAGGTCATTCCAATCTGCAGGCAGGGTTGCAAATAACCACTGAGCTAGGCCAAGCAAGATGAGCAAGGCTCTCATTATTTTAATGTGTTATAATAACACTTAGCACCTGCAAGGTCTTTTCATGCTCTTGGCATTGAACTTGAAACATATATTAATTACTTACCAAAAGAAAATCCCAAAGGTCTTTCCTTGGCCCCAAATTTAAGCAGGTTGCATTAACACCTGGGGGCTCAATGGCTGGCTCTGCTGGCAGACACACCTGTGCCTGCTGGCCCACCCACGGAGCAGGAGGAATGGCATTGTGCTCCAGTGAGCTCCCACAGCACCCAGCTCATGCATCTGCTGTAGGTGCTCTTGGAGGTAAAGGATCGTGTATCTGTTTCCCTTCAGTTTCTCCCAACAGATGGTGTAGCAGGCACCATGACAGACTCAGAGTTGTATTCACAGCAGTAAGTACAGTGTCCACTACAATTTAATTCACTAGAAGAATGAATGGACAAATTTAAAATATTACTAAGAATATCCACTCAGCTTCAATATCTTCTGCATCCTAGAGATGTCCTCAAATTCTCCATTTCCTGAATCTAGATCTTGCCTGGATAGTCAGACGATACTGCCTTGGCCTCTTATGTCTTTACTCTCTTCATTGAGCCTGATCTCTCTGCACTGTTCACCTATGACATGCAAACAGAATCCTCAACCTTCCCAAGTCCATTGGGAGCATCCTCTTACCTGAAAGACTTTTACCAGGTCACCAGGTTAGACTTCAGGTCAATTGCCACATATGCTCCAAGAAATCATTAATCAATATTTAGGTAGAATACACTGAGAGCATAACTTATCTGTCCACAAGGTACTTGATTTCCACTTTGAAACAGCTTGCCCCAGTACACAGAATACTGCTATAGCTAAGCTTCATGTACCCTGTACTAGCTTTTCTTACAAACTATTGCAAGACCTTCTTCCTAAGAAAATAATCTTTGTCTTCTCATGTCATCTTCATTCAGTTTAGTATCAGATTCTGTCTGATCTTGTATTTTGCTTTGGTCAGGTATATTATTCTTTTAACCACTTAAAATTATAAGCTCCTTGCCAGGGGCAGTGGTACATGGCTATAATACCAGTTACTCTGGAGACTAAGGCAGGAGGATTGCAAGATTAAGGTCAGCCTTAGCAACTTAGCAAGACCCTGTCTTGAAATATCTATTTTTTAAAGAAAAGGGGGAACTTGGGGTGTAACTCTGTGTGGTTTCATCCCCAGTACAAAACATATATAGATAAGTTCCTCAAAGGCAAGACAATGCTTTCATTTCTCATACATCTACAACATGCAACTAGAATGTAAACTTCATGAGTGTGGGGACTTTGTTTCTTTTTCTAGCACCTCTTGAAATGTGACAGGTACTAGATGAACATTGTTTCAATAAAGGCAGTAGGATAAGTATGTATTTTACTATTGTATAGAGTTGCCTTGAGTTATAATTTATTTCAAACCATATCTCTTCTCAAAAATCAATTATCGACATCAGGCATGGTGGCCCCAAGCAACTTAGCAAGACCCTGTCTCAAAATTCAACAAATTAGAAAGGTCTGAAGATGTGGTAAAGAGCCATGGGATCAATTTCTGGAATACCCCTCAAAAAATCAATCATGGACAAACCTCCAATTTAGGCAAGTACATTTGGGGGAAGATGCTCCAATTTTTCTCACTATACATCTTTTTTAAGCCCAGTGTTTGGGTTTAATGCATTATGGCATTATGTCCCCTTACTCTGATGATTTCTGGTGATATAAATGAATCCCCTACAGTAGGTTGCCTTTAACCCACCAAGTTTCACTGTGAGTGAGAGATGTTGCTCTAAAAAGACACTTGTCCTTGGAATTCAGTGGGGCCACCACATTATTCTTCTTGCTCAGCTGTGGTAAGTATTGGGAAGAAAATAATTGACACAGAAGTGTGTGTACCTTACAGGACTTTACTTGATTTCACAGTGTCATCTTGAGATGAGACAAATATTAGTAAAGAACTGTGGGATGATGACCGTTTTCGCTAGGGATGACTTTTATTGGAAAGGGGCTTCTATTGTGGATGAAAAAGTCCTTGCTTTAGTCCTAACTGGATAATCAAAGAAAATCGTTTTGCTAAATCTCAAACTTCTTATTAAAAAAGTGATGGACTTGAGCCACAGCTGCAGTCTTCAAATTTAGAATCTTCCATTTCTCCTTGTGGGAGGAGGCAAGAGCAAGCAAGCTGCAAGGAGTCATTGAATCCATATGTGCCTTAAGCTAAATGAATAACATTTTATGCAAGCTATTTTAATGTTCATGGGTCCTATTATGATTAAATACTAATTCATTTCATGAAAGCCTTGCTAAATTTAGAGTATTTACCATTATGCATTTTTTCCTCACAGGATGGTAATTATACAAACAGATTTCCATATTCCTCAATATTTGGAATTACCAGTCCAAATAAATCACTGTCAATTCTTCACGTTGTTTTAGGCCAGAAAATAGAAGTTACTTTGAGTATAGAAGATTTTAGGTAGGAATTAGAGATTTTCCCAACATTTGGAAGAACTTGAAGAGAAAAGTTCATGGAAACCAAGTTCAATTGGAAATCCCAAAGCCAATAATTAACCAAAGCATGTCAAAAAGTACCTCGTAACTATTGTGAATTGAGCTGCTATAAATATTGATGTGGCTATGTTAGTGTAGTATGGCAATTTTAAGTCCTTTGGGTATAAACCAAGGAGTGGGATAACTGGGATAAAAGGTGGGTCCATTCCAAGTTTTCTGAGGAATCTCCACACTGCGTTACAGAGTGGCTGCATCGACTTGCAACTCCACCAGCAATGTATGAGTGTGCCTTTTTCCCCACTTCCATGCCAACATCTATTATTGTTTGCGTTCTTTTTTTTTAATTTAATTTTTTGATTCATTGAACACAAATGGAGTACAGCAATTTTTTTTCTGGTTGTACAAAAAGTAGAGTCACCTCATCTGTGCATTCATACATATACACAGGGCAATGATGTCTGTCACACATACTGTTATTATTCTTACCCCCCAACCTCAACCCCACCCCTCCACTTCCCTCTATGCTCTCTATCCTTTCTCCATTCTTGCCATCATTTCACCCCACATTTTGCATCATCATTCACTTATCAGAGAGACCATTCAGCCTTTGGATTTTTGGGATTGGCTAATCTAAATTAGCATAATAGTCTCCAACATCATCCATTTACCTACAAATGCCATAATTTAATTCTTCTTTATGGCTGAGTAATATTCCATTGTGTATATATACCACAGTTTCTTTATCCATTCATCTATTGAAGGACATCTAGGTTGGTTCCATAGTCTAGCTATTCTAAATTGAGCAGCTATGAACATTGATGTGCCTGCATCACTGTACTAAACTGATTTTAAGACCTTTGGGTAAAGGCCAAGGAGTGGAATAGCTGGGTCAAATGGTGGATCCATTCCAAGTTTTCTAA
>JAJEJO010002175.1:90621-138146 GCA_020662805.1 Glaucomys volans
TTTGTGAATTCTTTAAGCTTTTGTTTATCATGGAAGGATTTTATTTCGTCATCAAATCTGAAGGTAAGTTTTGCTGGGTATAAGATTCTTGGTTGGCATCTGTTTTCTTTCAGAACTTGAAATATGTTGTTCTAGGCCCTTCTTGCTTTTAGGGTCTGCGCTGAGAAATCTGCTGATATCCATATTGGTTTCCCCCTGTAGGTAATCTGATACTTTTCTCTTGCAGCCTTTAAAATTCTATCTTTGTTTTGTATGTTAGGTATTTTCATTATAATGTGCCTTGGTGTGGATCCGTTGTAATTCTGTGCATTTGGTGTCCTGTAAGCCTCTTGGAATTGATCTTCCATCTCATTCGTCATATTTGGGAAATTTTCTGATATTATTTTATTGAACAGATTATTCATACCCTTGATTTGTATCTCTGGGCCTTCCTCAATCCCCCAATAACTCTTAAATTTGTTCTTTTCATGATGTCCCATATTTCTTGGAGGCTTCGCTCATGATTCCTAACCATCTTCTCTGTTTGTTCGACTTTGTTTTCAAGATTAAATATTTTGTCTTCATTGTCTGAGGTTCTGTCTTCCAAGTGATCTATTCTGTTAATTATGCTTTCTATTGAGTTTTTCACTTGGTTTATTGTTTCCTTCATTTCCTTGTTTCCTTCAAGGATTTCTGTTTGTTTGTTTTTTTCTCAGAACTTCTATCTCTTTATTGAAGTGGTTTTTTGCTTCCTGAAATTGCTCTATTAGCTGATTATTCATAGTCTGAATCTGCTCTCTCATCACATCATTCTCTTCTCAGATCATTTTAATTATGAACATACTGAACTCCCTTTCTGTCATTCCTTCTACCATGCTATCTTTGGGTTCTCTTGATGTATCATCTAGGATTGTTTGGAACACTTTCTTCCCGTGTTTTCTCATGTTGCTCGTGTATCTTCCCCTCTAGTAGTGCAAATCAGAGGGACTGCAATTTCCCTGTATAGACTTAAAGTGTCCCTGCAGATTTCCAGTAACTCACCAGATGTTTGAGAGGAGCTTGATCAAGTGGTGACCCAAGATAGCTGCTGTCCCACTACCTCAAGTTTGGGAATGATCAATGCGTCTGGGCAGAGTCAACCTGGTGTTGATAGACAATCAGATACAGCAAGGTGCTAGACCCCGGGCCAGGGTGTGGACCTGGGCACTAGACCAAGTTGGGGCGGGGGCACAGAACTGTGCTCAGTGATGGGGACACTGGGCTTGAGAGCCCAGGCAGGCCTAAGCTCCTGGCTGGGGGCTCAGTCAGTGGTAGGTGGTCACTCTCTGCCAGGGAAGCTGCAAAATAGCACCAAAGGGCCCAAACTCCCCGCTGGAGCTGGCGACCGCCTCCGCTCCAGGCCAGATCTCACCAGGAGTCGCGGCACTGTGGCCCCACTGGAAGACCTAAGCTCAGCTCCAAGAACTCAGGCAGCCAAAGATGGTCTCTCTCCACCAGGGAAGCTGCAAAATGACACTGAAGGGCCCAAACTCCCTGCTGGAGCTGGCGCTGTCTCCACTCCAGGCCAGATCTCACCAGGAGCCCCAGCGCCGCGGCCCCACCGGGAAGACCTGAGCTCAGCTCCGAGGACTCAGGCAGCTGAAGATGGTCTCTGTCCAACAGGGAAGCTGCAAAATAGCGCCAAAGGGCCCAAACTCCCTGCTGGAGCTGGCGACCGCCTCCACTCCTGGCCAGATCTCACCAGGAGTAGCAGTGCCGCAGCCCCACCGGAAGACCTTTATTTGTGTTCTAGGTAATAGCCATTCTAATTGGAGTAAGATGAAATCTTAGAGTTGTTTTAATTTGCATTTCTCTAATTACTAGAGATGTACTTTTTCATATATTTATTGATCACATGTACATCCTCTTCCGTAAAGTGTCCATACAGATCCTTGGTCCATTTCAACAGATGAATGGATAAAGAAGCTTTGGTATATACACACAATGAAAGACTACTCAGCCATGAAGAAAAATAATATTATGGCATTTGTAGATAGATGAATGGAATTGGAGAATATCATGCTAAGTGAAATAAGCCAATCCCCAAAAAACAAAGGCCAAATTTTTTCCCTGATAAGTGAATGATGATATAGTATCAGGTTAGGGGGGTGGAGGTGAGAGAAGAATGGAGGAACATTAGATTATGAAGCGGGCAATGAGAGTGGGAGGGGGAGGAGGTATGAAAAATAGTGGAATGAGACAGACATCATTACCCTATGTACATGTATGATTACCTGAATGGTATGAATGTACATCATGCACAACCATAGAAATGAAAATTTGTGCCCCATTTGTGTACAATGAATCAAAATGAAGTCTGTAAAAAAAAATTTTTTTTAAAGTCCCTCCTATTCACAGGGGGCCTCTATGAAGCTCCACCCAACATTCTCAGACTAAAGCTGAAAAGAGGGCTTTTCAGGAACTTACCCTAAAATTCCTATGGATCTCATATTTACTCATTCTCAGACCTGGCTGCAACTATTTCCAGAGGAGGTGACTCTCCTTCTCTTTGTCTTCCCAATCTTATGCAAGTGGAGAATACTAGACTAAAACCAAATACAAAAAGGAATACTGGCAAAGGTGGACATCGGCTTCTCCTTGGCAATGAAGAAGAAAGCTTAGCAAGATGTGTAATTCACACCAAGTCTACAATAGACAGTTTGGCACTGACTACCCATTAATCAACTTAGCATCCCTACATACCCATTTTTGCTCAATTTTAACCTTCAGATAGAACATTGACATCATGACGACCTAATGAGATAGAACCATTCTTCATACAGCCAAAGTCCTGTTCACTTTCTGCCCAAAAAGGTAGACATAGAGCCCTATATACAGTTTTATCTTTCAGTAATGCCTTTACGCTCAGACCAAACTTACCTTGGTAGAACTTAACCCCTAATTGTGGGGTCATTTACAATCACCACATCTTTTATTAGAAATAGGAGACAGAAAGGGAGGAGAACCCATAAGCAAAGAGGAAAATACGCATGACTGCCTGGTTCTCATTTTTGCAACTGATAATGTAGCCAGAGGTAGTTTAGTACTTTCCTTCCTACACCTCACAATCTGTGTTTCCTTTGCCTTCATTCAGCGACTCAGTTGATCCTGAGTCCTTACCTGGTGGGGTATTCCATGACTGATGATATGGAAAAGACCACTGAAGGTGTGGCAAACAACTAAGAACTAGGCTGTATCTATTCCAGGGCAGATAAATTGTTACTCTTTTGTGATGGAAGAGGTTCAATCTAATGACCTTCACTAATGGTCTCTTCTCCTAAATAATAGTGTCACATAAGAGCATCATTGCTGGCCCTATGTATAGCAAATTTAGTATCCAGCTGTAGAATAGTAAAATCAATCCTTGATGAATAAAAGCTCTTGCTGTTGTTCTTGGCTTAGCTCCAACTCCTGGTATCATAAGCACTATCTATAGTCTTGATATTGTCAAGAAATGGCTAGGATATCTGGAGAAGGAGCTATCTGACAAACAGTACAGTTCTTATCCCTCTGATCTTTAGGGACTACTTCACCTCCTTCATGAACATTTAAATGTGATAGAAATAGCTCCATATTTCTGCCCATTCTGTGAAACCTTCAAACTAGTGCCTCCCTAGACTTTATTATGACCAATGTTCTAATCTTTCAACTAAGTTCATGATCGCCTAATCTAACCCTGAATACATATGTACTACTGACTATTTTTCCTTTAGAAAAAGTGAACAAGTAAAATGCTCAAAGTTCTCCTATTTGGAGAATTTCTCTTCAGCTCTTTCCTCAATTCTGTCTTGAGGTAGGTCACTCTTCTCAGGTATTCACTTTTTGGATTGTGTTGCCATATTGTGAAGAACCCTCTGTAAAACAGACCCAGCCTTTCCCTTAGGGAGATAGTAATAGAGTTCTTCTCATGGAGCCATGAAAAAAAAAAAAAGAGTGTGTTTGTTAGGAGGAGCTGTCACTAAAACAATAATAAATGCCACAGAAGTCTGTACACATCATTAAAATTGGCAATGACACATTGAAGCTCTTGCCATGGAGAGATGGAACCTGTTTCCCATCTCTTGAGTCTGCATTATTCATATTTTTTTTGCTACCAAATATAATTTGATTGAAGTAATTTTGAGTTGTAAGCATGGGCCTTGAGATTCCTTGAAGTTTCTACTGTTGCAGTTCTTGGAACTCAGAACCCACCATGTGAGAAAGCATGGACTTGCCTTCTGAATGATGACAGACTCACACAGTCCAGACTCCTCTATTTCCCCAGCTTGTACTCTGTCAATAGCCACACGTGTAAGTGCATCCTAAATCATCCAGCTATAAGCTGACCTTCCAGGTGACAGTAGACAGGAGGAAACTAGGAGAAATCAGTGAAGCTGGCCCGGACAAAAGAATTACATAACTGATCCACAAATTGTGAAACTTTTAACAAAAATTAGTGGTAAAATTTAAAGCTGTTAAATTTGGGGTGACTGGCTATGCAGTAAAGGTAACTGATAGTGAGCCATGTGCCCATACCCCTCAATTATACATTCAGAAACTTCTCAGGCCTGAACTAATATATTGCACTCCTGTGGATAGAATTCCCCTGAGTATACCCAGAGTTGTGACTTTGTTGGTTATACACAACCAGCGAAAGGAGGATAATTCATGTCACATAGAAACTTGGTTTCTCATGATTAAGAAATTCTCTCTGTCAGGGCCCTGTAGAAAACAGAACCTGCTTTTCAAAAGAACTATATCTATGTATACAACCCAGCATATCTTTGCTCCAAACTTGAGGGATTTGGACTTAGATTCTCCTTTTGAGATTATACAGAACTCGCTATGTTTCAAAGACATTTTGAACACCATTAAATCTTATTGATCCTATAACTCATGAAGCAGAGAATCTTATGCCAGCTATGAGTCCTACTTTTTATCTGGGCTCAATTCAAAACTGGAAGCAGATAAAGGGATCAGGTTTGCCTGTAGTCATATGGTACATGTTATTTCTAGAATTCATAGAAGTCTCTAGGAGTTGTGTCTCATTTTAGTAATAGTAGGTATGAGATACAGCAATTTGTTCTTAACCCTGAAAGGAAATTTCAACATGCCCTATATAAATGGACACCAGCAAACTTTCTCAAGAGGGTGATACCTGAATTTTCATGGGTTTGATTTTCTCCCTTCTGGCATGCATATGACTTACCAAAGCATCCCGGTGTTTTTTACATAACGAGTATCATTTCCAAGCTGTACAGTGAAATGAGTGGTATGCCTTCAGTAATGGTGAGACAATCAAGGTCTCTGTGAGCTAAATTGTGACAGAGTTGAAATAATTCCTGAAATTCCTGATGTAACACAGTGAAGGCATATTACTGCCTATGCCAAGTAAAAGCAAACGCTCACTGAATTCCTTTGCTATAAGGTATGGAAGACAAAAGCAATCGCCAGAACAATAGTTGAATCCCATGCATCAGTTTAGTTAGTTTGGCAAGTAATAAAAGAAAAGAAACAACAACACAAAACTACATTGAAATACCAGCTACATTTGGAGTTGCCAGCTAATTAAATTTACAAAAATTCATTTTCATTCCCCAAATTCCACCTGTATTCCTGGCATGTTATTTTATTTTTCTATTTGGTAGGGATAAACTGAGAATTCATCTTTCTTACTATCAAAACACAGGTGAAGTAAACAGCGTACAATATTTTGCTATTTCCTATATCTATTCCAACTACACATTCAGGAAATGAGAAAACAATTCCTGGTGTTTTGAGCATAACTAAACCCATTTCAAGATAAAATTTAGGACAAAATCCCAATCATTGCTTGATCTTCATAATTTGTAGTGTATTTGCAGAAAATATTGTCGACCTATATGTTTATAGAATAAAGGGGTGTTTTGAATTTTGCAGAATTAGCATCAATTCTGACGTTAATGGCCACAAGCCAATTTGAGCTAGAGCAGGAGAAAGATTTATAGAATAAATGTTGATAGTGGAATGGAGCACTTTCAGGGGCCAAATTTTCCCTTTCTTTCAGAATTTTGGAATCTGTAATGTTAAGTCAGACTTTTTATGAAACTATGATTTTCCATTGTAGTTTCTGAACTCTAATTAAGCATGCATTTTTTTACTCCCTGCTCAAACAAATCTAATCTATTCTCACACATAAACCACTATAAATTGACAAAATATTTGAATACCTGTCTGTAACTTCCTCTCCAACATAAAGCTGTGCTTTCTTATCCTCCTGGATATAACCGGGATTTGAGTCTGAGTCTGAAGGCAAATAAATGTTGTGGGTTGGTCTTAAGGAGAATCACCGTTCTCTTGCAAGATGTCTGAGCTGAACTCAGTACAGAGCAGTCAGGCAGGAGAGGAAGCAGTACTGCTTCTCCTGACTAGGAAGGCCTAGAAGCTTTGGGGTGTTTGAAGTACTCATATTTATTAAATTTTCCTTCTGTGATTTCTAAGGTGCCACTCTTACTTGATTAATACTCTAGTATAAGAAACTTGATAAATATGTGCATTAAATTTCTATTGCAATTCATTCACCCTCAGGATTGTAGTTTGGGTTGTGTTAAAGAAATTTGTCCCAGAGAACCTGGGTGGCATGTGCCTATAATCCCAGTAGTTCTGGAGGCTGAGGCCAAAGGATCAAAAGTTCAAAGCCAGGCTCAGCAACTTAGCAAGACCCTGTCTCAAAATTTAAAATAAAAAAAATGAAAAGAGCTGAAAATTGTGGCACAGTGGTTAAGTCCCTTGGGTTCAATCCCTGGTACAAAATGAAAAAGAAGAAAAAGAAATTTGCCCCAATGGCTCCAAGAAATAATGAATTCCTTCAAGAGAATGGTTGAAGTCATTATATCTGATACTTATCCCATTCCTTAAATAATTAAATTAAAACTCTAGTATTTTTTTCTTTTTGCAAATACTATGTTGTATTGAGAAATAGCCAGTTTCTCTGTGTATTCCTCATATTCTTTATTTCCACCATAAATTTCCATTAGTTGGATTCCTATTGCTACTTTGCCTCCCAAAGTCCTGCCTTCTCTAGGTATATAAATCCAAGAACTTGGAGGTGATATTGTGAATGATGACTCTGCTACTGATACCATGGGCTATTCTTGACCTGTTTTGCACTCTCTAGTTCCTGCTGCCTTCAACTATAATCACACTAGAGAATCAATGTGACAGTTTCATCCTTAAAGTTCTATTACCTAGGAACCACTTACAGTTTTAAAAAAATACCCTTTATTTGTTAAAGTCCAGTCAAGAAATAAAATGCACTTTATTCCCAGCGTAAAGAGTTTAAGTCAAGAATGGGAGCTTAATTATCGAAAGAATGTGGAAGCACAGGTTGGGGAAGGTGACAGTGAAGATCTTACCTAAACTTCCAAAGCAGAAAGTTTCAAGAGTTCTTTGGAAAACTGTTTCAATTCTTATTCTTAAAATTCCCTGAAAAATACTTTACCAAATATCTTTTTTCTCAATGACGAACCAAGTGGTTCTCCAGACCACACCAAGAAACTAGTGTGAATTACTTATCTGTTCAACAATTTGGCTGAAACTACTTACAAAGAAGTCTGCTTCTATATGTAGAGCACTAGAATAGGCTACAAAATGCAGTGATAACCCACTTAGATACAATCATCTGATCCCTAACAAAGACACTAGGAACATGCATTGGAGAAAGACAGTCTTTTAAACAAATGGCATTTGGAAAATTGGCTATCCACATGCAGAAGAATGAAACTAGATCTTTATCTCTCACCCTCTGCAAAAGTCAATCCCAAATGAATCAAAGACCTAGGTATTAGACAAGAAATTTACAACTGCTAGAAGAAAATATAGACTAACTCTTCAACGTAAAGACACAGGCACTGACTTCTTCAACAAAACCCCTAAAACTCAGGAAGTAAAATCAAGAATTAATAAATGGAGTAGCTTCAAATTTAAGTTTCTGAAAAGCAAGGGGGACAAACAAGAGCATGAAGAGAGCCTAAAGAATGGGAGAAAATCTTTGCCAGCTACTCTTCTACAGAGGATTAATATCCAGAATATGGTTTTTTAAACTAAAGAAAAAAACAACTTAACACCATTTAAAAAAACCCAATCAATAAATAGGCAAATGAACTAAACAGACAATTGTCAAAAGAAGAAATACAAATGGTCAACAAATACATGAAAAATGTTCAACAACTGTAGCAATTAGGGAAATGCAAATCAAAACTATACTGAGATTTCATCTTACTCCAATCAGAATAGCAATTGTTAAGAATACAAATAATAATAAATGCTGGTGAGGATGTGGGGCACAAAGAACACTATTCACTGTTGATGGGATTTTAAATTAGTAAAACCACTATAGAGATCAGTAATAGAGCTTCCTCAAAAGTCTAGAAATGGAAATACCATATAACCCAGCTGTAGTATGCTGAGCTAAAGTCAAAAGTCAACATACTGTACTAATACACACACATTCATGTTTAGATCAGTACAATGCACAGTAGCTAAGCTATGGAAACAACCTAAGTGCCCATCAAGAGATTAATGGATAAAGAAAATGTGATAGGTAGATAGGAAGGTAGGTAGATAGATAGATAGATAGATAGATAGATAGATAGATAGATAGACAGGTAGAAACACATACACATATACACACACACTTTTACTCAGTCTTGAAGAAGAATAAAATCCTATCATTTGCAGGAGAATGAATGAAACTAGAGAACATTGTGCTAATTGAGATGAGCCAGACTCAGAATGTCAAGGGTTTATGTGTTCTTTCATATGTGGAAGGTAGAAAGAAACAAGGAAAGAAAAGGGACCTTATGAAAATCAAAGAGAGACCAGTAGAGGAATGGAAGGGGATTGGGGAAGGGAGGAAGGGAGGAAAGAAGAGATATGGGGAACTTAATCACACCAAATTATGCTCTGTGCATATATGAGTATATCACAGTGAATCCTACTATTATGTATAATTATAATGCACCCATTAAAAATTAATTTAAAAAGAGTAGTCTGTTTCTAAATGATATGTAAATAGCCATCACTAACAAAACCTTTCCTGAAACCATGTAGGAAAGGGGATTCTAGAAAAAGGAGTCTCTCATTTACCCTCTACAATGCAGAAACAGCATATAAGGGAAGTATAGTGATATCAAGTTTGCTATGGAAAGTTTAGCACAATGATTATCATTTTCATGTGATGTACTCTCAAATCACAAGTTAGAGAATGGATTCTACACCCTATGGTTTCCACTAACTTTGCTTCATCTGCCTAAACCTTATCCAGCCATCCCCACAAAATGGGAAATTTTCCCAGTCATTCACTAAGGCTACTTTCCTTTCCCTGCAGCATTTCACAAAAGAGACTCCATGAAAAACACAGCACTTCAATCACACAGGGAATTAGTGAGATGATAATTTATCATTGATCAAATCAAACTGGAAAAGCATTCAGATGCTGAAAACAGAAATTAATATTTGGAACATGGTTAAGTCACATGAGCAGCTAGATTAAATTCAATTAGACTCAAGAGTGTGTTCTATTTACATAGAGTTCACCTGGCAGGATATACCATCTAAAAGATAGCTTTTCAGCCAAGATGATGTCAAGAGTTACAAAGAAATGAATTTCTCTTTTTGAAATTTCACATCTCCTCTGTCTGATATCTGAGATATCTGTTAATTTGAGATATCTGTTAATTCTTTTTCTTGAGAAAATATTTATCAGAGCATGTAGATAAACTAAAGAAGATTTTCACTTTAGAAATAACAGATGACAAGAGGACCGGGGGGACACTATTTACTTTCTAAAATTTCTTTTGATTGATAGATAGATAGATAGATAGATAGATAGATAGATAGACTGACAGACAGACATAACTTAATCAAGGTAACATAAGAAGAAACAGCAGAAACGATTTAGATTTCAGTGTAGCAATTGTTTTTCTCATCTGTACCACCTTAAGTCCACCAGTAGTGGTGGCTAGGAGAGATACGGTGAGAAGGATTCTGAAGCTACAGCCTAGCTCAGGGGGAGAAAAAAATACAAATGAATAATGGTGCCATCAATTAGTAATGCCAGCTATCGGTAGTGTATAATATTAAATTCACGTACACATTCTTCCTTAACTTATGATTTCTGTGTCCCTCTCAAAAATCACTAGGGAGGAAAGCAGTGTAGATATTATTATTCACAGTTTACAAAGGTAAACTCTAAAGCTTAGAAATCTTGGATGGCTTGTCAAAATCAAAGCCATCATGCCTAAGAAACAAAATGCACCTATCCTAGACATATGTCCTAGGGTTTTTCTAATAGTCCATGTAGTCTGAGAATAATTGTGTGCCTCTTAAAAAGCAAAGGAAGAGCATGAAACTGATGCATTAGAAGTATTCAAACTAATGACCAATGTGATCCTGCAATGTAATCAGAAAGATGAGAGATTACATTCTGTTTATGTATGATCTATCAAAATGTATAAATGCATTCTACTGTCATGTACAACTAATTAGAAAAAATAAAATTAAAAAAATTTTTTAAAAGTTTCAAATTAGTTCCTCCACAGGCCAAGATCTGATAAATAAGATTGGGTTTAGTATTAAAAAAGATGAAATGATAGAGTATCATTTGCCCATTCCTGTGTCTGCCCTTTAAGGACAATGCATTGTTTCATGGAGACACACCCAGTAGATGGCTGAATGTTTGACTTGATGACTAAGGGCCTCAGCTAGCTGAGGAGAAGCAGAGGGGATTAATGGGGTGAAAGGGAAATAATAATGCTGACCTAATTCTCAGGGATATAATTAACAAATTAACCATTGTAAAGTACCTTGAAAACAAAGTATGATATAAATGCTAACTACTATTACTACCAAGACTAATTTTGCATTGTTATCCCATATTGAGGTTCCTAGTGTATTCATCAGACATGCCTTGCCTGCCTACCCACTCCTCTGAGGCACAAGGTTAAACACTCTAACCAGACACTACTCCCATTTTTTTCCCATGCCTACTCTGCTGTCCTTGAATTCACTTTCTCATCTTTTTTCATGGCTCTATTTCACATCAACCATGAAAGAATTTGGATTCAGTTATTGGTATTCCACAGAAGGTCATTAAACCAAGACACATTGCCCTTTCTTTCCATTCAGTTTTGTGGCTGCCATTCCTGCCTAAGTACAGTAGCTGGACCACATGCCAATGGCTATTCAAGAATGGCAAATAATACACCAGCACCTCATAATTGTCAAGCCCTTTCATTTCTGCGAAGCATTCTCCAAGCTATTTTCTTATAAAAAGAGGGATGAGGAAGACAAGGCAGGACCGATCCCCAGGAATAGTTGAGTCACCTGATGCAGTAAGAGATGAAGAGACTCTGGGTTCCAAAGGAGAGGGGGAATTAAGATGTCCACCTCCACCATTAGGGCAAGTTAGCACAGTGCCTGCTTGGTCATAAGTTCTCAATAATATTTGCTGAATTAACAAATGTCTGAACAAAATAATAAAGAAAGGGGAGCATGTATTAAAACTCTGGGTCCAATGCTCTTTCCACTAAGTCACACTGAGGCCATCAGATAAAGTTCTGTCCTGGTGAAACACTATCTAGAGAGTGTGGTAGAAGGCAAGCCCTGAACCCACTGTGCCCACAATCTTCTAAGGTGGGTAAGAGAGGTTACCAGCAGAAAGTCCTGGTCCTGTGGAATTGGAGCCCCACATCCATAATCCTTCAGGGAAGGAGAATGATATTGAACACTTACATATTATCAAAGAGCACTTATTGAGGGTCAATTATAATAACAACTTACATTTGAAACTACTTTGCCATTTGAAAAGCACTTTCCCGTTCATTAGTCTATGTGATCCTTCTAATAATGCTATGAAGAATGTGTCATCATTATCCCACATTTTACAGATGAGAAAAAATGAGCTAAAGGAGGTTAGGAAACTTGCTCAGGGTTATAGAGCTCATAAATGGCAGGTTTGTTCTGCAAGTAAAGCCTACCAACTTTGAAAGTTAGTATTCTTTCTACTGTTTATATGTAGTCTTCCAAAAATAGTAGACCCATCTCTAGGAACATTTCCAGAGAAATTCCAAGTCCTGCTTATCTTAAGTCTGCTTTTACCTCCTTGAACCCATGTACTATCCCCAAGTTTCCCCAGTGTAGGAACTCAACCTAATTGTCAACTGGTCATATGTAACCTATGTGTCAACTTGATCACATTCACTTCCAAAGCAAGAATATGTGATTTACAGATCATTCAGTAAGATCTTTCTCCTTTACAATGTACTTTTACTTTGTAATTTATTCAAGTTTTACCTTCTAAAAGTCTGTTGTCTGCCTAAATGCGAACAAATGACTAATGGAGATATTTAGGAAATCTAGCAGGGGGAGCATTTTGGATTTATGGAAGCAAAACAAAGGAATGATAGTCTCCTGTTTGTGAATTACTAACCCAAATGATTGAATTTTCCAGAAGCTTTTAATTTTAATTCAAATTTTCATATAATGAATACTTAACTCTTTAGTTGTGGGTTTGCAGAAATGGTGCAATATGATGATATATAAGAATGAATGACTTCTAAAAGTATTTCCTTAATCCTGAATTCTGCTTTTGGTAAGTTCACCTGAATCAAGGTAAGCTTCACCCTTCCCTCTATAGGTCAGAGGCATGGAAGCAACAAAAATGCATCTTTCCTGGAGAGGGGTTTTTTCATCTATAACCCAACTCCCTGATTTTAAACTTCGCTGGTGTCTTTTCTTGTCTGTGCTTTATAGAAGACTCCATGTCTATTGGATGCCCAGAGTGGGAAGCCCATTCCAAGAAGACTATGTGCTTCCTATTCTTTTCCCATTTCTGTTTCTGTGCACAGTTAGACTGCAGCTGTCCAACTGCCCTTGGAATTATACAGTGCTATGCCCTGAGTTCTGGCTAATAGAATAGAATACTGTATGCCATGGCCTGGCTTGACCCATCTCTCCCCATTGACCATCCAAAAGAGAAGAGCACTAAGAGCAAAGAACCCACAAAATGAAAGGAGTCTGGATCCTGAAATCCCCAGGAGGAAGATCACCCAGGAAACACTATGGTGAGAAGAAATTGACTTCTATTGCATTAAGTCACTAATATTTTAGGATGTCACTATTTTGGAAGTTTGTATCACCTAAGAATACGTACAATTGTGTTTAAAATTCCAGGGGAAGAGTTTGAATCTTATTCTCTATGATTCCTGCTGGTCCTAGCACAGCTTATGGTTCATCTTCTTGTATAGAATCAAAAAGAATGTTTTCAATGAATACACAAACAAATAAGTGCAGACACCACTTATACAGCTACATAAGAATGTGGAAAGATAGAATTCAGGCTTCCCTGACAAAGTCAAATAAATAGGATCCCTTAGTTTGATCTACTGCAAGAGTATAATACTTGTTTCCCAGAGATGTTATGAGAATGAAATTATAAAATACATGCAAAGTACTTAGCAAAATGCTCAGCCTAAAATAAGTGTATAGTAATTGGCAGTTTGTTTTATTATTAGCTGTGAACTCCATACAAAGTGGCTTTTGTGGATGCAATAAAGCATGTCTTTGAGAAGCGAGAGGAATTAGGTATTGTAAAAGCCAAACCTGCATCTGATTCATGCTGTATGTCTCAAACACTCAATGACAATCTTCACACATAGCTGTAGATAGGAGTGAAGTGTATTTTGTGCAAAGGGTAAGTAAGGAACAGGAAAAAAAATTATTTGAATGATATTAAGAGAAAATAGTAATGTAGATAATATTTAAAAATATATTGATGATTTGTTACTTTGTCAGGTATAGTATTTATGGTTTTGAATCTACCTTGAGAAAAATGTTTATTCTCAAATACACAGGTTCACATTTTATTAATTATCATAAACAACATAGATTCTCAAAACATTAGAATATTGCCTAAATGGAATCCCTTCAGAGACAGGGCATAACAAAATTCATGCAATGAATTTGTGCAACCGGAAATTATTTCTATGTAGAAATCCACTGATCATTTTCCACTTGGGTATTTGAGGAAGACACTTGAACCCGTGTCATTAAACACAGACCTCTTTATGTCATTTAGGCATACTTAAGTAACAAGTGCAGAAATACCTTTTTCTAGCATTTTCTTATGATTCATGCTAAAAGCAGAATTCAGTATAAGAGGTAGAGAAAGAAACAAATTATACTAGCCATCTCTTGAAAACTCAGTCTCATAACTTCAGATTAAAACTAATGTGTAATGCAATATATTGGAAAATGGATTTTGACACCAAAGCCATGTGTACTTAACTGTGCATTTATTACCTGTGGAATAGGATGAGATGAAATGGAACAGATCCAAATAGAAGTGCATGTCACCAAATAGGATTAAGTGCCACTGATTTAAACAGAAATTTCAACTCTGCAGTTCCTTTCTATGAGGTTCATTGCAAACTTTCAACCCCAAATTCATTTTCCTCTTCTGAATAAATGAGTGAACTTTGGTGTCTCTGGGTGCTGAGGATGGATTGCCCAGGCATATTTCCAAACACTTCACATTCTTTGGCAAGAAGATATTATCACTTCTCAGTGTGGAGCCTTGTTATTAATTCAGGTGAGTCATGGAAGAAGAGGGCTGTGGGCGGGCCTCATTTCATAAGCAGCCACAGCAGTGAGGCAGGGTGGAGGTTGGGGCAGGGATCCAGGACCAGCAAAACTGGGAAAGGTGCTGATGGAAGGATGATTTTGTCTTGGCTCCTGGGAGGGTGTGCTCTCAAGAAGTCTGGACTATGAGGCTAAGTTCCAGGTTCATTCCCTTGGCCTGACAAGGGGACAAACAGATTCAATCAGAACTTGTTCCAAGAAAGAACTGAGAAATGGACCCTGCCCTCTGGGAACTGATTGTCCAGGGCAGGTCATCTTGACTGAAGTGCCAATCCACCTACACTTCCAGAGTGCAGACAGGCCTGGGAACAGAGAGCCTGGAGATACTGTTACTCGACCACCAGGTGAACACTGGCAGATACTACATGCCTAAGCAACCCCCAAAACTGACCCAGAATGTCAGCTGCCCAGAAACAGTAGGACTGAAAAAATGGTCAAGGTCATGAAGCATTAGTAAGGCTGGCCCTACACAGCAGAAAACACCAAGAAAGAACCCTAATTCTGGGAAATGTTTCCTACCTAATTCTACAATTCCCTTGGAAGATGAGGAGTCTTTTGCTGGCCCATTTATTCATTTATTCATTCATTCCTCGTTTAACAATAATGAAGCACTTTCTGGGTGCCTGCAGTAGTCTAGGTTCTAGGGAAATAATAACAACAATGACATAAAAGCATAGATCTGCCTTAATCAAGTGTCCAGTCTACTATTGGCAGAACAGCAACCAGAATTAAAATTTTTAAAAAGAAAAGAAAAAGATACAGTTTGTCAGATGATGACTAGCTTAATGGAGAAAAATAAAAGAGAAATAAGTGATAAAGTCAGAGCTTTGCTATTCTGCAAAGTAATCATGGAAAACTACTCTGGGAAAGGATCATCTGTACAGAAACCTGAAGGAGATGCATCTAGAAAGGGAGGTTTCAGGTAGAGGACTCCAAGGTTAAGGCCATGGAGCATGCGCTTGTGGAGGAACAGTGAGGCCAGTGGGGGGACTGGTGGGAAAAGGAGTCATGGGGCTGGATCAAACACTGCCTTTGGGGTTATTTAAGCTTTTTTTTCAGGTTTTGTTAATTTATCACTTGCTCCTTTATTTGTTTTGGTGAGTTGTATGAGATTTTGAGTGAAGATATGGCATGATAGGTTTAAATTTGGCTTCAGGTTTAAATTTTCACTCCGATGATTATGCTGAGGAAGCTGCTCTATGAGGATAAGGGTGGAAGTGGGTGAACATTTTGAGAGGCTGCAACAAAAATCCAGGAATACCAGGAATCCTAGGCATCCCTTGCGGTTCAACCACCACTGCAATGGACAGCCTCCCCTCCCAAGCATATCAGCTCTCTGCTTCTCTGCCTCCTGAGCCAGTCTACTCAGCGCCCACACAGAGCAGCATGAGAGTGCCGACACCCTGGGCCACCTCTTTCCTTCGGGGAGATGAGACCTGTTGGATAAATGCCGCTGCACTCCCATGCCTCAGTGGGCAGTGCTGAGGCTCATTCACAGGGAGCACAGCATTGGGCACCCAGGTGCACATGGCGTTAGCCCACTTATCCAAACATGCTTTTCTCTCCTCCTGGACTTTTTGCTTCAGGGGATCACCCTCAAAATCAGTTATGGGCCCTCCACTTCTTATCTCTGGGTCTGTTTCCAAAGAGATACAAGTGATGACATCAAGTAAAAGGTGACAGTGGTTTGAAAGAAGGTGGTAGCTGAGATGAAAACTCAGATGACTTTGAAGCTGAATAAATAACACCCATGTGTTAAAAGAACATAAAAAATAGAAGAGCAGGAAATATAGTCAGTAATGATACATGCAGAGGTAGACACTGTTAGTCTGTTGATTATGCCTTTTTCCTGGAGTTGATTCTACTTATGTGTGATTGTACATGTCCATGTGCATAATTTTGTGTCTAAAGAATTATATTAAATAGAGTATATTGCAGCCAAAGTTTTACCCAATGTATTCTAAACCTATCACTTCTCAGTAGACTTGGTAAATGCTCATCTAAAGTCAAATGCGCTGCATAGCACATTCTACTCCAGGTAGCATACATTTGTTTTGTAAACACAGGTTTATGTAGGGGAGCAGACACACATTAAAAGAAGAATGTGGTTGTCTCAGAAAAGAGATGTAGTTGGCACAGAGTACGAAATACACATTCAAAGGAGAATACTGGCCCTCTTGAGATGGAGAAGCTTTGGGGACAAAGCAGGAAATACACATTCAAGGGAAACCAGGACGGTCTTCCAGAGGAGAGACAGCAACCAGTGGGCCCTGGGTGCTAATATTTGTCGAGGGACAGCTCTTAGGGGCTGGACTGGACCTGAAGAGGAGTCAGGGCAGAGTCACACAATCAGGCTGATTTCTCCAATGCTTGCACATTGCCCTCTTGCTACTCTTTGCGGGCAAGGGCGTGGAGCATGGCTTGGGTCAAGGGGCCGGCTGAGGACCTGGGCTGGGCTGGGCTGCTCAGGAGGGCCCTTGTTACACCCCATTTGAGGCAAAAGTCTGAGAAATAGAAAGAATCTGGAAGTTTTGTTCTGTCTTTCAAAGATTCTGGGGCGCCTCCTGCATTCCTACATCCATGGATGCTTCTCTTTCGAGACTCAGTCTACTTTTTCCGTATCCCCACATTCCTGTCTCATCCCCCCATTCACTTCGGATTTTTTATTCTTCAGCATCGATGAATGAATGAGGAAGATCTGTCTTCTGGGACTTACATAACATAAGTTTAAAACCAGTTCCCCACTATGGAATATTCAGTTTATTTCCAATGTTTCAATGCCATTAACAACGTTTCTATAAATGCCCTTATACAAACATCTTTGAACACTTGTCTGATTATTTTTAAGACAAACTTCTGAAAATGAGATGTTTCTGTCAAAGCCTATTTACAATTTTAAGTACTTTACATATTGCCAAACACTCTTTCACAAGCTTTTACTAATCTACATTCATATGAGCTTGTGTTTTTCCTTAATCATGAGCAATACTCTAACATTCATTTTGGGGAGGGGGGCTTGGAGAATATCGCAATCCTTCTATGTTTCTATTAGATTTAATTATTTGATTTTAATTTAATTAGATGCTTGATTTTTAGGACTAGATGGTTCATCAGAAGTTAATTAACTGAAATATTCCATGTATATTAATGAAGATTCTAATATATAAACTAATATCGTGTGTGTGCATGTGTGTGTGTATGTGTGTGTGTGTGTGCGTGTGTGTGTGTTAGTTACTGAAGATTTAACCTAGGGGTGCTCTCCCACTGAGCTACAGCCCCAGGCCTTTTTTATTTTTATTTTTGAGACAGGATCTCACTAAGTTGCTGAGAATGACCTTGAACTTGCAATCCTCCTGCCTTATCCTCCCAAGTTAGTCACTGGAATTACAGATATGTGCCACCACACCATGCTTAATATCTTTTTTTCTTATAAAATAAAACAGAAAAATTTTACCCACTAGAAGTTTTGTACCATGTTTTCATTGAAATCTATATTTGCTGGTTCCCTGTTTCCTATAATTAAAAAAAATAGTAATGCATTTCTTGTAAGGATTAGGCAAACCAAGTTGGCCTCCATAATTTCAAAAGCAACAATAATTTTCCAGGAGAGTATTCTGTTAAATTCCACAAAAACAATACACATACATAATCTAAAAATATCACACATTCTCTTTGTTTTCATCTTTTCCCATTCATTTGAGAAAAAATATCTAATGTTTCATGATGTCTTAACTCACATTTCTGTAATTACTAGCAAAAATAAAAACATATATTTATGTAAATATGTATCATACATATTATATATGTGTGCTTATGTGTGTTGTTATACATGTGTGTATAACATATATATGTAATGTGGGTGTGTTTTCCTGCTTTTATCTTTTCCTTCATCTTTTTATAGATTTGAAACAGCACTTTCTTAATAAGTTTTTAAATCTTTGTAATATAGAGAAAAAAGGAAAATAAGCATGATATTCTATTGTGAATTGGGCAGCTATGAACATTGATGTGGCTGCATCACTGTAGTAATCTGATTTTAAGTCCTTTGGGTATAGACCAAGGAGTGGGATAACTGAGTCAAATGGTGGATCCATTCCAAGTTTTCTAAGGAATCTCCACACTGCTTTCCAGAGTGGCTGCACCAACTTGCACTCCCACCAGCAATGTATGAGTGTACCCTTTTCCCCACATCCTCGCCAACACCTGTTGTTTCCTGTATTCTTAATAAAAGACATTCCAATTGGGGTAAGATTAAATCTTAAGGTGGTTTTAATTTGCTTTTCTCTTATAACTAGGGATGTTGAACATTTTTTCATAAATCTGTTGATTGCTTGAAGATCTTCCTCTGTAAAGTGCCTGTTCATTTCTTTGGCCCATTTATTGATTGGGTTATTAGTGTTCTTGGTGTAAAGATTTTTGAGTACTTTGTAGATTCTGGAGATTAGTGTTCTATCTGAAGTGTGTGTGGCAAAGATTTTCTCCCACTTTGAAGGCTCTCTCTTCACATTGCTGATTGTTTCCTTTGCTGAGAAAAAGCTTTTTAGTTTTGACTCTATCCCAATCATTGATTCCTGCTTTTATTTCTTGCGCTTTGGGAGTCATGTTAAGGAAATCTGGTCCTAGGCCAACGTGATGAAGATTTGGACCTATTTTCTCTTCTATTAGGTTCAGGGTCTCTGACCTAGATGCCCTTCAATAGATGAATGGATAAAGAAACTGTGGTATATATACACAATGGAATATTACTCAGCCATAAAGAAGAATAAAATTATGGCATTTGCAGTAAATGGATGATGTTGGAGACTGTTATGCTAAGTGAGATAAGCCAATCCCAAAAATCCAAGGGGCAAATGGTCTCTCTGATAAGTGAATGATGATGCATAATGTGGGGTGGAAGGGTGGCAAGAATGGAGGAAAGATAGATAGCATAGAGGGAAGGGAGGGGTGGGGTCGGGTGAGGGGTAAGAATAATAAGAGAATGTGTGACAGACATCATTGCCCTGTGTACATGCATGAATGCACAGATGGTGTGACTCTACTTTGTGTACAACCAGAGAAACAATAGCTGTACTCCATTTGTGTTCAATGAATCAAAATTAAATTTAAAAATTATGTACACTTTCAAAAAAAAAGCATGATATTCTAAACATGATGAGATTGAACAAAATGACCATTTTGTAAATATTTACTCCAAATTGCCATTCCTCTTAACTTCTATTCCTATCAAAAATTTTGATTGCTTATGGTTAAAATGATTATCTTAATTCCTAAAGAACTTTACCTTTGATATTGTGCTGAGAAAGAACTTCTCTGCCCTGAATTTTCTTCTGATTAGATTTTTTTGATTCATTTTTGTGGCATTTGGATTTCTAGTCTATTTTGAATTTGTTTTCACATTAGATCTACTATTTAGAGTGCTATCATTATGTATTTTCCTCAATTGATGGCCCCTATGTCAACATCATATAATGAATAATGACAACAATAACGAGAGCTCATTTTTTGTAGATTTCACTATGTGCAAAACATTGTTCTAAATACATTTATACATGTTAACTGATTTCTCGGTTCCACCTGATTTGAAAGTGTACTTCCACCATGGAGTAAATTATTTTACGTCTTGGGTCTGTTCCTACTCTTGAGTTTGATCTCTAAAGCAGATGTTTCACAAGCAGCTAGAAAGGGCTTCCCTCCTCTGATCTCATCAGGGTGAGAGCCCTGTGCAGGGAAGGAAGCTGTTTAAAGCTCTTTGAGGCTGATTTTTTCACTCTTTACTGTGTATCTTTTATTTGTGTTCATAATTGACAAGGTGTCATGTTTGATTTATTTTAGTTTGGTTACCTTTTTCTTCCTATAAAAGTGACACATATTACTACTGAAGACTTGGAAAACCTACAAAACTAGAAGACAGCTATAATTTCAGCACTTCTAATATTTTAGAGGATTGATTTCTACCAATCTTAGTTCCTGATAGATAGCGAGAGAAGTAGATTGTTTGGCACACATAATACATATGATTTCACTCTTTTACATAACATTAAAATGCCAATATTTTTTCAAAGTTAGCATAAATGCTTTAAGATTATCAGTATTGTCCTAATGGAAGTACCATAATTAATTTTTATATTATCCTAAAAGACATTTTATTTGTTACATTTTTTGTAGTTATTTAATGTTGCAGTGAATATCTTTGTGTATAAAGTTTCTCTGTATTTAAAATTATCTCTATATGATATGTTTCCACAAATAGCTTCATAGGGCCAAAATTCATGAATGTCTTAAGAATACCTACTATAAAATTGTTTTCCAAAGTCTTACACCAAATGTGCATTCTCTCCAACAATGTGTGACACTGTATCAAAAAGTTAGGTCAATATTACATATAATCATTTTTTGATCATTCCACTTGAGCGTTACACACCATGCAACCCAGTTTCAGATTCTCTGATCATTGGTCACAGAATTCCACTCCTCATTTCAACTATTTGTTTCACAAATTCAGAGAATCTATCCTGCCTGTATGAGAGACTGACTGCTGATATGCAGCTCAAAGGCAGAGCCTCTTTCCATAAGTCCAGTGGTCTCTGGCAGGAGTCCAAGAATGACCTGCCCTGGAGTTCTGACTGGCAAGCAGGGGGCCAGAGTGTTGGATCCCCATGCTGCCAAGGGCTTGGCAGTCAAGTTGAAAGGAGATGGTTTCACAACTCAAAGAACAAGACTGGGAAGGGCAGGGCACAACCAGCTGGGCTGCATTTCATGAACAGGGACTGTTGCTAGAGGAAAACCAGAATCCTGGACTGGATGGCAGTTTAGCTCTCAAAGAAAGAACCATGACTGTGGAAGTGAGCCAACAGGGCAGAGGAAGAAGCTGGCAATGGCAATATTGAGTCAATCTGGCAACACAGGCTCTTACACTGACTGCTTAGGGGACCTCATTTAAAATCCCACCAGCCGAGATCATTAGTATGTTTCTTCCTCTACCATGTTTGCTCTGGGAATTTAATGGGAATGGGCGTACAGGTGGGAATGACAAAGTGAGCCCAGCTCTTAAAGACTGGGAGAGGCTGCCTCGGAGAAAAAGAGGCAAGAAACAACAGAACATGCTCAGTTTTTAACTGAACATGGAGCACTGCACTCAAGATGCCCCTAACAGGTCTCTAGGAATTGAAAATGCTCCTCACTAGAGAATCTGAGCCCTGATCCTAACTATATCAGTGGCTTCAAATACATTTCTTAATGACTGTGCTGGAAACAAACAACTACACACCATGAAAATGGATGGACAAGGACATAAATAATAAGCCATAAAAATAAAATAATATCAGAATAACATTGAATCTTAAAAATGTAAAATTGAGTAATAAGAGGAAGCTTCCAGAAGATTACATACAGCACGATGCTCCTTTTAAATGGTATTCAAAAATCAAATGAAATGAAACAATGTCTTCTACACAATATATAAATATTCTACACAATATTTAGATCACATGTCTATATAATGTATCTACATTTTAAAAGGAAGGGAACTAAAACCTAGAATTAAGAATAAGTATTATATTGGATGAATGTGGGGACATTGTGTGTGATGGAGGAAGAGCCAACTTAGGCAGAAAGCTGCTAAAGTTTCAGTTTTCAGGTTGTGTTGTAAATTTATAGAGGTAATTATGAATTTAATAACAATTAAATAAACAAGTAGGCCAATACATACTATTCTGCTATTTATTCATTCAACAAATATTTGTTATGTACCACTATTATAACTAAAAACAAAACATAACTCAGCTCTTTGTGAAATGAATATCATTGTTTGGGAGATAGATAAGCTAAACCAAAAAATAAATAGATGTACAGTACTGTAAAATGTCAGTTGTGCTAATTCCTCTGAAGCATAATAAAATAAGACAATGGGCCAGAGAGGACAAGGGGCAAGAGGGTAATCTCAGGAAGGTGGTCGTGGAGTGGCTCTCTGAGGAGGTAGCCTTAGAGAGAAGACCAGAATGGAGTGAGAAAAGGAGCCATGTGAATTCAAAGAATGTGTTCTAGACAGAGGGGGCATCAAAGGAAAAGGGTCTGGACCAGAAACATAGGAAGCATCTTTGAAAAGCAGCAAGAAGTCCAGCCCGGTTGGAGTGAACAAAAGCAATGTGAAATAGTAAATGTTAACCAGAGCCAGATCTGGAAGGGTCCTCTAGGCTGTGATGAGGACTTGGCATTTTATTCTAATGATAATGGAAAGCCATTGGAGGGCTTTGAGCAGGGAACTAAGAACTGCTATACCTCTCAAAAGGATTTTCCCAGCTATATACTGTCCAAGGTCAAAATCAGGCAGACCAAATCCATTTCCACACTGCTGTATGTAGCTCCCTTCTGATCCCCAGCAAGTTAAAGGCTCCCTCCCTCCCTTCCTCCTTGCAAGAGCTAAATTATAGGTGTGTGTGTGTGTGTGTGTGTGTAAATATATAGTAAATATATATATACACACATATATGTGTGTGTATATATATATATATATATATATATATGTTATGCTTATGTTGTAGCTTCAGGATAGATGAAACACTAAAGATCTGGAAGCTGGTAAGAGTGCATAAAGACATTTAGCCTACATACAAGTATGTCATATACCTCTAGGATAGAAAGTTAATAACATTCCATTCTAAAAACAACTATTTCCATATGACAACCTTTAGCCAATTGAAGGCTTGAATGTATGAGAAAAGTGCATTAAAAAAAAACCTTCTTTTATTGACACGGAGTCTCTGCATGAGTCATGTCCTCTTTGTTAATCAAATATTCCAACTTCATAAATTAAGCCGGTAGGCAAAAACCCAACTCATAGATGCAGGTAGTGTTCTGTTTGTTAGGTTTTGTTTCTGTTTCTCTCTGTGGTGGACAGATGTATCTTGGGCATGAAATGATACAAAGTCCCACAACTCTCATGTTTTTTCTCCAGGGTTTATCTCACTGGAGCACAGATATTTTTGAGGATCTGGAACACAAGCACTTGTGAACAAAACTTTCTGGATTTGCAGATCATACTTGTAAATGACTGTATCACCGTACAACACAAATCTACAAATTATTTCTCATGTTTAATTTTCCCAGGGCTTGTTCCTTGAATGTGAGAGGCTTTATAAGTAATTCAGGTCGCACATTATCTTCCAACAAGAATTTCCATGTATGTCAGGAATTTCCGTGCCTTCTCATCTTCTACTCCTAGGAGAGTCCATCTGCTAGAACCAAAAAAAGTCCCTTTGCAGATCACCCTTTCCCAGAGCCCAGGTAAATCATATCAGTTCAGGTAATTTCTGATCACCTTTCTCTGCAAACTTCTATAGTTACCTGTGCTATGCAATCTCTCATTTAATTATAGCATTCTTCCCCCCACACTGTATAAGTGTGAAAGTTGTTGGCCTGAGTTTGTTGCTAAATTACTATATATTTTCTACATTTTTTTTTCTGTATTTCATCAGATTTCTAGATCCTGAATAAAGCTTGGCTTGGAATACAAAATAATCATTTAGATTAGATGAATATACTACCTTTCTGCTTGATCCTTTGAAAACTATAGCATCCACATGAATGAAATGCATTGTTAACAATATCAATACTAACTGGAATTAAGTTCTAGTCAAGCAATAACTATCGACTCTTTGTAATTATCAACTCTCAGTGAAATAGGTAGGGCCACCAAGTAGGCAGTCTGGAACCTCCTTGGAATTTAGGAGATGTGGTCTCTGCAATTCTGAGCAACTGGAGTCCCATGGACCTGAGCTCCTTGGAATCCCTGAGGGAGGTCTAGCCTCTGGGCCAACTGTACCTGCTGTTGGAAAGGATTGCTCCTCGCCCCTCAGCAGAATTTGGCTGTGCATGTCTTCTTTAGCTGGGAGTGTTCATTATTTCTATTTGTACCTGGGCCTATATTTATGGATAATCTATTGAAGGAGGAAATATGACTCAGGTGAGTGGGAGTGACAGGGCTGTATTTAATGGCTACAGCAAATAACCTTCTAACGGCCAAAAGAGTGTCATATCTCATGGTTATGATGTCTTCAAAAGGTGATATTTCTGGCTGTGTCATCATAGCTGTGAAAAGCATTTTCTCAGCATCTAAGAAAAATGGGAAGACCGTGGAGTGATGGAGGTGTGCTCCAGACAGCGTGGTATTTATCACACCCGCCCAGCCCCAACTTCTTTCTACATTTAAGGAAAGGCATTTATGGTTGGGGGAAGGGTGATAGGCAGGGCACAGGCTTCCCAGCTTTCAAGGTGGGTGGTTCAGGGCTGTGCAACAGGGGCTTGCCTTGGGGAAATAGTTTAAGAGATGGTCCCCACTCTGCTTCCCACACAGCCCTGTTCCTTCAACCCCTTATTTCAGGTCTACCACTTTACCCCACCTGCTGATGCTATCAGAGCTTCTTGGGTTTCCAGCCCACCTATAAATGGGAGCTGAGTTTCTCCTGATGCACATAAAATTGCTCTTGATATGATGAGAGTGAGGGAATTACAACACAGAACCCTGACACTTAGCCTCAGGTGCTGCTTCCTCCAGACACAAATTACACAGGAGCACACATGTTACTTACACTGTAACCTCACACAAAGAGACTCCCTGCTTGATGCAGCTGTGGCTGTATTTGCTCAATTTTTTGGAAAGGGTTGGCTCTGAGGTCTAGCATAAATATGAGGATTGCTTAGGACTTCCCATTCAGCCTGCCACCTCCATCCATGAAGTTCTGAAAATGTACCCCTTTCTCTCTGCCTTGCTGCCTTCCAGTCCTAAATCAAATCACACCTCCTTGATCAGATTAGTCCATCTTACTTGCTCTTTTTCTTAACATGTTTTACTTGTAGTGTCTCAAAATCTGTTCTCTTAATTTTGACCCAAAATTTCAGTACCATATTGGTAACATGCAAGTCTCTCATGTGCTGCTGATGTCAAATAGTTTATCCCTGAAAACACAGAGAAGCAAGAAAGGACTGTGCATGTATGTATACCCCATGGTAGCTAGCCCAGATTAGGTTCAGCTAAACCCTCTTGATTTGTCCAATTTGATTTCTGGTTGGAGTTCTATGTTTCCTTCTGTCTTAATCACACTCTGAATCAAACTAACCTTCTTATTCAATAACTATTATACAAAGACGGGTTTACTCTCTCCATTTACCATAAGGAAGGAAACTGAGGCTTGGAATGATGTTTTCAAGTTCATAGTCTCATAAAGCACACGTCACAGTGTACTTTATTATACCAATTTTCTCATGAAGCTATGCGACATTATCATAAGGGAATAAGAAAGAAGGTAGGGATGACCTTAAGCAGTCCATTTCTGAAGTGTAATATCAACTTGACTATATACCAGAGAAAAAGCCTCATCGGTAGGCAAAAATGTGTGTCCAACTTTTCAACTCTATAAAAACTCCCTTATAAAAGCACATTTAAATATATCAGAGATGAAGGGGAGGATATAAATATGTGCAAGATTATTTTGAGTAAGTTCCCAGATGTTTCTGGTACATCTTCCTTGACCTTCTCACCACCAACCCTCCCCCATGCATGCACTCAAAACTCCTATCATCTATTCAAGAAATCCATAAACTATGGATCAGTACTTTGTTCTTGAAGTGGAATTTAATCTGCATGCATGATGGAATTCTTCATTATTCTTTTGTCAGTGTGATGACAAAAATCAAGCTGCAAGTAACTGGTCACTTTCCATTATAAACAAATCTCTTGGATCTGGTCCTACAATGTCTCCAGTTAGTAGCCACAGCAGTGGCATAACTGTTTGCTTAGTGACTGGGGCTCTCCACATAATAAAGGAGGAATATTGACCCAAAAGAACGTAACTACATATGACATCCACAAAATATGCACTGCAGAGAGTACATGCACAGCTTGCTGCTTTTTGAGAACGGTGGCAGAATATCTTGTGGTTTTATTGCTGGGGAGAGTTGCATTTATCCCAAATGAATGGCAGCAAAGTTTTGGGGAAAACCTCCCCCCATCATGCCTGTGTGTCTGTAAATAAAAGCTCAATGGGAATTAGGATCCATGGCTCCGAAGGACAGTGTCATTTACTAAGACAGACACAACAACTGAACAGTTTCCCTTTAAAGCAACTTGCAAGTTGCAAAAAATCATTGTTCATCGTCCAGATCTTTTCAAAATCTGAACAAGTCAGAATATCTCAAGTAGAAAGTCTGGTGGAAAATATTACAGCCTAGACTCCATGCATGCCTAAACCTTAAAGCGAAGGCAGGACAGGTAACTTGGTTCCGTTACTACGTTTCCATGAGCATGTAAGAACAATATCCTTTTCATTGTTAAGCTTTCTTGTTTCAAGTTATATTTAAATGTTTTTATTCATCTCAGCCCAGACGTTTCCATCAGAGTCTCTGTTTCTAATGAGCCCTTGAATTTGGAATACAGTGAAAGTTCAGCTATTCATGAAAAAAAAAATACAGGAAATCAATAATTCAAGATTAAAATTTTATAATTAGCCATGTATGTAAATATCAATTTTACTTTTATTTTAGCCAATTTTTGTGAAAGTCTATTCTTCCCTACCTTTGCAAACCTATTGAAGTACTTATTAAGGGTGTGATTGAATCCAGAAAAGTTTTCCCAATTAATTAGGGCTCTGTATATGTGTATTTCTAGAATAAAGATCTCAACTGCTATGCTCTTGGTGCTGGTGTTTGTTTCTTATATCTCTTATCTCAGACCAGAATCTGTCACTTTCATAGGTAGGATAACCAACTTTATCATCCCCTTTCTCTACTCTTACCAATTGCCATGAAATCCAAGCCTAAAACAGGCTTTAGGAAGACTTTAAAATGATTCTCCGAGGAGTCAAGTGCTCAAATCTTCACATAAATGCTTGTGGAATCCATTTTGCTACCAAGACCCATTGTTTACTTCTTCCTGTTTCTATGTTCTATGTGCTGACAGTCAGTGAAACTAGAGACAGTGAAATTCCAGAGAGGTGACATGTTACTGACCTTTGTAGAGTGTCTTTATTTTTTAAGTACCTACTGACTTTGTGGAATTTTTCCCAATAACAATAAATATAGAAATCATATAATAATAGCTACCATCTCTGACCATTCTACCAATGCCAGATCTTCAGTCTCAGTAGCACCAATGGGTGCTCATGACAACTACCATGGGTAGTACCACTATTACCATCTCTAAGAGTAGTGGCTGAAGCTCCTGGAAGTGAGAGTATTCATCCAAGATCACAAAGTTCAGAAATGAGATTTGAATACAAATGTGACTTGTGCCCAAGACCTGTGTTATTCCCGATATGCCACGTCACAGATAAAAATTTAAAACATTTTAAACTATAGAAAATATCTTAGAATTTTATTTTCCAGTTTCTTGGCCAAACCTCTCTTAAATATTATACTTTCAGAGTATGTGCTGACTCATCTACATGTCTTCGTTTAAACTACCAAGTAAACTTACTACTCTGAAGTTACCAAAAATAGTTGTAAGGAGGAAATTATTCCATCAGAAAATAGAACAAAGAAGCACAGGGAATTCTGGATCCCCTTTGTTTGTTTATTTTTCATTATGAATAAGTAATATATTTGCATGGTTCAAAAGCAAAAAAAAAAATTTATTTTGAGTAAACATAGAATCAGAAGCCTGCTTCCCTTCCTTTGCCCCCACCTCCTACCCCTGTGTCTAACCACTTCTGTTGGCTATGATGAGCCTGTAAACCTTATAGTTCTCATTTAGGCCCATATAAATGTTCTATTTTCAAAAGGTAGCATAACATTCATCTGTTGCTTACCTTGGAGAGCTTTCCATGTTACGACATTGGGAGGGATCTCATTCTTCTTTTCTTATTTCAGTGTGTTCTGTCATAGAATGATACCACAATTTATTTGAGTACTCTCCCATTGATGAAACTTTGAATGGATTTTGTTTGCTCATGCAAACAGTGCTACATACATTACTTTGGACAAAGTTATTTTGCACTTTTGCAAGGCACATAGGGTCAAGTCTCACCAAATAAAAATCTAAGTCCAAAACACTACACATTTGCGATTTTGAATATTTTTCAGTTGCCCTCTAAATTTGCCCTTCCACCATGAATCAGAGAACCTGTTGCCCCAGAGCCTTGCAGCAAAACATAGTATCGAAAATTTTCTCACATATTTAAAAGATATTTACATTTCTTTAACTGTGATTTGCCTATTCATTTGCTTTACCCATTTATATCAGGTTATTACTCTAAGTTCCCAAATACTTATTTCTAGTCCATCATTTGCCTTTTGATTCTATTTATGGTAAGGTTTTATTGTTGCCTTTAAACAAACAAACAAACAAAATGTTCCTATGTATTAATCCTCTCCTTATAGTTTCTGGATTCTGAGTCATGGTTATATAAGTTTCTGGATTTTGCGTCATGGCTTCTTCATTTGTACTAGGGATTGAACTCAGGGGTGCTTTACCACTGAGCTATATCTCCAGCCATTTTTATTTTATTTTGAGACAATGCCTCCCTCGTAGTTTAGGGCCTTGCTAAATTGCTGAGGCTGGCCTTGAACTTGTGATCCTCCTGTCTCAGTTTCCTCAAGTCACTGGGATTATAAAGTGTGTGTTACCACACCCAGGTTGAGTCATGGTTTTATAGATTATTTTTAACACATTGGTCAATCTCTGGATTTGATGATGTCTAAATTTACAGCATAGTGTAAAGCACAGAAGAATAGGACTCAGCAAGCTTGGATGTTAGACATAGGCTGACACTCATTGCTAGGAGAATTTTATCAAATTAAATGACCCCTGTGGATACCAAGCTACAGAATCAACCATTATCCACCCTCTTATTTTCTGAGTGGTATAAGCAATTAACTTGTTTAGGAAACAGAAATGGCTTCATAATTGAGTAGCTAAATCTTAAGAAAAAACGAACCTGAGTAATTTAACTGTGTATTTGTTGGCTTGGGATGCTATAACAAAGTATAATAGACTACACAGTGTAAGTAACAAACATTTCTTTCCCCACAGTACTAAAAGTTGGAAGTCTAAGACCAAGATGCTGGTCAATGGTCAATTTTGTGTTGAATAAGTGTTTTCTTCCTGACTTGAAGAGGGTTCCCTCTCATTGTGTCCTCAAGTGGCAGAAAGAGAGAGAGATGTGTCTTCCTCTGTTCCTCTTTTTATGAAGTCACCAACCCTATCAAATTGGGGGTCTATCCTTATGACCTCATCTATGTCTATTACCTTCTAAAAACTCTGTGTCCAAAAACAGTCACAATGGGAATTAGAGCTTTGGTGTATACATTTGGGGCACATAGTCCCATCCATAGAAACTGGATAAACAAACTAGTGAACTTTGCAATGCAGAAGCAAAATTCCTTCAGATAGAGCTCAGACATCAAGACATCCATTATCCCATACAGGAGAATGACCACATCAGAGCAATAAAGAATAAGCACAGAAGTTAGAATCCTGAGGCTTCATCATAATAAACCTTTGTTTTGTTTGGGTTTGGCTTTCTGTTTTAAGATCTGCTACAAATGAGGAGGATGAAGAGTGGAGAGTGTTTTCCAAAGAAAAGCTCATCAAGAGAGTCTGATTGAACTCTGGCTACAAGCAGCACAATCAGGACTGAGGCCCTGCACCAGCTCAGCTCAGCACCTGGAGAGAGTACTGAGGAAGCCTGGCTTGTCCCACTGCAGACCCTGTCCTAGCTGGCAGCCCCTGGCAATCTCCAGTTCTGGAGGCTGTTTTCAATCCATGTGTGACAGGCAGAAGAGCCAACTCTTCAAGTACAGTAAAAATATTATGAGGCTTTCCATTGGCAAAATGCAAATATAAAAAAGTAACAACATGCCCTTCATCCACTAATTTTATAATTCTTTTGAGACAAGTTGTAAAGTTTTTTCGCTTGGTTTTATTTCTCTTTCTTTATATACACGCATAATGTTTCCCATTGTATTCTTTATGTTTACAGATAGTCTCTTTGCTCCATTACTTTTGTAAATCAGATAGAAATCACTTGTAATGTTTCCAGGGCTAAAAAGGAGTAAAAAGAGGGGAAAGTGGCAAATTGGACACCAGAGACAACATTCAGCAGGCTGTTGTCACATGGTTATAAACCCTCTCCTTCTGAGGCTTAGTTAGACCTTGATTAAATGATTAGACTATGCAACTGTCCATCTACTGACAGGAACACTGTCCACATATACAGCACTTGAATTTTCAGAGGATTGCAACCCTGACAACCTAATTTGCCCATGACATGAATAATTAAGTAGCCTGGAATGTTCATGCTTAGTCTCTAGATAACTAAGGGCCTGAGAGCTCTCAATATTTGTTGTGCAAGTTACAACTCTAGCTCCTGGTTTTGGGTATCCTGGCTGAATGGATGGTTTAGACTTGCACTACCTGGATTCAGCTTGAAGCTGGCTAAAACAGCACAGTTGACCAAACCACTGCCAGCCAGAAATTTATAGCCTCAGGCAATTGCTTCAGGAAGGGAAAAGACACTTTGGATCTACATGGACAGCTACAGGAGTCCTGTCTGAACACGTTTATTTAACCCCAGAAGTATCTGACCAAGGTGGTTCTGACAGCCTATGTCTAGAAAGAACAAAGAGATACCAAGAAACTGAATTGGTTAACTATAGATTTCTGTCCAAGGGCTTTTACTGCATTGAATGGTTACAATTTGGTTAAAGCTTGACTTCAAGCTATTGCTATAGGCATATTCTCCCTGGCAAGAGAAACGTATGAATAATCTTTTAATTAAATGACAACCATTGTATTATGGGTGCGCCAGTAGCATCCATAGAGGGCAAAGTGGATTAGTCATGCTAAGGTGGGGCTGTCTCGGGGTGAAAAGCATAATGACAGACATGGACAACATGCCACAGAGGCAATCGAAACAATGACTACAACATAAGGAAACCATGAAGAAGACACCAAAACCTACATGTCATGTAACCACACTCGTGACTGCCACTCGATTGCTCCTTTCAGTCACAAAAGGTCAAGCATTTGGAATCATAGAATTCCAACCTTCAAAATGCCTGTAGAGTTATTATGACATTTGTCACATTATATAGATTTTAAAGAATTTGAAAAGTGCAAGAAGAAAGGAGCATTTGCCCATGTTGCTACCATCCATGATGAACCACTTTGGTACCTTTAGAAATTCGTTCAGCATTATGCTGATATTAGCTTCTCCATGTGTCCCACCACAGAAACCCACCCAGGACAGAGTTCTAAAACCTGAATCTTCCTTCCCACTCTCTCTTTTAACCCTCTCAGCCTTGTGCTCAGTTCTTTCCCTCCAGGCTTGGCTTGCAGATTCCCAAGGGTAAGGCCAGCTAACCTGATAGCCATTTTGTGATTAATGGTTTCAAATGTACCAATGGCCCCTCCCTTCCTTTCTTCTGGGTCATGCGTATGTTTCAGCTGTGAGATGCCCTGCGGAACTCTGAAGTTTGACTCAAATGGAAATACAGGCCACTGTAGAAGCCAGTAGGGAATTCTTTGGTGGCACCTACATCACACTTAATTGGCAACCACTTGTGGCAGCTAACCCTGAGTCAGCTCTGTTGATCAGACAGTGACAACCAGAGAAACAAGAGCCCAGAGCTCAACCCAAACTAACTGCTAAGAGCGTCTGGATACAACTTGCCTCTAAAGATTCACATGAGAAAGAATGGGGTGGGGGGCAAACATTAGGGGAACTATGGAAGTCTCACAAAAACCCTGGCCTCCTCTGAGCTTCTTTTTTTTTGCAAGCAGGAAATGGTAAGAGCTAAATTAGGTCAGTTCTCCTGCAGTGGCTTAAACAAAATAACAAAGGCAAAGGCTTGCTCTGCAAAGAATTACAGGACACATGAAACCCGGTGAGACTCCCTATGCCATTCCTTGCCAAGCAGAGCCCTGGTTGTGCCCAGAGAAATATCTACCTTCACCATAATTCTAGGCTTAACTTGGACATCCCAGAACTCCTGGCAGCATCACCAATATCTTTGCATATTTCTGGCTGGTGGTTAGGTGATAAAGGGATTCTACACCTGTTCCTAATGGCTTCTGTTTGAGATTTAAACATTATAATGGAGTTGGAAATGATCAAGGTACTAAATATGTTGGTCTGCACTTTTTTATTTACACTTTATAGCAACGATGAAGGCAGATATTCATTTACAGAAAGGAAAATGGAATCTTAAAAATGTTAAATAATGAGCCCATGTTCGTGCAACTAGTATGGTATCAGAGTCAAAATGTGCTATGGGAACTCTTGCAGTTCCTGGATTTCTCAGGACTGGATCTAATGTTGCCTGAAGTTCACTTTTTCTTTTTTCATCTGATTTTTCCTAGATCCCTGAAGATTAACTCAGGATTTGTACCATCGAACTTTGTCATTAAGGGATAAGTCTTCAGCTAACTATTGATTATGTTTAGTCTAGAATTAAAACTTTAGCACTAAAGCTAAAATTTATGTTCCCTGTTTGCCAATTTTAGACCCTTTGAGACATTAGCCTTAAGTGTGTAAGTTTTAGGTTTTCATTTCAGGTACAATCTAGTATTTTAACAGGAAACCTCTGGTGGAAATATCAACACAATGAAATCAATCTACAGATACTCATTTCACTATCTGAACTGAGGCAGGTAATTTGGGTTAGGAAGGGCCCTATAAGAATATAAATTTTACCTTAAAATCAAACAAAATTATTTAATGTGTATTGACTAGAATTCAAGTACAGTAAAATTTTACTAACCACTGTAGGTTGTATATGAAATATCCCTAAAGACCCATGTGTTGAAGGATTTATCCTAAACTCATGGCACTGTTGGGATGCAGTGGAACCTTCCAGAGAGAGGGTCTAGGAGGAGGAAGTGAGGTCACTGGGGACATGCCCTAATTAGAAGAAGTTAGGTCACTGGGGACTCCAGAGCCTTTCTTTCTTATTTTGCTTCCCAGCCACCCATGTGGTGAGAGTTTTCATCCATTATGCATTCCCACCATGATGGTCCACCTCCTCAGAGGCACAATAACAATAGTCAGCTAACTTTAGATGAAAACTTTGGAAACCATAAGCCAAAATAAACCTTTCATTCTTTTAAGTTATTGATCTCAGGTATTTTATAATATTAATGGAGAGCTGAAAAGGAATGTAATACATCTATTTTTTCTAATGTGGTCATTAAAATATTGAGAAGTTGTAATGACTACACTATGAGTTTACTAAGGTACCAGAATACTACTAACACAATATCTTGATGATGACACTTGATAAGTTAGAAGTAGTTTAGGAAACGAGCGAAAGTAAGTGACAGAACCCTGACAGTAAGGGTGGTTCCTCACATGAAATCTGGGCAGATAATCCTGGACTACTGCAATGCTCCAAGATGTCAGAATCCTTTTACCTCATTTTTTTAGAGTGGACCATCTCAACCTCTTGGTCCAATGCAGCAGTGAATGCCTTCCAGTACTAACATGGAGAAAAGGGAAGACATTTCCTGAAATCTCATATACCACCAGAATCATTTGGCCATACCTTGCTGCAAGAAATTCTGGAAGTATAATCTGTATTTCCAGTGTTCATCTAAAGTATGGAAATTATTATTTTTGGAACAGAATTAATCAATTGATATGAGGGTACTTACCACAAGCCCTATTAAGAATTAGGTGACAAGTGGAAAGGAAGCCATCATAGCTCACTGTGTCACATGGGTGGGTGGGAGTTATGCATTTTACTTATATTTCCTGCAGCAACTGGTAGAGAAATCTCTTCATGGAAGGACTTTCAAGATAGAGATAAGATAGGTATGTGGGGAAAGACATCTGGAGATACAGATAGGAAATGAGAAGAGTCAGTGGGTGATAAAAGCGCAAAGCACAATTGTCCTTCAGAAGATGGAGGCTTTACATAGCTCAGTGGTGGAGCTCTGTAAGGAGGTGAGGTTTGAACCAGATCCTGAAGAATGCTAACGACCATAGGTGGGCAGGAAAGAGGAGGAAGACATGGGAAGTATCACAGGATATTAAGCAATGGCACAGAAAGGATGACAGGCAGAGTTGGGCTGTGATACCCCAGCTGCATTATGCAGGGACAGACAAGCATTTTCCATTTTCAGTCATTTTAAATATTTATTTGATACAATTATTTCATTACTGCACAGTCTGTATCTAATACCATATTAACAGCAGCAACTCCATTCAGACCCTTTCCCTGAGAATCATGTAGAGTATTCAAATGCAGATTTTTAGGGGACTGTATAAAATGATAAAAAAATTTAGTTTATAAAGTTACGTAAAATAAAGGTAAGGAAGAGCTGAAACCTGTAGACCAAACAAACTAAACAGCAGCAATTAATCTGAAATGGCCAGGTAATAGAAAAGAAAGGGATACAGTTTAAAAACAAGATAAAAACTAGAATGATGTAGATGATAGACCCCTCTTGCTTTTGTCTATAAAGTGTAAGAAAAAATGTCCTTCTTCCCTTCCTCCCTCCTTCTCTTCTTTCATTCTTTATTTTTTTTTCCAACATAAACATTCCCATTAGACTATAAATTTGAGGAAAAACAGAACTATACCTATTTTTGCCATTCTACTTTCAGTGCCCAAAATATTGAAAATATGAAAGTGTTTGATGAATTCCAAATTTATTTACAAAAGTGTTTACATGCATTTAAGAATATTATTTACATAATACACACAAATATAATTAAAAATAATCTCATCAGCAAATTTTGTTGCAGTAACTAGAGATTTTTTAAAAATCATCATTTAAAAGACAATTTAAAGGAACAAGGAAATGCAATGTATGTGTGCAAGTCAATGGCAAGAAAACCCAACATGTATTTTACTCAGTAAAATCATTTCAAATTTAGGAATCAAGGACCAACATGTGAGTGTGTAAGAGTCTTTGTCAGAATACTAACACTGGGCTTTCTAATTTATTGAACTGTTGAGTGTCTTACTCATTTCTGCTATTATTTTTTTCTTTATTACTTCTCTTCTACTTTTCCAGGTTTTTTTCTGTTCTTTTCTGCAAATAGATAATGACACCATCGATTCATTGATTTTTCAGCCTCTACTATTTTCTATTACGTACATTGTAGGCTATACGTTGCACTCAAAACATGAATTCAGCTGCATTAGAAAAGTTTCAATATGTTGTTTTCAGTTATCCTTTACTTTGAATCCATCATTGTATTTCTTGTTATTTCGCCATTGACCATTGTACTGTGTCAAACTGTATTGTTTAATTCCAAACATTTGGAGGTCTTCCATCATTTTAGGGTTATTTCTTTGTTATTAATTTCTAGTTAATTCCATTTTGATCAGAAATCAGTCTCTGACTTTTGAAATAGCTTTATCCTTTGAAATAATTCACATATCTTTTCTGTATTATCCATTGGTTTATGTTTTGGTCCTGATATCTTTTACTGCCCTAACTTCTAGTAATAATGATTTCTTTTGTCATATATAATCTGCCCTTAAACTTATTTATATTATACAGTCCATATCTGATAACTTAACAAACTGGATCACTTTTTTGTTGTTTCACTGTCTTTCCCTTCTCTCTTTTATCCATCTCTTCAAATGTCTAGTAACTTTGGATTGAATGCTAGACATTTTGCAGGAGAATTGCAGAAGTTCTGATTGATGTTAATTTCCTCCAATGAGAATATGTTTTTGATCCTTACAGATAGTTAACATTAATTTAATCAGATATCTAATTTGGAGTTATGCTTTTATTATCCTACATCCTAGTCTGCTTGCAGTATATCCTTACTCTGAAAATTGACTTTATCAAAGATTCCAAATGAAAATCTGGGAATAATATGCACCACAACTCCATTTTTTGGTGGAGCCTGTACTAAATGTTTTCTTCTTATAATTTCAACCAAAGGAAACTCTGGCTTTTTAGTCTCTTTGTGTATTTTCTGCTTTATCCCTTAAGGGTTCTCTGTATCCTGCTTAAGAATCAGAACATTCCTTGAGAGAAAGCCTACAAAATTAAGTTCTTGCATTTTCCTTCTCTCTGAGTCTGTGGTCCTTCCAGACCTGGCTGCCTTGGAAGTCCTAAACTACATTTTTGGTCTTTCCACATTCAGATATTGTGAGATTTTCCACAGCTTTTCAATCTTTTAGCTTCTGCTATCTATGTAGGTTCTCAGATTCTTGTTCCATGTGAGGTTTTTGAATCAGCAGATGCCTCGAGGGACGAGGTTATCCTTAACATACCTTCCTCCTTTGGGGATTTTGGAATGTAATATTTGTTTGCTCTTCAAGCAGATGTGTCTTGTTCTGAGCAGGTACATAGGTATGAGACAAGCCAATCCATATTGCCAGAAGTGGAAATCTATTTATCCCTCCATGTAACTAAAAGCCTACCAGAAGCCATCCTACATCTTAACCTCAAGTTCTTCTTAGCCAACAGACATACAGAAGAACACAGAGGGCTGGACCAATATTAGTAACAGAGTTCAGGGAGATACAAGTTGGAAGGGATCCAACTAGAGGTTGCAAATAATCTGGTGGATAAATACCAAATCTAGCCACTAGAGGAAGAGATTGGTATTAAACACAGAAAATGATTTATGCAGAAGGTTCTTGGAAGTAGGGATCCCTTGTTAGGGAAGAGTTGTGGCATGGAGAAATCTGTGGCAGGGAAAATCTCTAGCAGTAGTTAATATCCCATAAATATTTTGAAGTCACTGAAGCAAAGTGTTTATTTCTCTCCCTGATTCATTTCAAAATCCCTTGAGCAAGACAGAACACTTGTATTCATACAACCAGCACAATAATTCTGATTTTTCTCTCCAGTTAACAGATTTAGTCAACTAACCAAAAGCCTGGACCTCAAGTAGCAGCTGTTTACTAATGTAAGTGAGATCATCCTTTTCACATAGAAGGGCCCTTTCATCAACATCTCTCACCCTGCCACTTCAATTCTTCTGCTGGGTCCTCCTTGCATCCTCACAATAGACATACTGATTGCCACATAAATCCCAGTCCAATTCTAGGCATCAAACCAATCTGATTTAAGGAAGCCTTGAACTAGTCTCTTCATTCTCCCTTTTAACAAATAGGATAATGTTTAGACATTGGTCACTGAAGAAGCAAACTGACATGCACTGTGCTGAATAATTAGGTTTCCTTTGGGATAGCTTATCCTTGTACTGATGATCACCAGGATCCCTCTACTTGAGTTTCAGAGCCACTGGTGGCCCCTTGAACGTTACCACTCCAACATGGGGTCACAGGACTCCACTGCTGCTTTAGTATTTATTATGTCCACCATTTCCAATGAACTGACTTGCCTGGATCCTCCTGGGTAGATCTTTGTTCCTACCTTATTTTTCCAGGCCTCCAGTCTTCCTAGGACCACGAACAAATTTCTCAGATGCTGGATGGGGAGTTCAGCCACTCTGGCCTCCCTATCACCATACTCTGCCTATTGTTACACAACTTAATCTTGGATCCTTTATCCAGTTGTGACTAAATATTGATATCATTGGAGGCTTGTCCTGACTCTGGTTGATCCACTGTTTTCAGGAAGCTATTTTCCCAGTCTGCCACACCTTCTTAATAAATATAGGACTAAACTTTGACCCTTTTCATACCTGCCTTGGCACAACTAATAAATACATAATTCCTGAGATGAGATAAATACAACTGACTTTTGTCGGTCCTGGGTTTCACACTGGAAAAAAAAAACAAAAAAAAAACCAACTTAGTCATCACTTTCATGAAGAGGCACCCTTATTTAGAGCATGCCACAGATAAAGAAGGCAACATTTTATTTTATGCACAAAGGTTCAGTAAAAGCAAATTTGGGGATTGAACCCAGGGGCTCTTTACCACTGAGCCATATCCCCAGGGTTCCCCCACTTGAAAAAAAAAAATCTCGAGATATGGTCTCGCTAAATTGCTTAGGGCCTTGCTAAGTTGTTGAGGCTAGCTTTGAAATCGCAATCCTCCCGCCTCAGCCTCTTGACAGGCTGGGATTACAGGTGTGCACCACCCAGCTCAGCATAAAAGCAAATTTATAAAAACGTATTCACTTCATTTCTCCTTTGTTCTTCTAAACTTGAACGTTTTATTTAGAGATGATTGCATTGTATAACACAACTCTGCAACCACATACAAGTTGTTCTAGTACTGTCAAAGCATCAGGCAGAGATAGCAATTATCTCCAAGGGATGATGGGTCATCATAATCAGAATTTTGAGTGACTCAAAGAAATGATATGTTTGTACAACAGAAAAATAATACAGGTGTTATGGAAGGCATTCTTGTTGGGTACTCACCACCTAATGTATTGAGCACCATGTTTAGTGTTTTATGTACATTACCTCATTGTTTAGAAAGAAGACATGGTTGCTGAGGAATTGAGGACTAGAATGGTAATTTATACACACACACAAACACACATAATTTAATTGATTGGAAAAAACATTTATGGAAGGTCTCAATGGGCATTCTTTTAGAACATCAGTTTTTTTACGATTTTTAGAAATTGACACAGATGTGGGTATCCACAGTATTGTCCAAGAGGAACCTTGCTCATTTATAATACTGTGGGAGATCCTGGAAGTAGGTGATAATGGTGAAATTACCTGTATAAGCAAGGTTGCATGTTATTGGACACTATCATCTTTTCTAATTGAAATAACTTTTATCTCCAGTAAATTTTCTCTGCTGACCTGAAACAAAAGATTGTGAGCTCCTAACTGGATTAAAGGTATGTCCCAGGTTAGGATGACATCTTTCCCTTCCTTGCACATTTCACAGTGCCTGTCATTGTGCCAGTGGCTTTCCATGTTGGATAGTTGGGTGGATTCTACATCTTTCACTATGAATATTACAATACTTGATTTTCATTTACCAAATATATACCAACTATCTTCAAGATGGCCTCATGGATAATTTCATCATTGTAACATTCTTTATCTCTCAAAACACGTTTGACTTTTTCTGTAAAACATTTTATTATTATTGAAAGTAGAAGATAAAAATTTGAGTCATTGATGAAAGAATAATCATTCAACCCTGTTTTCTTTCCTTTGAGCCACAAATCAGATTGAAAATGGACAATCACAAAAGTGTATGCCAAATTAGTTTCTCAAGGGACAACTATCCCCCTTAACCATGCTTTGAAGGCTTATGGAGGTGGACATTGACTGAACTCCTACTTCAGACCTCATTTACTGGTCTGAATTGGTCTGCAGAGGGTATAACCAAGACCTGGCATCTGAGTGTAATAGGCAGGGTACTGTGTCTACAGTACTTGTGCTTGCTCCCATGCCTTACCTTGTTATCTCCTGTGTATCAGGTTTGTTTCTTGCATGTTCATTGTTCTGGTTCTTGGATTCCCCACCCCTGCATCTCTACAATGAATTGTTTGGCCCAAATGATCGCCAACAGACCTGCCAGCTCTATAGTTTGAAATTTCATTGTTACTGTGATTCATTTTATTTAGGAAGCTGAAATCAACAAATCCATTCAATACATTCTAGAGAGGTGATACAAGGAGCATCCAGGGCTCCCTTTGCTACTTCCTTGATAGGCAATTTTGCAATAGAATGGTTAGATGGAGCCCTGGGTAAGAGGGTTGGCTCTGGAGTTAGATAACTAGACTTCACAGCCCAGTTATAATAACTTCCAGCTGTGAAACTTTGGGCAGTTCTCTCAACTTCTTGAGCTGGTTCAGTTCCATGAATCTTGTGCACAATCATTTGGAAGTGGAGTGTCAAATAATATTTTTTAAAGATTTATCTAGTATCCAGATATATACTGTCATAATACTATATTTGATAGGTGTACCCACGAGGAGCTTAATTACCAAGGAGCAAATAGTGACTGGAGTCAGACCTCAGAGGCTGGAACAAGTCCATTACCCAGGAAGCTGCGCTCAAATTCATATTTGCCTATGGTCATCCTCCTACCATTCTGAAAGCTGTCCTTCCCTTATTCAAGCTTTTCTAATACTCATGTGACATTAAACAAGCCAAAAGCCAACTCTAATTAGCAATAACAGGCTGACAATTCCACATGCTTATAAAAATACTCCATGGTAAAACTGAGTTTTTCAGATGGGGCTACCCAACTTCCCCTTTATCTGTGCCCTATGTTTTCTTCTCCCCAATGCAATTCAAGTCATCCATAAAAGTTTCTAGCTTAACTATAGTTTGCTTGGATCTCTTTCTCTTTTGAGCTCTTGTTTTCATGGCCTTATACAAATAGACAGCACCTTAAAGATCATCTCATCTAATTCCTTTTCAAAAGGGAATCTCTCCCACATGCTAATATTTGCCAGAAACAGTCACAGTTTCATACTATCTCTTGCACTTTTTCCTTACTGGCTTAGATGTAGTCTTGTCTGCTAAAATGGATTGCAAACTGTGTGAAGGTAGGAAAGAGCTGTGTTCAAAGGACTCTCCTGCTCATGGCTAATGCTAACCTTGGTCAAGAAAGGATAAGCCATGACCTCTGTTTTTCATGCTCAATGACTAATAAATGAAGAAGGAAGAATGATGGTCTCATTCCACTACTGCATGGGTTTCTTTTATTAGGTAGAAAATTCTACCAGAGAAGAACTTATGAAGGAGATAACTTGCGAATGAATTCTACCCCTTTCTATGTTTAAGAACATATTAATAGTACTTATATCCCTTGTACCAAATCCAGGCCAAATATAGTAATACTGGTCACATGGGTGCTGTTGGTATATTATCTCATTTAACTGCAGTTGATCTTCACTGAAACCCCAGTGCTCCTATCAGGACCATTTTTTCAAATGAAGAAACTAAAACTCCGAAATGTAGTTTGACTAGTTTTTCTCAGGGTAAATGTTCAACTTTAAATGCCAGTTCTCCTAGTGTTCCAAGATGATGTTCATATTGCAAATATTTAAATTTGCTGAGAGATTTGTTCTTCATCCTAAGCACACCTGCCACTGCCCCACCATAGGCGTATTCCTCACTGTCCTGCTAGAGCAGGGCTTGAGGCTGGTGGTTCATGTATGCTTCAGTGGCTGGTCTTACTCATGGTGTGGACCTCTGGGGAACTAGAGGCAGTCAAACATTTTTCCATGAGGAAGTTGAAACGTAGGAAACTTTACCAACACAGTTAAGTGTTGTCATGGAAGGTTAGAGGAAACAGTCACATATAAGCCAAGTTATAAAGGATCAACACCAAGAATTTTACAGAGAAAAATTGTCTCTGAAAGAACAGAAGAGATTGGTGGAAAGATGAACAGGTGAGAGTCAGTGCAGCCCTGGAGAGGGAAAGAGGGGAGATGTCTGGCAACTTCCCAGGTCCCCTGAGTCCTACTCTTCTTTTATCTGCCTTCCATGAGGTTCCCCTGCATCCTTTTAACAGTTTCCCCTCAGTTTGAACAAGCCATCCACACAGCACCTTCCTGTGCATTGCTTTGTTTGCTCTGACCCATGTGTCAGGGATTTGGGGTGGAGAAGAACCTCCACTTCCCCTTGTTCTTCCTCGGAGATCTCCTGGACTCCTGTGCCATACAGCGATTTGAACATAAACTTCGTGTAGATGGACTTCTAAGGCTCAGTTAGAAATTGGGAACAATGCAAATCTTGCTGCAGATGTGGGACACTCTGTAGTCCCAATGACAATAAATCTGCCAAGGAACCAGAAAATGAAAACCCAGAAGAATGCTCGTCCCTGACCTTGTTGCTTGTCAAGCAATGAGAGCCACTCTCTTGGAGGATCATCACAAGAAACCTCATGCCAAGAAATCTTTTTAAAGTGAATTTCCCGTAGCTAGGAAGACACGATTTCTAAAGCTACAATCCAGTCATTGTCTGACCTGGGATTACATTCCCAGGACAATTACATTAGGCTCGTTGAAGCTAAGCAACCAAAGTGGCATCAACAAGGAGGAATTGGAAAAAGGAGTCCCTTCCAAAGTGGTGCTGGGGTAGGAACTGTCGGGAATGGAAATTACGTCCTCACTTTCTAGAGAGTGAAAGATAAGATGTAGACCTCAGACGTGGTAGAATTAGGCTCCCTCTGGAAGGAGTCATTTAAATGTCCACATCGTATTTTAACAATGAAAGATGGATTTGCACAGTATTTAACTTCATAATGTAATTTTACATCCAATATTTCCTGTGAGTGTCATTATAATTGATACCTTAGGGCAAGATTATGCTTCTCAGTTTATAGATGAGGAAACTGAGGTTTAAAAATCTGAAACTGTGTATTCAGGTTTCACCCAGCCAGTAATTGTTGAAGCAGCACTAGAAATCCACATCTGTCATTTTCTATCTCCATGGTGTCCACTGAGTGACTGACTCACTCATTCATTCATGATGTAGGACAGATGTTCATCCAATATGCACGGATAAGCATGATGGTGTCAAAATATTGGAATTTTTAAAATAACTGCTGTTTCAAACTCACTTCCATGCCCCTCACTCTGTTACTCTGTCCCTCCTGAATCAACAGAGGATCCAATAACTTACTGGATGTCACCTTACTGTTGTGAATCATGTGTCAATATTCTTTCTGATGAATTGGTCCAATGTCATATTTGTTGTCAAATACTTGGACATTTAAGCAATGCTTACTAGCCACACGTTGGCCTCCAGATACAATTTTATTCAGTGAAGATATAGAAGTACAATATAAACACCTTAACTTCAAGCACTTCATAGCTTGTGGATTGGGGGAAGAAGAAAAATAAAAGCATGGAAACTTTTCTGGCATCCTTCTCAAGACAGGGAACACATTACTTTCTAGGTTGACTTGGTCTTATCTTGGGTTCAGTCACAATGCTTATCATCACATTGAACATCATATTTCCCAATAACCACAGCTGACTATGGTTCTCTTTCCTACTGGAACTCTCTTGTGTCCTTGAATCAAAGGAAAGACAACTCTATATCTGGTTTGATCCTCTGATGACTTTGAACCACTCTCCCTGCCAAATGAAATATTAAGAAGAGAGAGATAAATAGAGATGCAAATAAACTTAAAACTGTGTTTCCTCAATGATTTTTGACTGTGGTCTTTTCATTGCATCATGGAATATACTTCCAATTTCTACATTTCCAGAACTATACCTAAAATCTAAATATGTCACAGTGACTGCAGAGTTCATTGTATTTATCACCTCCTTTGGCTAGGTACCCTTTCTATTAATGCTACTTCACCCAAGAGGATAGGAGCATTGTAAGCATCCTGATCACAAGGTGGGGGCATGCCCTTTCAATTGAATCAGTGATTCTCCAGTTGACTGCATTTCAGAAGAGCATTTGGTGAGTATTTACTAATGCTGAGTCTACCCAAGATCAATTAAATCAACATGGATCCCGAGCATCTGTAATTCCCCCAGTTAATTCTGACTTACAATAAGTGTTGAGAAGCACTGCATTGGAGAATGCTACCTCACTTTTCAAAAAAAGTGAGAATCAATACTACATTTGAACCTAGGAAAGGGAGGTGACTGGTTCTGAGCATTTGATTACACTACTTGATCTCAGCTTTTTACAAGGGGAAGAATGGATGACTTGGCCTCATTTATATCTTCCTTTAGCTTCAGAGATGTGAAAATGATATGACCTGCTCTTGAACTTTGAACCATACCTTGAGCTGTGCATATGCTTCAGTCCTCAAGTCCTGCACGGTATGACCATTCTGAGATCCTTGCAGAAACTCTGGCACAGGACCTGGGGCAAGGGGTAACATCATTAAGGTCATTTTACAGGTTAAGCACATAGTTGCCCAGAGCACAGAGCAACAGGTGAACTGGCAGAAAACCATTTACTTGGTGATGTTAGAGGAAGGTTTATTCTCATCCACATTTATTGACAATGTATTTGTTTAGAAAAACAAATTATAGAAAAAATGACATATTTATGGCAAAGGAAGAAAGGAAATAAGTGCAGATTGCTGCAAATAATAAATGTGCAGCAATTCTAAAGAGGACATGATTCTGACTCCACCTCCTTTCCATGATTTCTGCATCTTTGCTCCTCCATGCACTTTGTAAGCATTTTCTTTTCAGTATTTCCATGTTAGGCAGAATTAGAGGTTTGCATGCCAATGTTTCCTACTAGGTTATGGATTCTTTGAGGATGGAGACTGTATCTTGGTCATGTTTGTATTTCTAGTTGATACCATAGTCCCTGGCACAACATTCAAGCTAAGTAGTTATTTTCTGAGTGACTGAATATCCTGAAAACCAGAGTGTGTAAGACTGAGATGTGTGTCCTGTGTATTTCCATCAGTTGTTGAGATTGTCTTTTTATTTTCACCATGGTCCTGGGTCCCAGGACCTAACTTAAAACTGCCTACCTCTATTTTCAGGCCAAATTTCTTGGCAGCTACACACTTCCTGTGTTTCAGAATTTGGTTCTCAGACAATTTCAACATGGCTTAATAGATAAAGAAGATGAGAAGAATTCTGGCAATGTTCAACTAGAATATTCCATTCTATCACAGATACATAGTTCAAGAATGGGATTTAATTTTTAGGAACTCTTGATTATCATATATTAAAATGATATTATGTTTATAACATTATATTATAGACTACCATATATAAAACGTATTCTATAGGTATGTGTGTATACACAGATAAAACAATTCTTTTCTCATCTCTTATGATTGAAAGATGGGCTACATGTAAGGAAGGAATACTGGATGGATGAGAAGTCAAGGGACATGGACCCTAAATACAACTTTGACTTAACTTAGTGACTTGGGACAGTCTACCATTTTCTCAGCTTTAAGATGATGGGGTTCCACTTGCTGATCTTTCAGGTGAATTATTACTGTCCTATAATTCTATAGACTTACCATCAATTATAGTGAATTTTTAATAAGGCATGTGCTTATTTTATCGCTCTCAAAGCAATGCAAAAAATACAGAAAGGAGGACTCTGTAAATATGCTAGAGAAAGGACTTGGGCAGTGTACTTTAGTTCCTATATTGATGGCATCAATGAGCCATATACTTGTGGGCAAACCCTTCTGACTTCTGGGACACACTTTCTCCTTTGGGAAAGTGTAGAAAATGGCCCACATGTCATCATAGTCCTTTATGAGTTTTTGGTCTAGAAATCTGAGTGCACAAGCAAATGTGCAAAGGTAATCTGATTACAGAGAATATTTGATATGACCTTGTATTTTGTGCCTTGATTTCTGATTCTATCATTAGCTTATATGCCCTGATGATTCTTTATTTTTTAGTTAAGCATCACTTTCCCACTAATCACAATGCTCCAAAATACAACACGCAAGAAAGAAGATCTAGTGAAATGTTTGCTCCAAAAGAGAACTTGCAGTGATGAGCAACAGAGGAAAAGTTGGTGGCCAATCAGAACAATCCTCTGATAAGAAGCCAGAGCACTTGGGATGGAAGTGAGTAAACTACCTGTGCAGAATACTACTGAATCCTGACTAGGTTTGAATGGAGCTGGGGGCTCCATTCACACAACCTCCTTTGGTCCACTTCATTGCAGCAATCCCGTGACAAGAGAGAAGTTCTGTGCCAGAATTGAAATCAGAAATCAACCCACTGATGAGGTTGGTGAGCAGAGGCCCCCCAACTCACCTCCAAATTTTTCTTCAGTCCATTGTTCCCAAACTCTCAAATAAAACATGATACTCAGGAGTTCTCTCAAAATCCAAATTTGATCCCAAGGTCAAAGTAGACCATTTGCAGACCTTTCTGAATCCCTGTATTGTTTTACATTGTCGACACATCCCGGAGGAATTCCATTTGTCAGTTGCCCTAAAAAGCCCCCTTTCACAGCTCAAACCCAAAAGCCCAAAGAGATTACAAATATCACATTTTGTCAGAAATGGATACATTCTGCCTCATCCATTCCCACCACCCAGTCAGTATAGGGAACTGTATGTCAGTGTGCGTTTGCCATCCCTCCATGTCTTCCCCTCATCAAGCGTCCGATTCTCTTGAATAAACAAGAAAATGCACATGAGCATTTGAATGCAGACAAGTAGCTTAACAAAAAAACAAACCCCTGAAAGTGAAATGTAATTACTAGGTTAAAAAAAAATGCACCCAGTTCGGAGAGCCTATCACATGTCGCGTCTCGGCGCGCAGCTACCCCCCAACACTGCTCCTGTTGTGTCAGATAGTGGCAGTGTTGAGCCCGGGAACCGGCGCCCAGCCCGCGGCGGTCCCCGCGGCCGCTCAGTCTCCGCGGCCGACTCCCGCTCGTAGGAGCCACCCGGCCGCGAGGGCGCTGGGGAGCGGGAGGGGCGCGGGGGCGGCGAGGGGTCCCCGATCGGCTTCCACCAACTGTTTTCCTTCTCCCCTGGCAAGAGCCCCGCTCCCTCCAATTTACCGAAATTCACCGAGAGAGGGGAGGCGGAGGGAGAGGTCGCTCGCTGCTCGCTACTGGCTGCGCCTCCCTCCGCTCCCGCCCGGGGAGCGGCCCCGGCCCGCTGGGCGAGCAGTGTGGGCGCCCGCGCCCCCTCCGAGGCAGGTCGCGGGGTGGCGGTCCCCGCTCGGCTCGGCCGCGCTGCCGCTCCAATCCTCCCCCCTCCCCCGCCCGCACCCTCCCCCTTCCTTTCACTAGGTCTCCGGGACTCGGGAGAGGGCGCGGGAGGCAGGCACACGGGCCCGACCCCACTCCAGAGCTCGCCGGGGACGCGGGCGGGCGGGCGGCGAGGGGACGCGGCGGGGGCGCGGGGCGGGCGCGGCCATGGAGCGGCGGCGGCGGCGGCGGCGGCAGCACTAGCGACCGCGGGCGGACGAGCGGCGGGCAGGGCCGCCCGGCGCCGCGGACCGAACTGCACAGCTCAGCAAAAGCGCCCTCGCCCTCCGCGCGCCGCCTCCTGTGAGCCCAAGCCCGGCA
>JAJEJO010002175.1:138546-336075 GCA_020662805.1 Glaucomys volans
GGCTCCGGAGACGCCATTTTCCCCCTTGATATCTCTCTCCATAAATCGGTGGCGCGGCGGAGGCGGCCGCGTCGGGCGGGAAGCGCGGGGCCGGCCGGGGCGCCCGCCGCTCGCCGCCGCCTCCGCGCGCTCGGGGGCCCCGGCGCCCCCCGAGCGAGGGCGGCCCGCCCCGCGGCTCGCCGTTTGACAGATGCTCATCGCCATGGAGTTGCCGCAGCAGCACCTTTGGGGGCTCGGGCGAGCGAGCGGAGCCGGGATCTGAGGGAGCGCCGGGGCCAGCGGAGCCGGAGCCGCCGGGACATGGGTGAGCACGCGCGGCGACCTTGGAGCGGGAGCCCCGGTGCCCACCTCCTGCCGCGCCGCGGGCCCCGCACGCTCGGGGCTGGGGGGCGGTGTGTGTGCCCGGCAAGCAAAAGTTCACGTCGCCTCGCCGGGGCTTTGACTTTGCACCGGGCAGGAAGGGGGAGACGGGGCCGAGGGGCGGGATGCCGGTCCCCGCGAGGCTGCTCGGGGATGGGCGCGATTCCGGCCGGCCGGCGGGTGGGCAGCGATGCTGGCTGTATTGGAGTGGCCCGTTGGTGGCGGCGGTGGTGGAAGCGTCGGGCTGGAGGGCTGGGAGCTCATTGAGTTTCGCCTAATCTGATCCCCCCTACCCCCCCGCCTTTTGCACCCTCCCTCGGTCCTGCCGCCGGCTGCCGGGGCTGGCGGGTTTGGCGTTGGTGGAGTGGACTCGGGAGGGGGAGGGGGTAGGGAAAGGGGTGGGAAGGCGGCAGGATATTTTTTTTTCTCCCTTTGTAACTTGCAGGTTAAGTGGAGCTAGAGAGCTACATTGTAACCTAGTTGGATTTTTTTGGGGGGAATGTATCAGAATCTAACGTGTCCTTAATAGAGAGAAGAACAGGCAAGAAGTGGTCCAGCCGGCGAAGGTTGGTGTGTGCTTGTGTTCTGGCTGTGTGTTAGTTTTTCTCTTAAAAATCTTAATCAATGGATTTGAGTCTCTTTCTTGTGCTCTCCGGTTTGGGGATTCTGAAAAGACAGGAATTCCCTTAAAAGCAGACGAATGCCCTTTTGAAAGCACGCATTGTGTGTGTTTCTAGAGGAGCCTCGAGCTTGGGAATTAACCACAGGCTTCCCCGTTCGGTGGTTTCCAGTGGGAAATCACTCCGGAAAGGGAGCCCTTCAGTATCGATTTATTGTTTTTGTCTCTCGCACCATTATCTCTTTGACCAAAATACTGTCTGAGAAGTTCCACAGAGACAAAGTCAGGTAAAGTGGGCAGATCTTTAGCAAGATGGTGATAACGGTGATGCTGTTTTGGTGTCTGTTTGTGATGGAAGCATTGTTGGGTAATTGCAATTTCTGATCGGTAGAGCATGCTGGTTCTAAAAAAATAAGTTACTGCCGAAATGCTGTCTTCCAGCCCCCCTCCCCTACACACTACCATCACCCCTCCTCTCCTGACCCACACTGCTTACTACAATTCCGAAATTGGATCCAACTAGAAATATTTTCATTGAAGATCAGAAAGTTGTGCTTTAGAAGTAGGAGATGGGACTAGAGGTAGTGAGTGTGTGGAGAGGGAGTTCTTATTGCCACCCCCCCATGCTGCATTTATTCTTTATGTGTGTGTGGAATACTCAGGGTGTGTATGTCTAAAAGACTGTTGAGGGAAGGATTTCCGATTCGTTTCTGTTTCAGATAAACTGTCCTGGTAATCTCATGGTTGATGTCTAATACTAAAAGGGCAATTTGTGTGTCTATGCCTGCAGAAATTCTCCTCCAAAAAGGAGTTTATTCTGGAACTGTAGAGCAGCTACTTTTCCTTCCCAGCCCCCCTTCTCCTACCCCATAACTATCCACATCTTTTCTTCTAAAGTTTGCTTGGAGTCCATGGTCTCTAAGGAAATACTGATATTACTTGTTTTTCTGACATTCCTTTCCCTTCTTTTTCCTTTTCATTCCTTCACCCTTCATCCTGTTTTTCTTCATTTGCACTGAAGTAGCTGTCACCCAAACTCTGGCAGTTCAGGTATATCCCTTACCCTCCTGTAGTTCACACAGGTACATCTCCCACCCCATCCAAACAGCTCCAGTTGCAGAGTTTGTTTGTTGTGCATTGGGGGAAGGGAAGTGGAGAAGAGGGACTTGGAGAGGAAGAATGTTGTTCTGTGCAGGCCACATCTGCAACACTGGGACCAGACCTGGGCAGCCAGGAACAGTTTCCTTTACACACCCCAGTTAGATGTGGTCTGGCTGGGATAGGAAGGCGGGGCCAACTGGCCAGGGGCATGTGAGGGAGGAGAAAGTTTGTAGCACTTTAAGATGTAGCTAGTTTACAATCCCAGGTCCCACCCTCCCCTTCCTCTTGATTTCTTTGACTTATACCTTGCTTAATTAAACTCCTGGAGTGAGAGAGGCATGATCTCTTTGGCTCTGACGTGGGAAGATTCCCAGGTTTCAGAGCAAAGTCTGAAGGTGCCGTATTTTCAGCCTGAGCTTAATCTCATTGCCTGTTACCAGAAAAGGGGGTTAGGGCCATGCTTGAGGCAAACCAAAAGAGGGGGGAGACGTGAGCGTGGTTAAACACAGAGCATTTACAAATTGCAGGGAACACAGTCCCAGAAGATACAGACAGGTACTCAGTGTGCTGCTAGGCATAGGATCCTCCTCCCCCATTAAGTCTTGGTTTTGGGAAGTTGAATCCTGTTAGAGCTGGGCTGTGGGAGCTATAGCCACTATAGTAACCTGAGCTGAGCTGGGGGAGGAGATGGTGAGCAAATGTAGTCTCCAGCCAGAGGAGGGAAACAGACTTGTCTCTCTTAGCAGGGAAAATAGATGCTTCTCTGGAATAAACAAACTGGAGGTGGGGGAGGGGATGGCTTGTAGTGAACATAAGGAGGAGTGGTTGAAAGGCAGGCAGGGATGTCAGTTAGGAAGGGGGCCACTTCTAGCCTGGGAGAAAGTATCAACTGCCTTATATGTTCATGAATGGGCTAAGCCAGTGAAGGGTTGTAATCTGATCGTTTGCATGTTAACATCTGAATGTTACATAGGAAGGCTGTGCTGGGAGGCCCAGTTCTGGACTTCAAGTGGGAAAACCTGGATGAATCCCTGAGGGGATCAAAGAGTCCCTGGTACCATGAGTGCTTCTGATCATGTACTTGTATTACTCATAAGGAGCTACTTTGTAAATCACCTGACCTAAGTGAAGCTTGGGGAGGGAAGAAAGCAGAGCTTGGGGTCTTTGAAGAATTTAGTTGAAAATGGTCAGTGGAGAGAGGCAGGAGGCAGTGTTTTGCTGAAGAAGAAACAAATGGATAGGCACTTTCCCCTGGATTCCCAATTCCTTTTCTGCTGTAACCTTAACTTTGAATTCCATTAGGGGATGAATCAATACTTCTCTGGCACAGAAATGTACATCTAGGAGAGGAGAGTCCTTGCAACATGATCATTATTTTTAGTTGTACTTCAATCTTGACTCTGACACTTCTATATACTATGCAAAAGGAAGAAGATGAGGAATAGTAGACTGATGGGACAGCCTTTCTGCGTTCCTGTGGAGACACTGAAACTTGGCTGGGTCTTGGCCTCCCAGAATGCCAGGCTTTCCCTTGGAGACTTCAAGTTTTAATTGAAACCAGAAAGCTATTGAAGGCAGACCCAGCCAATGAAATCCTGTTTTCTCTGATGCTCAGGGATGGGGAATAAATAATGTTTTTGCTGATGGCATTTCAAGTTGTTTCAGTTTTACTCTTTCCAGAGGAATGGGGTAAATTACTATGAAAACATTAGTATTGTAAAGAGTTGCAGTGCCTTAAAAATGGAATGTTGTGACTGGGACTGTTCAGGGAGCCAGTGTAGTAGAGTCCTAGTAGGCTTGGGGGTGGGGTGGAAGCAGGAGGCCCCTTAAGTTTTTTCCTGAACATCATTTTGTCAGTTCCTCAGTTTCCTGTGAAGAAGGGAACAAAACAATCCAATTCCATTTCTGTTCTATGGTGTATTATGAAACTGGGTCAGCTACAACAAAATGCCTGAGATAATCAACTAATAAAGGGAGAAGTTTATTTTGGCTCACAGTATTGGAAGTTCCAGTCAATGATTGGTTTACCTTATTGCTTTGGACCAGTGGTGAGGCAATGCATCATGGTGGGAACATGTGGTGGAGCCAAAGCGCTCACCAAATGACCACAAAGCAAAAGAGAGAAAAAGAGAAAGGGACTAGAATCCCCAAATCCCTCTCAAGGGCATGCCTCTGATGACCCAGAGACCTCCCACTAGGACCACTTATTAAGAGTTCCACAACCTTCCAATAGCAGCATACTGAGAACCAAGCCTTCAATGCTTGGGCTTCTGAGGACAGTCAACATGAAGCGAGAGTGTTGGGTGAGGTTCTGTAAATACGTTGGGTCAGAAAGGGGTCAGGAGTGCTACCACCATACATATTGCCATAGGTTTTGGCTTCTTTTAGAGTTATTTCTAAAGGCAACCATGGTGTTTCACTAATGCTTCATGAAGTTGCAGACACTTGGGCCAGCCATACACTTGATAAGTGCAGAAAACAAACCCCAAGATGCCCACAGAGTGCACTTCCTGGATACTGGGGGATGATGCCAACATATGTTATTGCTTGGCTGTGAGTTTTCATTTCCGTTTTAGCTTAGCTTTCTACAGATTTTGATACCTGCCTAGACACAGCAGATTGGGTCTAAGTAGAGTTTTTGGGAATGATGACCTTAGATAATTTTGTCTAAGTTAGTGGAACTCAACAGTTCACATCTTGAAGTTTCATTGGTTCATACTAGAGCAGCTTTCCTTGTACAGTTGGAGTTTGACCCCATTAGAGGATATCCTCTAAGATTATTCTTAATGGTTTTTGTCTTAGAAGAATGTGAGCTGTCCTGAAGTACATAGAATCCCTTGGGAGAAAGTAGCTATCCCTTCCCCAAAAGCCAGTTTTGGATTATGATGTTCAGTGGCATGTAAAACAATCATAGCTTAGTGGATCCTCAGGTGGACAGAGGCTCTGCCTTTCCAAGAACAGGGAATGGGGAGAGGATGAATGGTGAGCCAGAACTTGGTTAGACTGAAAAAAAAGGGTCCCTGATCCATCTTATCTTTTTCCACCAAAAACGCTGCCTTTCATATGCGTGGAACTTTGTTCTTTTCAAAAATATTGTCATATCCCATCTACACCCTTGGTTCTGAGGAGGGAAGCCAATATTGTATGCCCATCAGAAAACAAGACGTGGGATACACTGGTTGCCTGAAATGACACAAGTTGGTTGCTGACCTGGGGCCAGGCGGCTGTGGTAAACTGTGAACAGCCTCACACCTGAAGTGACAAGATCTGTCTTGGATCCTGTCCTTGCTACTTTCCAGTTCAATGGCCCCCAGTAAGTTATTTAACATCTTTGAACCTCAGTAACCTAATCTGTAAAATAGGGATAAAGATGCCTACTCTGACTATTTCATAGGGATTGTAAGGATTAAGTGATAACAGCTAGCTAATTTCTGTCATTGAACTCTGGGAGGACAACTCATGCTGCCTCATGGAAATGGGTGCTTGTGGTTATTATTGCCATAAGCCAAAGATTAATGGTATGGCTGGAAATGCCCACAAGGGCCCCTTGTTGTCTAACAGTTCAACTGATTTCTCAGTATATATGTACATACTGATGAATCAGTTGGATCATTCTACTTATATATATGGATTGCATTATTAGATGCCAACAATGTCGGGTCTATCTGAGATTCAGAGTGTCATGTGATATCCAGTTGAACTCAAGAAAGTGAAATCAAGTGCTGGTGCTCAGGACATGCTTTTTGAATACAGAATCAGGAGACCCAAAGGAAGAAATTTAGGCACACAGAGGGAAAGCAGCGGGAGAGCAAGCCTAGGGGAGCTTCTCCATCAAGGTACTGCAGTGGTTGAGCGTGCCATTGAGTTCAGAATTTCTAGCCTCTATAGAAAAGAACTGACAGCAGGATTGTCTCTGTCCTAGAGAATCCAGGAAGTTCTTTATAATCAGGGAAGTTCTTCACAGTCTGTTGGCTTCCAAACTTTTCCGGGTGCCTCCTCCTCCCCTTTCCCTTGATGCACAGTCCACCCTGCCCAGCAACCTGCACTGGGCATCTTGCAGTGTTCTCAAGTGAATCCCATTTGACACAACACACAAGGCTGTGCTCCCGTCAGACCGGTTTCCTAGCTGACCCTGGGCACTCTGTCACCTGTCCACCTCCACACCTCAGCTCTCTCAGGGTTGCCACCCCCTACCTGGAAGGTGCTCTGACTGGTCTCTTTTAATGAGAGTCTACCTCTTAGAACCACCCGCACTGCCCTCCCTCCTCTGGGTACACAAGGTCACTCCCCACCAACTCTTAGCTGGTCTCTAGTTCCCAGAGGACCTGAGGTTTAAAGCATGAGCCTGGCACCACGTCACACTTCTCAAACTGTGAGTCCTTGAAGAAAGAGGCCGACTCTTGCCCCACAAAGCCCTGCACCATTTGTGTTTGATTTGGTTGCACGAATGAATCACAGAATTTATATAGAGAGAGCATACTAAAAGTAAATGTTATTTAAGGTGTACTAAAGCTCCGCAAAATGAAGCAACACAATGAGCACCTCTTAGAGTGAGTAATAACTACTTATGCTAATAGCTTTTTATATTTTTGGCTATCTTTCAGGGAAAATCACCCAATCTCAGTTTTTCCCTCAAAGCCTAAAAGGTAGTGATATTTTACTGCCTGTGAACCCTTTCAGTCAAGGATTCATTCATTCATTCATCAGCAAATATTTATTGTCTCTTAGAGTCTCATCACCACTCAAACGCACGCAGCTCTTGACTTCTCCAAAAATTCCAATCACATTTTCTGTCTACCACACTCCTTTTGGCACTGAACCATGTAAACCGCCTTCTTTGTCGCTGAGGTCCAAATGCTTCTCTGATCCTCAGTGACTGAGAGTTTGGTCACAACGGAAAAGAGAAAAGACTTAGCAGAGGAAGGCCCTAGAAGGGAAAGTTCCAGGGGGCGGTTCCTGGGAGGCCACCTGCAAGATGGACTGGCCACCAAGTAGCATATATTGTGGGACAAGTTACCATGCTGTTCTGCTTCTGAATGGACCCAGGATAAAGGAACAAAGGGATTGATGTGGACAGCCCCTTCTGAAAATCTGGGACATTATAGCTAGATGTGTGCCAGGGATTTTAAAGTTTTCTTAAAGCTCAGAGCTCCTTAAACCCATTCAATGGCACACCAACAACTGTTCGAACCAATCCCACTGAGAATTAATGCACTTAACTCAGTGTTTGATGTGGTTGATGAGTCACTGAAGGGGAAAGTGGTGCCCTGGGGTAAATTGAGTCAGGAGAATCTCTCCATTTAGAACAAAATGGGCTTGCAGGAAAGGGGAGGATGCAATGAACCGCTTGTGAACAAATACTGCAAAGCTTATTATGGAAGGAAGAAAAAGGGTTAAGTTATCTATGACTCTTATGAAGGCTGGCCCTCTTTGGCAAAATAACTGACTTGAAACGAGGGAGATGATACAAAGACAGCTCCTGGCAAATACAAAAATACATTCTCCAATGGACTTTGCTACTGCTATGCCCACTAGGCATCTCTGCTATGGATACTACAATTGCCCCATGGATGCAGAGCCTGGTCGTCATTTTCCTGTGTGGATTCTAAAGAGACTGAAGCCTAGGGCTGAGTCTGTGCTTCCAGGGTGTTCTTTCCATCCCCATAGCACCTGGTCTGTTTTGCCACTGGAAGCCTGTGCACCATAATGGATGGGGGGTTGCTTCTTGTGCACTTTGAGATCAGAAGGAGTGACCTGCAGTTTGTCCAAAACCAGGACCCTCTGTGATGTTGGGTGGGAGTGTCATCAGGAAAATTATGCTTTGATCTAAGCCAGTGTGAAAGTTATGTGGGGTTTATGATTCAGCTCAGGACACACCAGTTGGACTTTTAGGACGAGGAAGCCTCTGCACAGTGTGAGATGTTACAATTACTTTTACCCCAGGATTGTGGAAAGAACTGGGGCATTGCCCTTGGAGAATGATTTCAGAGAGACATGCTTACTAACATGACAATCATCACTCTACAACTAAAGTAGAAACACCATCCAGAGTGCAGTTTTGCTATTTGTGGGATTAGAGTTAAGATATAGTCAGGGAAAGTCTCAAGAAAGATAAGTTTGGGGTTTCATGGAAGAAGTGGGACAGGGGGATATGCCTAGTGTGTAGAATACATTGGCATGGGGGAAGAGGTGTAATGAAGTTCAAGTGTGAATTTGGAATTGCTTCAAGGGAAGGAATGTTAATCATGAGCATGGTCTGCATCTGGCAGGCCAAGGCAGCACTGAATATGAAGGTCTAGATGGCTGATGTCCACGGGCAGGCCACCCGGAAAGAGTTTCCTTGTTGATCTGAGCTCTTTTGTCAGCACTAGGAAGGAAAAGTTACCAGAGCCCTCTAAGCTGAACTCCATCTACCTGTCCAGGGTTTCAATTCAAACTCATAACTTTTCAACACTTATTCAGCAAAATTAGTTTGCTCATTGACATTAAATATAATGCAACCAGTCTGTGATGGGTGCTGTAGGGACCCTGAGAAATGAAGATCAGGTCTCTCTGCCCTTGAACTGAGTGACCTAAGATCTCATGAAAAACAGGCTAGGAGCAGCAGATATCTGGCTAAGTTCTGGGTTGTAGTGGGAGCCCAGGGTGCCATTACAGGGGTTGGACAGATCAGAGAAAGCTTCATGGAGTGGGTGGGTCTTGAGCTACATCTGGAACAATGGGATAGCCTTGGGTAGGCCCAAAACAGCAGGGAAGATCATCCACTTAGAAATGTAGAGAGGGGAAAAGGAGAAGTTCACCACAGGACTCTGCCTATGCTGTAGAGCAGGAGAGGTGGGATAGAGTCCTCTAAGATACAGACCGAGGCTCCATCTCTACCAAGCTGAGAAGCCTTGATCATAGTTTATTTTCAAGGCGAACAGACCTGAGGAACAGGAGGGTGTGACACTCACAGACTTCCACGTACACTGCACAGGAAAGAACTGGGACATTTGACCTTGCTGCTCACTGCTGGGTTCTGTCTGACACCAGCTCTTTAGTCTGAGGTTCTAAAGAGGTATCTTTAGAATGACAAGTGAAACTACTGCTTAGCATTTGGAGGCAGAGAATGGGCCACTCTGGATATGTAAGACGTCATGATACTAGAACTTATCTTCAGGAGTTCAGTGAATTATTGGAGAAAGACATACAAGATTCAGTGACAGTGCAGCATTTAAATGACGGTTCAAGGTAGCTAGAGAAGGAATATCATAAAAGAAGGGAGGTGTAGCTAATATGCATTTAGCTCTCTGGCATGTCTAGCCTCTCCTTTGCAGTGGAAGCATAAGTATGAAAGTCAGATAATACTTTATGTTCAAGTGACAACGAGCAAGCAATTGTTGAATCAGATAGTTGAGAAGTTGAGGAATTTGAAGGAAGATTGAACAGCAGTAGGATCAACACTAGAAAGCCTCAAAAGAAAGACTATAGAATTTATTATCTGATTAGTCATTTTATTTGTCCTTCTTGTTTCCAAGAAGTCTGACATTTTTATCCCCATTTACCAGTGACTAGTTGAGAACCAGAGTTCAAGTGACTACTAGTGTTGGCTGTTTGGAGATTGGAAGCATTATCGTTCAGATGACATGAGGAGTTAGATAGGACTGCCTCTGTAATTTCAACAAATCCCTCAACTTCAGTTCTTATCTACAAAATGGGCATATCTTTGGATTAAATCAGATGGTAAACTTGGAGTTGAATCAGCCTACGTAAATGAACTTGAAGTATGTCAGGTACACGTTCAAAGTTAGGATCATCCTCTTTGCCTTGTGGATCTCTGTGCCTACTTGGACAGCAAATACTGTGATCACAATAGAGGTCTACCTTGTTTAACCTGTTTTGGCACCATTATGGGTGTGTATTTTTTTTTTTTTCCTTGTAAGATTCTGTGAAGAGGAAAGGCAGGGCAGGTGATGAAACTGAAGCCCAGAGTTTAAGTGATGTGGGAAGCCAGATGGCAAACTGATTTTAGAACTCAGATACATAGGAGCAACTATGAACTTTGGATAAAAAGCTGGCCTCACTTTGTGTTTTTGATACATCATGGTATGATAGGCTTTGAAATCATGTGTGGCTATGCAACACTTAACAATGGGGATACATTCTGAGAACTGCATTATCGGGCAATTTTGTTGTTGTGCAAACATCATAGAGTATACTTGCATAGACCTAGATGGTGTAAGTCAATCACTCAGGGTGGCCTCTTGATGCAATCAAGAGATGTGGTAAACATGAGATAGATGAGGCTGCTGCCAGCATAGCACGGTGTGTGGATCTGTAGCACACTGACTTACTTATTTTTTATGAGTAGAGGAGTACACTCTAATGATAAAATGTACAGAACAATAAATACATACTTTAGGTAGAGGGTAATGAAAAGGAAGGGGTATAGGGTAGGATGAGTAGTAGAGTGAAACAGACATCATTACCTCATGTGCAAATATGACTGCATGACTGATGTGATCCTACAATATGTGCAATCAGAAAAATGAGAGATTATACTCAATTTATGTATGATTTATCAAAATGCATGCATGCATTCTGTCATGTATAACTAATTAAAACAAATAAAAAAATTTAAAAATACATAAACCACTAGCATAGTCATTTATGATCATTATCAAGTGTTACATATTGTCTCCAATTGTGTGTGCTGCACTTTTAGGTGACAGGCATTGCAGTAGGCTCATTGGTACCACATCACCACAGAAACATGAGCAATGCCTTGTGCTATGGCCTTATAATGACTACAGCTTCACCAGGTAATAGAAAAAATTTCCAACTCCATTATAATCTTATGGGACCACCATCATATATGTGATCTCTTGTTGACCTAATTGTTACTCAGCACACTACAGTATCTGAATTCAACTGTGGACCTGATACAGGTAGTGTGTGCCCTTGAGAAAATTATTAAGCTAACAGGATTTTCATTTCCATATCTATACACTGAGGGCAGAATTTTCTGCATCATAGGGCTGTTGTAAGGGTTAAATAGATAATGACTTTAAAGGGGTCAGCCCAGGCCATTGGTACTATTTACCTCCTTTCACTGCAAGTGTGCTCTTTCCATGACTTCATGGAGAAACACAGGCCACAAATAGAGTGCCAAAGCCAGAGAGCTCAGCCTGCAAACCTGCGGACTGGCCTGGCCAGTACCATAGAGATCTTTTCCCAAGAGCCAATCCCAAGGCTCATGCTGTTGTGTTCTGGGTTCCCAGAGGAAGCACTGTTTTTGCAGCGTGAGCTTGGTGAATAGACAGTGTGCCCCACCTCAGGGCTCAGAGGTTTGATTCTACTTCTTTCCTTATCATGGAGATTCCCAAACACGGGAACTGATGCCATATGTTTAGTTGTGTTCAGCTCAGTCAACCCAGCCAGACAGATCCTCTGAACTAGCAGGAGCCAACAAAGAGCAGGAGGAACCAGCCCTGCCTATGAAGGGCTCCTGGTTGTCAAATCAAGGAAACAAGGCTTAATATCTGAGAATGCCAGGCCAAAAGGGGCCACAGAACTCACTTCATACTACCTCTTCATCCTCCAAATGAAGATGGGGAACTTGGGAGAGCAAGTAACTTCCCAGGGCTATCCATCTCCAAGTGGCAGTGTAGGGTATTGAACCTGGAATTCCTTACTTACCCAATATTATTTCCTTTGAAAAAACAAGAGATCCATACCCAAATAAGAGCAAAACACTGAAGGTAGCAGGTACAAATTAAGCTGGCTGTATGTGCTTCCCATGGTGCATGGAAAGGGAGGAGGTGGCTCTCCAAACCCTGTCCCTCAGGGCTTTACCTGGGCTCTGAGAAAAGAAGGCAGCTCTCAGCCAGATGCTAGCTTGGCTGACACAGACTATGAAAGTAATTCAAATCTAACGAAAAATTTGAGCACTTACTAAGGTGATCCCAGTATGTTCTTTCATAATTATTATCTCATTTAATCTTCAATTACTTCTCAAAATAGCCCTTGGGGTAGGATTATTACCCAATTTCCAAATGAGACTTGAACAGATTAACAATGTCTCCCAAGAACACAATTACTAAGTGGGAAAGAGAGGCTAAGTAATCTAATCCTATGACATTAACTTCGTTGCTGCTTCCCTTCTTCTTTGCAAGGAGAAGCATGACTTGGGCTCCTGGTTGGACAGCGAGACTGTGTGTTCACTGGGCTCTGAACCACATGAAGACCCATTTAGAACTGGGATCTTTTCTTCATGGACTTCTTGGCCTGGTGGGCAAGATAGGCAGTTGAATGAAAAATTGAAACACAGTTTGCCAAACACTTTTGAGAAAATGTCCAAGGATGTGAGAACAACACCATCGTGCATGCATGTGTGTGTGTGTACACAAGAGGACGTGGTAGGCTCAGCCAGTCTCCATGAAGGAGGTGAAACTTGACCCAGTTTTTGAAATATAACTTAGAGTTAACCAAGTGGAGAAAGGAGAAGGGGCAGGCCAGTCAGAGGAACCAGCAGAGATCATATACAGTGGTGCTTATCAGTGAAGTTTGGGAGAGGCTGCTGCTAGAGAATTCAGTGTGAAGGACTCAGGGAGTGCTTCCTGAGGAGGTAAAATGTGATCTGGAATGTACCACACAGGTGTGTGGTGTAGGAAAGGTCACTGAGTAGGAGCTTTGTCCTTCCCTTTAAATTGCTGACATATTTGCAGCGTCAGGCAACCTCAGTGCAAGGCTGTCTTTGCCCTTGCTGATTAAGAGCCCAGTAAGGGTTGGGTCACTTGATCCATTTGCCAGTGTTGACGGAGCATTTATCCTGGGTTTTCTGCAGCAGGGAGGATTTCAAGAAGCATCTCTCAGAGCCATAGGCACCTGAGTCACACCGTGTCTGGCTGGGCCTGGAGGTAGCCTTGTACTCAGCATTCACTGGAGTGTCTCTGCATGTATCAGGAACTGTGCCAGGCCCTGGGGATAACATGATGAGCCAGTTACAGGTCCTTCCCTTAAGGGCTTTCTATCTAGTGGGGGAGGTAGCATTAAACCAAGAATGGCACAAGAATTCCATTACATAGCTAGTGCTAGGAAAGATCAGCTCTGTGGTACAAAGGCACAGAACACGGAGTCCTGACCTGAGTTGTAAAGCTCAGAGAAGAAACACTTGACCTCATTCTGAGCCACAAAGAGGCGAGAACTCAAGGGGACAGGAGGAGCATTCCAGGTGCACGTAGAGTCACCTGAAAAAGCCACCGTGACTCCCATCTAAGTACCTGAACAAACGTAAAGAGATGAATAGTCAACCACCCCCAAAAGCCAAACTCAGACAGTCTTGGCAGAATCTGACAAGGGATTTTTATAACGATAGGCCAGTAAGCGTGGGTTGAAAACACAATTGGTTCCCTGTATATTTAGGCAGGCAGGATCACACTCCAGCCTTTCACAGTACTTACAGACACCCGCCACCCCTGATCAAAGATCCACAATTTCTAGGGCTGAGGAATGCAGTTCAATAGTAGAGCACCTTCTCAGCATGCACACTGATCCCCAGCAACAAGAAAACAAAACAACCAGAAAAATCGAAACAACAACAAAACAAAGAAAGAAATTCACTGTTTCTGTCAACTAGAAAAATCATCAATCTTCTGGTCTACTGCATGGGCAACTTTAATAAAGACAGCTAAGGCCTGTCCCCTCCCAGCCTCATCACACATGTTCTCAAAGGCTGCAGCTCTCGGGGAACAAATGGGCAAGACTGGAGGGGATTGGAGAGGAATGAAGGAAGGCAGGGCCTTGGCTTCTAGGAGGAGACCTTCTGTGTCCCTGCAGTCTTCCTGGACCCTGCCCATCCTCCTCTCAGGGCCTTTCCGTCCTAGCTCACTCCTCCTCCTCACTTTAGGCTCCATTGGGGTCATGCTTCTTCCTTTCGAAAATGCCAGGCAGCTTTCTAAAATTCTTATTTTCCTGTTACTGTAATTCTGACTTTCCCCAAATCCTCCAGGTGCTTCTGAGGAAGAACTGGGAGTGACCAGGGCAGGAATGAGGCAGAGGACTCTTCCTGGGTTTGTGATGGTTTTGCCCTTGAACTCCTGGGAGGTGTGTTTCTTATTATTCTTATTACTTATCATTAAATAAGAAGCAGAGCTCACCTACCAAAGACATCAAATAAAAACTATAACCTAATGATGGAGGTCAGGAGAGCATCAGTTTTTTTTCCATTTCCTTGATGAGACATTAAGGCTGAAAGAGGCGTTCTTTGGGCTCCTCAGAAGCAGGGTAGGGCCCAGAATTCACAACATGCAACTCGTTGAAATCAAGGGCTTTGTCCATTTCTACTGTGTTATCCCTTTGGAAAGCAGGAGTCAGGTGACAGTAGCCTGCATGTGGGTAGTATCTGGGGAAGATAGGGGAAGTGGGTGATGCTGGCAAATTCAGTTTGAGTGGGTTGCTTCATTCATTAATTTAGTCAATCAACATTTCTCGAGACCCTCTTATGTGTTGGGCACTGTGCTGGGCATCGGGATGTCACAGATGAAAAAGTGGCTTTTCTTAAGAGACTCAGAGTACTACAGTAAGGGGGAATACTTTTAAATACAACACAAGAGCATGTTGTGGTGAAGGCACTGGATAAGGTAAGTGCATGGACCAAAGTCTAAGGCTTTGGTTCTCAGTCTTTGGCCTGTCAGAAGCATCTGCAGGATGTGGGAAAATCCAGAGTGCTGGGCCCACCCTGCAGCCCTGATTCAATGAGGCTTGAGAATTTGTGTTTCCACCAAGCTTCAGGATAAGTAAAAATTCCCCAGGCAACAGGTGGAGAGTATATTTTTAGAGTAGGAAAAAAATCTCCCATCCTGCAGATTTGGAAGGGAGGGAGGATGTGCTCTCTGGGACTGCTTTGGGTGTGAGACACTTTTATCCAAGCAGGATTCCCTTGGCCACTGAGAGAAATAGTGTTGTAGGTTCAAACTATGCAATTTGGAGTGCTCCCATAGGGCTGGGGCTATGCAGGATAAAATTACAGAGTGTTGAGAATGGAAGAGATATGGATCCCTCCCCACTCATTGCTGATGACAGTGTAGGATAAGGTGCTCAGAGTGGCTTGTCGAACAGCTCACTGCTGTGAACAGCAGAGCCAGGAGAGCAGACCAAGTTTCTACACCTCTGCCCCTTCCTTGCCCTTCTGATTCCTTGGGGTCTTCTAAGCAGCTATTTCCTAAGAAAGTTTTATTGTTCTAGTCCCTCCGCCTGAGCCCTGCAGGCAGCCATGGAAGGGTTAACTTTTGTTGGACTGGAGGCCTGAGCCAAGTACAGAGTGTCCATTGTGCGCCTCCCCCTCAGGAGGAGTCCCTGACTGCTGGAATGTGACAGGGCAGAGCGTTTTCACCTTGCTTTGGCTTCCTCAGCTCTGAGTGTGTGCATGCGTGCGTGCGGTGCTCACCCTGGTGTGTTGGCAGGGTCCCGTCAAAAGAGGACTGGCAGTTGTCTCCCAGGCCCACTCAAAGATGGAACTGTGAATTTTGGAAGGCAGGTATGTGCTGGGGAGAAGGCAGAAGGAGAACAACAGCTTTGTGTGCTGGCGAAGTAAACAGACAGGTTAGGTTTCTTTGCTCTTTGCTTTTGAAAGCTTTTCTATTTTATTTTCTAGGGTGAGGGGCTCATGTAGACATGAGCTGGATTCTTATCCTCAGGATAGGCAAGGGAATTTGGCAGGGCCCCCCTGGCTGGGTTGGGCTAGGGTTGGAGAGGTTTGAACCATAGGACTTTGAATAGCGATCAGGGGGCAAATTCATTTTCATTCAGAAAGAACTTCCTGAAACACTCCAAGTGCCAACCCCTAAAGTGAAGGTGAGCATTTTATAGTCACAGTTGGTCACAGCTTGAATTGCAGTTGAGTTACAAAAATAAGATTTGTGTGTTCAAAACAACTAGAAGAGGACACAAGGTTGGTATTTAGTGGCAAACTATACAGCTGGGTGCAAGGTCAGTCAGGCCAGGGAGTGAGAACTGGGGCTCAGAGTTGGCAAAATTTTGCCACTGAGAACTAAAGGTGTGGGCATGACCTGGAAATAGGAGAATGCTTGGGGTCTGTTTGTTCATTCGCTCATTCATTCATTCATGCAGCAGGCCTTTAGAGAGCATTAGGCATAGGCCAAGCATTGCACGCAGCAGTAAAAGGGGATGTAAGAACTTGTTCTATAAAAACGCCTATGCAGAAGTAACTCTGTGCATGTCATGTTGTTGTGGAGAAGATCTGAGTTGAGTAGACAGTGCAAGTTGGTGGCTAAGGAGCTCTGAGGCTGGCCACTTGTGGTGAGACTAGTCTGGAAGTTCTGGAATGGATTTGTTCCCAATGGTTAGGATGATTTGAAACTGCATCACTATTTTGTCTGTAGTATTTATTGTGAAAAACTCCCACAGCCCTGGTTCTGGTCTTCAAGCAATCGGAATCAGATTTCACCAGGGGGCCACGTTTTCCTATGGCCCCTCTGACTCAAATATCAGTTTCCCTTAATTGAGGCTTGTGGATAATCTTTCTAAAGCTTTGATATTGTCCCTTCCCTCCTGATATCCCTTAAATGGCTTCCCATTACCTGTAAGATAAAATCCAAACTCATTAGTGGGGCGTCCAAGGATGTCCATGATCTGCTATAAGCTTTTATTTTCAGTCCCTGTTTTGAGCCACGCCCCTTAGCTGCCATTTACTCTCTCCTTCCTGAACATAGTCATGCATGGCCCTGGTTCATACCGTGCTTTAGCTGTCCCTCTGTCTGCTCAGTCTGCCTTCTTTCCACTCCACCTATGGAAAGCCCAAGTTTAAAGCCAGATCTTGAGCTTTCCTCTAAGCCTTCCTGTGCATTTCCTATCAACCTGTGCCTTGCCTAAGTGGAAAACTCAAGTTTTTTGCTTCTGTCCTTTATTATGTTAAACCTAAAATTCTGCTCCATTTAGAGGAAAGAGAATGTCTTTTCATCATATCTTAAGATCATGACTTGAAGAGAAATGAAAAATTTGTTGAATTTTCATGTGTTTGTGGATCTATTACTCCTTGAGTTTTAGAGTTTCATCTTCTATATCTAATTAATTACTGACTTATACAGTTGAGCGTTAAGAAATGCGAGAGTGAATTGTTATTTTAAATGGAAGATTCTTAACAATACCTGCACTGCATACCCTTATCCATCCTTCTACAATTTTGGTGCCACCTTCTTTTATCTCATCACAACATCAACCACATACATCCCCCTATTCTGGGTTGAAGGTCCATATGGATTTATTTAAGGAACTTCTTATGAAGTGCATGTCTCACCTTTGGCCCTGACCTAAGAATACCTTTATGGGCAGGGACTAGGGAATTTGGTATCACATTAGTGTTTCTTGCCAAAAGAAAGAAACCTTGAACATGGCTACCATTAGAAAACATGGCTTGTAATTTGTGTGGATCTGGAAACAGCAGGAACATGGGATAAGTAAAGGTGAGAGAGACCTTCCAGACTCTCTGTCTTGACAAGCAGGCATCTTCTGTTCTAAGGCATCTTGATGTCTGTGGTACCTAAACTAGTAAAACAGACATCAATGAATATTGGCTTGCATATAACTTTTTAAAAATTATAAAGATTTTGGTCAGGTAGGCAGAGTAGTCTAGATGAGGAATCTAGTAAGTAAAAGAAACAGTTAGTGTCATCTGGTCTAACTGCCCCCACCCCAACAGGGGACTTGGTTTTGTTTGTGGCATGAGTCACAGGTGGCTGTACAGTATCTCTCTCCAGGGCAGCCTTCTGTCTTCCAGAAAAACTGCATTCACTGGGTTTCCCCTTAAGTGGAGCAGTGGTAATGGTGCCTTTCTGTAGGGCTCAGCAGTTTCCAGGAGCCTCATGCACTCTGGGCTTCTCTGGGGAGTGGGTTGGAGTGGAAGCCCCAGATACCTTGCCTTCGTTCGGGCATCCTCTCAGGGCATCAGCTGGAATATGCTGGTTCCACAGTAGAGGACATGTGCCAGGCTTTAGGTTTCCAGTTCTGGGCTGTTCTAAAGGCATCAACAGCACTTTCTGGTGGGCATATTTGTGCCTTGTTCTTTAGCCGATCAGCTCAGAAATGGAGTGAGTGTTCAGGGGCAGAGGGTGGGAGGACAGGGTGTCTTTAGGTTTTGTAGAGCTCAGAGCTCTAGGGTGTCTTTTAAAGAGGAGGCACTTGGATTTCCTTTTGGACTTTGTAATTATGAGGCCAAAATTGGGAACAGCAGGGCATGGGATGAGTAAGGAAGAAGGGTAGCTTGGCTGATTCTGTGATGACTTGGAAAGAGCCTGATTGAGTTTTCTCTTTTGCTCTTGGAGCAAGACAGTCGAAGATCCAGGGGGAAGTCCTGACACTCCAAAGGCCTGTGAAATGCTCCTTCTCTCTCTTTCTTTTGCTGCTTTGTAGATCTAATGCCACTGCATGTAAGGAACAAGAAAGGGAATTAAAATGGTTTAGGAAGGCTATTTTTGTCTAAATAATTGCCCACCTAAGTATCATTCTTTTGTGTCTATGGGAACATTTTTTGGAGTTTGTTTTGCATTAATCACAGTGTTATAAGTCATTTCCCATTGAATTTTTTCTGTTTTCCTTGTTCAAGCCTCACACCTAAACTTTGCATTTCTTTTAAGGAATAGAGAAAGGACTTTGCATGATTGAAATAATGCATAATGAAAAATGATAAAGAAAGAGCAATTCAGAGGTCAACTGAATGTCCTTCCTCCAGCGGGTGGAAGCCTGGCCTGGGCAGCGGGGGTTGTGTTCAGCTTTGCACCCTGTTCTGCACATGGGAAGTGGTGTAAGCAGCCACCCAGCTGCGGTTCCCACAGACCTGAGCAACAGCACTTCAGACTTCCCTTTCGTCATGGTTGGTTTTGTTGGTGACTCAGCCAGCTGTGACTTTGCTATAAGAAACCTCTAGGTTGTTACTAGCTGGAGGACTCACCCCTCTTATCTTTATTGTTGGGCCTGCAGCCACAGAAATTAATAACAACCCATTATGAAGATGTGTGTGGGTGTGTTTCTCCCTCTGCTCCAGAGTAATCCAATTTGGGCCTCTTCACATCTCCCATCGTTTTTTTCTGATGCCATAGATAAGTGGGAAGGGAATTCTGGAACTTGGATTGAGTAACTCTAGGGGTCATTCTCCTTCCTGCCTTGGCTAATTGTCTCTCTGTGTCTCAGTTGCAGATCTGATCTCTTCAGAACACCTCACCTTGTCTCCGTCCCTGGGACTCTGAACCTAGCAGCTGGACTTGTGTGTTCTTGGAATTTTGAGTGTCCCCTCGTCTCACCTTTCCCATTTCCCTCTTCCCCTTCCCCCTACTGAGAACTCCTGAAGACTGTAGGATTGTCATGGAGTCCCGGGAAATCTTAAGCAGCTCCCGGCAGAGGGGGGGTGAGTCAGAATTCCTGCCAGTCTCCTCTGCCAAACCCCCGGCTGCTCCTGGCTGTACAGGAGAACCCTTGCTGACTGCTCCAGGACCTGGGAAGGGCATCCCAGGGGGCGGAGATCGCATGGAGCCAGAGGAAGAGGATGAACTGGGCTCAGGGCGGGATGTGGATTCCAACTCCAATGCAGACAGTGAGAAATGGGTGGCAGGAGATGGCTTGGAAGAGCAGGAGTTTTCCATCAAGGAGGCGAACTTCACAGAGGGGAGTCTGAAGCTGAAGATTCAGACCACCAAGCGGGCTAAGAAACCCCCAAAGAATCTGGAGAACTATATATGCCCGCCTGAGATCAAGATCACCATCAAGCAGTCTGGGGACCAGAAGGTGTCCCGTGCTGGGAAAAATAGCAAAGCTACCAAGGAGGAAGAAAGAAGCCACTCCAAAAAGAAGGTAGGAAGCCCGGTCTTGTAGTTTTTAGTGTGTTTTTCTCTGTTTTTGCCGTTTTATCCCCAATTTCTTAAAGTCTGTTTGTGTATTACTTATTTATTTCTGAATTGCCAGTCTCCTTGATGGGATATTTGAGGCCTCCAGAAAGAATACCTCTGGTAAATTCTTGGTATAATATCCGGTTTATTATTATATCTTTTACTCACCTGGAAAAACAAAGCAACGAGATTGTAATTTTGGAGCATCCTGTTTATTGCATAGCAGTCAACTGGCTGGATCAGCCAAAGCCTGACAAAAGTTTGTTTGTTTGTTTGTTTGTTTTGCTTTACATTTGCATCTGTTCACAGAGTTAAGAGTGGGATGTTGAAAAACTGGTCAATCAGAGCAGTCAAGAAATGTTACAACTTCCATTCGGTTTCAATCATTAGTGCTGTCAGTCTTTCTAAGATGAATGGCTCCCCTGACTGAGCAAATCCAGACTTCCTGGTAGCTGAGGCTCCTGCAGGGCTGAGCTCTTCATCCTGGAAGCCATTGATGAGTGTCAGAACTGGAACTGGAGAAGGCAGAGGGCAGGTAATTGGCTCAAATCTTTGTCTAGCACATCATGCACTTTTAAGGCTGGTTAGTGAATGAACTTGGTTGGTTGTCATTTTCCTCCTGAAAGTCAAACACAGATATGCAAAGCTGCTGGAGCTGGTTTGTGGTGTTGGTTGGGAGTAAATGAGTCTATGTTTCATTTATTTTATTTTGGAAGGGACAATGACTTCCATTCTTGAGAGGGGTGTGGCACTCAACTGTGATAGCAAAGGACTCTGCCTTAGTATAGAAAGGTTTTGGTTTTTTTGAGAAACTCTGGGTCCAGAGGATGGCTCTGAAAGATGCACTTTGGTTGACAGAGTTTGGGGGTTCTAGGTGGGAAGTGCTAGCCATTGACTTTGTCACTCTCCCTGACATTTGGTCATTTATGTGGCCTCTAGTCAGGGTGGACTAGATGGCGCAGATGACAGGACCACTCGCCTCATTGCCATCTGTTAGTGTTTCTGTGGTCTTTTAAGCTTTGGGATAGTCACTTTCAATAAAACCACTAGGAATCATCTTAAGTGTAAGACTGTGTCTTTCTTCATGTCAGGTGTTTGGACAGATTTGTTGCATTTAAAATCCAAATATGTGGCCTAGAAGAGACTTTCTAAGGTGACTAACTCCTCACAATATGTCCAATAAACCTGTTCTGGTTTTAAAACTGAGAACACTGCAGTTAGAGACCCTCCCCCTCACATCCTGGAAAACCAGGACAGTTAGCCCCCCTACTTTAACATTTTGAAATACAAAGGAATCTTTAGAAATTTACTTGTTTTGCAGGGCATAGAGTTCATGCCTTCTGCTCCCCACATTACAACTTTGCAGTGATTTCTGGATTCTCTTTCATAAAACGAAACGTTACTTTGACACATGGAGAAACTTTTGAAATTCTTGCAAGAAAATGCCACAGACTCTATTTAGGAAGTAAAGCATTGCTCCAGAGATTGGACTCTTTAACTTTGAAAAGGAGTATCTTTGTTTCTGGCCACTGAGATGGTCAGTTCTTTGTGTGTTGTTGGATTCTTGGGTGAGAGGGAAATCTTGAATGCTGTTACTTTGGTGACCATTCCCCCTCCAATCCTTATCAGTGCTAAAGTTTGAGCAGCAACCTATAGTTTTGGTCGTATAAACCCAAATCACAGCAACGTAAAGACAGTAAGTTGTCCTGATCAGGTTTAATTTTCCTTAAAGCCATAGATTATTCCCAAATGGAGTCTTCTGTCCATTGGAATGCCTCAGATTAATGCTCTGGAATTTGTGACGTAGAGATGCCTTCAAAGCTGAAATGTGCAGTGGACTTAAGTTCTCATATCTGTTATCCTCAGGCTGGTCATTCTCACCCCGAAATCTAGATGCCCTGTAGGAACTTTATTGGAAAAGAGAGATGAAATTATTTATTTGACTATGTGATTTGCCACGTAAGCATTTCTATGCCTCAGCAATTGGAGGGAGTGGAAAAGAAGAAGGAGAAGAGCTGTATTTTAATACACAATGCTGTTTTGTGATGATGCTGTGATGGGAATATCTTACAAATTGTTTTCATTGCTAGAAACTTGCTTCATATTGTGTTTTTCCATCCTCCCTCCATTTATTTATACTTCATGCTATTGCTTTCCAGAAATGAATGAATAAAGTTATCAGCATGGAGTCATAATTACTTGATAGATAACCAGAATCTTTTCTGATCTCTATTGGATTAGAATGTTCACTTTATTACCCTTCAAATTTCTGTTGTTTTGCAACTGGAGAGCAATCAAGGCTGAAGGTGAAACTTTGCCTGCCATCTCTATGGAAAAGTTCAGTAGCATGAGCTTGAACAATTTACTTTGTACAAATAGGAAGTATGTGATTGGTAATATGGATGGGGAAAGCATGAAGAGGGAATTTTGTAAGTAACAGTTCAGCATTTGACCCTGAAATCAAGGCTTCTGGATCTTTTCAATGAAGTGAGCCCACTTTTGAAGAAGTGCACAGTGGAGTGGCCCTGGGAATCAAGACCCATGATAGTAGCTAAGAAGGTGGCCCTGTTGAGCTGGTCTTTGAGCTGATGGGGATTCCTATCCTTGGCACATATGTGCTGACTTGGAGCAGGGGCTAACCAACTGCAGCCCATGGGGCTAAATCCAGCCCCCTTCCTGTTTATGTGCAGCCTATGTGAAAGAATAATTTTTACATTTTTAAAAGACCAGAAGAAAATCCAAAGAAGAATAATATTTTCAAATATGCTAAGCTTATATGAAATTCAAATTTCAGTGTCTGTAAATAAAGTTTTATTGGAGCAGAGCCAAGTCCATTTGTTTACATTTTGTCTACGACTGCTTTTGAATGGAGTAGCAGAGTTAAGAAGTTGTCACCAAGATTCTATGGCCTGCAAAGCTTGAACTATTTATGATCTGGCTCTTATAAAAAATGATCATCAACCCTTCTTTTAAGGGAAGGCATAGAGTTTCAGGATGACAGCAGTTTTATCTTATTTTGTTTTGTTTTTAATGATTCAGCTTCCAAGTTTGGAGGCTGGGGGAAATTGGGTGTTACATTATGTGTGTGTGTGTGTGTGCGTGAGTTTTAAGCGAACCAATTAGTTTTGTTCATGTGATTGTTTGACAGCCTCAGGCAAAGACAACTTATATTGAATCCCACATGATTTTCTTTTTCATTGGTTTTTGTAAAAAAAATAATCTCTCTGGGAAAATGTTAGTGTGGCTTACATATCACAAGTTAGTTCTTTGCTAGGTTAACTCTAGTTATACATGGTCTATGGTTTTGGGGTGAAGGGGTATGTGTCTGGCATCCTCTAAGGCTTTCTTCCAAATTTCCAACCTAGAACTAACCCTCCAAACTGGAGAGGCATTGCAGATGATCAGGGAGCATGAACACTAAGTAGTAGTCTGTGGGGACAGACACATGAAAATGCCAACTCACTGCCTAAGCAGCACATGGTCTTTTCTAATCAGGGTAACAGTCTCCTTCTTTTGGTAGGAAATGAGGATGGGAATTGAGATGCTCTTTGGGAGAGGGCTTATGATGAATGGATTTACATGGGGCATGAAAGAAGCATTTGACAGGAAATAGAAGCTGAGAAGAGAGCTCAGAAAATACTTTCAGGGCTTTGCAGATAGACTGTGTGCATGTTCCTTGTTCTTTGCATCTCAAAGTTACTTAGGTAGTTAAACTAACTTATGCTCACTCTAGTTCCCTTCTCGTGCAGTCAATGCTAACAACCGAGTTCATGGAGATGGATATCTATAAGCAAGTTCCGGTACAAAACATGAACATAAGAAGTTCTTAGCAGTGACAGGTTTTGAAGATGTCCTCAGCTGGGCAGAGCTTGGTAGCTCTTCTTCTTCTAGCAGACTGTGGTAGGCAGAGACACCTGTCCAGTTTCTATAGCAAGTGAAGGGGAAGGGGGACCTTGATGGACTCAGTCTGACACCAAGGAGCTTTGTGAATTGGATCTGCAGTGTAACCTTGCTGAAGTCTGGCTTCTTCATCTGCCAAATAGAGATGGTGCTTTCTCCTCAATGGAAGATTTTAGAAAAAATGAATGGCTAATTTTCTTCTGCTGTGAGCACAGATCATAATAACAGTTTCAGTTTATTCAGCTGTATGGTAGGCCCTTTGCTAACCGTTTGACATGTATTCACCTTCTCTATTAATCCTTACAACAATCCTGCTGGGTGGATATTATTTATTTACAGATGAGGAAATTGAGGCTTAGTTTGCTCCAGAGGAGCAAGAGCTGAACTGGGCAAGGTTTGCCTTTGAAGCTAATTCTCTTAAGACTACAAAAATAATTCTAGTCCCTGCACTTTGTAAAAGTAAATGACTGCTGGAAGGTAAGGATCACTGGAGTGTGTCTGCCACGCTTTCCCACCTTAGCTGGAGTGGTTGCATCATAATCTGACACATTTTCCTTCATTCCAAGAGTTTCAAGGTGTTTGAGGGGACTCCAAAGCCATAAGATTTAAAAGTCTTATTTTTTTTCCCTTTATAGGGTTTTTTTTTGTGTGTATGTGTGGTACTGGGAATTGTACCTTGGGGTGCTTTACCAATGAACTACATCCCCAGCCCTTTTTATTTATTTATTTTTTATTCTGAGACAGGGTCTTGCTAAATGCCCAGGCTGACATTGAACTTGCAATCTTCCTGCCTCAGCCTCCAGAGTACCTGTGGTTATAAAGGTGTACCACTGCACCTAGCTGGGTTTATACATTTTATTTACTTTTGTCAAAACTACAACTTCTATTTCATTTCTTTGGACTCATTTTCCCTCCTTGCTGGCTCTGTCAGGAGAAATCATGTTCTCTAGTAGCAAGGACTTCTATCTCTCCATCAGGTGCCTGCTGTAGTTGGAGAGATAGCTTTAGGATTTGTCCATGGCAACTCCACCTAGGCCATTTTTGTGTCTATGGGAAGATCCTTGAGTCTGTTCTGAGTGCAGCCCTCTCTCAGAAAGCTGATGAGTCTTGCCTTTGTTTACTAGTCTTGAAGTAGCACCTTCTTTGTAAAGTATGGATAGGAAAAAGATTCCTCAGGGCTATAGATGGAAAGCAAAGTTGGCGTCAGATTGCAGAGAGTGATGAATATCCAATGAAGTAATGGGTTGGATTTAATTCTGTAATAATGAGATTGTTCAACAGGTTTTGAACTGGGGACGGGAGCTGACTGGGGGCCTGTGATCTGGTGTAGGGGAGCTTAAAATGGGAGAGACAGGTGGGAACCTTTTGAAAATGCAATTGTCAGGGAGGACGGACTCTGTGGTTATGTGTATTTCCTGGAGGATGCTGAGTGGCGTATTTCTCTCTTGACCCTTTATGGTTATAGTAGTTGATATACCAAGTCAGTGAAGAGGGGGCCATTGGGTGGGTGTTGGGCAGGAGGTGAGAGATGGCTTGCTTCACTGATGGCTCAGATTGCTGACCTCTGGCTTCTGCACCCAGAGTGGTCCCTCCTCCACTCTCGTGGATGGCCCTGAGCATCCATCAGCAAGCCTCCCACCCTCCTGGTGGCTTTTGGCTTAGGTGTCCTTGCTTGTCATTGTTTTCCACATCACCCTCTCTGGTCGTTCTCCTTAGCATTGCAGGCCAAAGTCTTGGCTTCCATTCTTCTGGGGATGGGAATGTGGTGCTTCCAACTCCTGGGTATCTGAGCTCTGTCCTCCATGACACCTCCAACCAAGTCAAGAGGACACTTCTCGCCAGCATTTCTAAGTAGCTGGATTTCTGCTCCTGTTTAATTTAATTTCTTTTCTGGAGAGATTTAAATTTTCTTTCTAAGCAAGACATTCCTATTTATAAATCAAAGTACCTGGAAATTTTGTTTCCTAAATAGCTTTTCTGTCTGGTTATTTTATAGCTAAAGCTGCATGCAGGAGGGTGAATGACCTTTTCAGTGAAGTATTAGTCTCTCCAGGGCAACAGGCAACTTTTGACAGGTGGAGCAGAAGAAGCCAGGGGAACAATGTTGGACGTGGAGATGGCAGCCCTGGGCACCCACCCTACCTCTATTACTAATTCCAGAGAGAATGCTTGAGGTCCTGGGATGTCTGTGTACAAGTAAAAGAAGGAGAGGGAGGGGAAAAATGAGGAGAAGAAGGAGAAGAAAAAGACCAGATTTTGATCTCTAAGACCTTATTTCTGTTCTCAGTAGTAGAAACATTAGAAGTCACTCTCTTTGACAGGGGAAGGCTTTCTCTTTAAGAACACCAGTTACTATAAAAATAGATGTTTAACCCCTCTTTGGATCCACTGTTACATCATCAAATTGTTTCCTTCCTGCCCAAAATATCAAAAGGCCTGAGATCATGGGAGCAAGTACCAGAGTTGAGCTTAGAATGTGGTGAGATTTACCCAAACTATGTCCCATGAAGATATTCTGGTGGTTTTTTGTTTTTGGTTTTTTTTGGGGGGGAGTGTTCTCCCCACCCCAGCCCTCTTGTGTTGGTCTGTTTTCCTTCCTGTGTGAGGGATCTTCTGGGAGTTTGAAACACTGAACTGGCTTGTCTCCTTTTGCTTTTGGTATTCCCTTGCCAGCTGCTCTCAGGACTTCCATTGGACATTCTTTGTGTGAACGCTGTGCCATTGAAGATCAATCTGGCAGGAGAACTGTGCTCTGTTCAGATGGCCAGTCACTCACTCCCTAGGTGGGGACAGCGTGCTACCTGCATGACCCAGCAGGTGAGGAGTGCAGGGTCTGTTAGAGAGAGTCTCTGCTCTGAGTGAAGATGGGACCTGGGATCCTCTCTTCTGGAATGGGCTCCCCTCTGCCCTGGCCAGACACATCTTGCAGTAGAACCTGGCTCTGCACAACCTCAGGCGAGTTACTTAGCCTCTTTAAGATTTTTCCTGACTATGAAAATCAGGGACAAAGCAGCACTCCTTGTCACTGCCATTGTGAAGATGAAAGTATCTTTTGGGCACTTAGGACAGCCCCCGGGCAGCACGCTTGCTGTGATTCCTGTCTTCCATCTCTGTGTGTCTTCCTCAGTTAGGGCACAGAGCAGGCACACAGGGACCTGCGTGTTGTTGAGTGATTGCTAGGGCAGCCTCATTGTCTCTGGCTGATGCCTACACCAGTGTCCACTAGTAGAGCACACCACTAAACTAAAGCTGTTTTTTTTTTTTTTTTTTTTTTTGGTGGTGGTGGTGGTGGTGGTGGGGATTGCTATGTGGATTTATTTAGAGATGTTCAAAGGTCTTTTTATCTCTGTGGTCATTTATCTCTCAAGCTAGGATTACTGCTGAGCACAAAGGATGATTCAAAATGAAAGTTTCAAAGTGATGTCAAAGGAACTACCAATTGGGGTTCAGCTGGCATCTACTGGCCTCTGCAGAGTGGCCCCCACCTCCATCGCTGTGGTTCCACCCCTGCAGAAAGGCCTCTCCTTTCTCTAACTCCTGTGGACCTTCAGTTGCATTTCCTCTTTTATTTTTAAATAAAAGGCAAGAGAAACAGTTTATCTTTTCTTCCCTCCCCTCCCCCTTCCTCTTCTGATTGCTGCAGGTTTAAGTCACAAACATCCCATCTTCAAAGTTTAACCCAGAGAATATCCCAGGACATCGCCCACCTGCCTTGCTTGTTCATTACACATGAGGGGCTTTGGCCAGGAAGTTGTGGGATCTGGCTAGGGCAGGGAGCCCAGGAAGGTGGTGGGGAGGTTCTTAGAGTGCAGGCCAGAGACCTTGCGTCAGTCTTCTGACTGCATTAAATAAAGAAAACAAACAGCACAAGGCATTGAAACCATGCACTTCAGGGTATTTTCTTTATCCACAATAAAATTAAAATTTGTGTTATAATTTGCATGGAGCCAACTCCTTGGGAGTTGAGATTCAACTTGTATGGTCCTCAGGGTAACTTGTCTTGGTGGGAGATGATGGGGTTCTGGGCATTTCCCACAAGGAGAGGATGTCAGTGGCCAGAGAGAAAGAGCCTATCAGAGGAGCAGGGAGAACTTAGTAGAACCAGGTCCCCAGGAAGTATAGGGACAAACACCATGCACATTCAGTCTCACTATCACACCGAGCATGCACAGGAGTGTGAATTGTGTATTGGCTGGGGAGGCAGTGAGCCCCAGGGCAAACTAAGGCTGCCATCCCATAGGTGTGCCAGAACAGGACAGCCCGATCCCTGCATTGTGGGCAGTGCCAACTGCGTCATTGCAAGGGCTCCTTCCTGCCTTCGATGGCATTCAGGGGAATCTTACTCTGTGATGGCAAGGACCCCCCTCCCATCCATTTCTCTCTGAAGTCCCAGGTTGTTGGTTTCTGCTCTTTACCTTGCCTACCCCTTCCTTCCAGAACCAGCTTGCCTCCCTTCCCCTCCGCCTGTGACCTCACCAGGAGAAACACTGGAGGCCTTTATTTAGTCTGGAAAGTCCAAGCAGTTCCCACCTTGTGAGGCCAGCTGATAATCATCATCGGTATCAAATGCAGGTTGCTTCACTGTGTTTTCTAGACCTCTGTTTATTGTGCGTTTTACCCCCCAGGTGGTTTTTTTTTTTTTTTTTTTTTTCCTTGCCTTCCAGGAGCTTCCAGCCAGCTTCACAGTGAGGGATAAGAAATAAGGGGTGGGTAGGACATTCTCAAAAGGAAGTAGACAGTGGCTCTGTCCCTGAATGTGGGCCCTAGGGCTTTGCCCATAGGCAGTAACCACTTACAAATACACATTTGCCCAGGAGTGTGGCAGCCCTTCATGCCAGGCCAGTGAGTTGTGAATGAGAACCCAGCTCAGGAATTTCAGCACCTTTCATGACAGGCTCTTGGTGGGTCAGGGATATTGTTAAAGGCTTCCTGAGTATAAGGATGGCACTTTTTATGATCGCTCTATCCTTGTGCTTTTGGGGGAACAAGGAGGTGGAAACAGATTTCTTTGGGGGGGGTGGGTGTTGCTCTTCCTTACCCCATCAGGTTGTAGAACTGTCCCAGTGTTTCTACTTGAGTGCTGACATTTAAATAACTGGCAGATCAGTGTCAGGCAGGGTGCTGCCGGATCATAAGGGAAACCAAGGCTGGGAGTCCAGAAGGCACCTGAGAGCGAGGGGCTAAGTCCAGTGAGGACACAGGCTGGACATGGGTGCCAGGTCAGAAGGCTGACAACGAAAGCTCAGGTCAAACGAATGTCATGCGCTCACCACTGAGCCACACTTCCAGACCCACGGGCATCACTGAAGGCCAGAAGAGTCTCTGGAAGTGTCTGTGAGCAGCCCTCTTGAGTCAAACACACCTTCCCAAATCCCTACTGCAGTGATTTGGCTGCTGGTCAGAGGTCTCAGAGAGGGGACTTGCTTCCCTTGGGACTTGAGGGGACTTGCTTCCCTTGGGACTTGAGGCTGCTCTCGTTTTAGAAAGCTTTTCATTGTATTGCACTATTATTCTTCTCTCAATATTTCCCCTAAATATTGCCACTTCCCAAAAATGTTCTTTGGATCTCTGGTGCCAAATCACCCTGATTCCTATGCTAGAAACACTGACTTGCCCGTGTCTCACCTAAAAGGGTTAGCTGGAAAGAGCTCACAGAGCAGAGTACAATACTAGGAAGTGGTCTGGCCTTAGAGTGCTGGGGGATTATAACCTCCTCTGTCACAGATGCAGTGCCTCTATTAACATGTTTCTATTCTATACCAGCTTTTTGGCAACTTTGTCATTATTAATGTGCACTGAAATCAAGTTCAAGGAAACCCTCCAAATTGATACTGACTTATGCTACTTTTGATGGTCCAAACTGTAACATCCTACCTTCAGTAGATTCTGTGGGCCAAAATTCACGTGTTTGCACTGTTATTATTATCATCTCTTTTTCTACAGTTCCAGGCAGAGGTGTGAATCAACTGTCAGTCAAGTGGTCTTTTCTTTGCATTGTTTAGAGCGACCTCATGAGACAAGGCACTCTGCTGTCTCTGAACCTGGTTTCTCACGTCCTCCATGACCTCCTTTATCTAAAGGAAAGGACTGTTAAATGTATGTCATCGAAGTAAAGATTTTCTTCTCAGTTCTGTTGTAAGCTCTCTGAGGACAGGAATTAGATCTTTGATTCATCTGACAGACACTACTTTACTTCCCCAGCCTAGATGTCAAACAGATTATCGTTAGCTCTCTGCCAGTGTTGTAGTTCCCTGGAAAGTACCCTCTCTCTCCAAACGGCTTCTGCTCTGTTGGCGCTGTGTGTTGTGTTGTTTCTTTAGAAACATGTGAAAACTTGCCTCCCTCCTCATTTCGTGCTCCCATCCTGATAAATTGTGGCGGAATCAGGCATGGAAATTCTGCTATATCTACCGAGTCAGGCCGTGTGTTCAGCAGAAGTGGCATGCCGGGTATAGAAAGATCTTGTTAGGGAAAATTGATCTCAGGACATCTCAGGGAAAACCCGAGGCAGTAAATAAATTGTCAAAATACGTGTTTCAGATAGTGCATGGTATGGAAAACAGATAGCAACCATCACATCTGCCTACCACCTTTACAAACCACTCTCACATCTGCCCAACCGCTGCCTCTTTATGGTTTGTTCTTAGGATAGTTCAGTGAAGTAGTTGTTAATCCTCCTTGTTTTATAGACTGGGGAAAAGGACTCTGAGGGTTTTCTTAATGGCTTGCCTGAGGTTGCAGTTAATTACTAAGGGGGGGTGGTGCATCGAGGCCTCAGATCCTCAGGTCCCCTGGTTTCCAGCAGCAGGATGTTATCACTGAAAGAACCCATCTTCACCATCTTGCTGGTGCATTTTTTTGTTTTGTTTTGATTGAACCCAGGGGTGCTTACCCACTGAGCCATATCCCCAGCCCCCTTTTGTATTTTATTTAGAGACAAGGTCTCACTGAGTTGCTTAGGGCCTAGATCAGTTGCTGAGGCTGGCATTGAACTCTCTATCCTCCTTCCTCAGCCTCCCCAAATGCTGGGATTACATGTATGTGCCACTGCATCTGGCTCCCTTGCTGGTGCATTTTAAAGAGAGAATAGTTGAGTCCCTTGCAGCTTGCCCAGTTGTCCCTGCCACTCAGACCTAGGCTGTGGGTAATCCTGAGCCTGACAGCTTCATCCTGGATGCCCCACAGTTCATCTCTGGGACTCCTAGATCCCTCTCCTGCTGGAAAGCCCCCACAGGGCCCAGTGTAGTGAGATTTGGGATGAAGGGATGGGCTGATGGTGCAGTTCAGGGCTATGGCATGTCAGGTCTTTTGTGACTTAGTCCAGAAGTTATTTACAGGTATTCTTATGTGTCCTGGTGAAAATGCACCAAAGGGCTCCCTCCAAGATTCTGTGATGACCTGACTTGAGACTCCAGAAAAGATGGCTGTTCCAAGCCAGGGGTTCTGAGTTCCAGTCCCCCTTCTGTCTGTAGCAAATGAGTCAGTGTTTTCTCATATTTAATAATATTCTCTCCTACTTCCATATAGTATTTTGAAGATAACCCTCGAGAATGACAGTAAAGTGGTTTTGAAATGCTAAGGGGCAGCGGAACTAGAAATCCCCTTCATTAGAACTATACTGTAGTAGATTCTAACAAATTCTAGTCTCTGGTTAAACTTTTCCATCATTTCCTCCAGTGTCCTCTCCTTGCCCGACCCCTCTGCTCTGCTGGGAATAAAGCCCCCAAACGTGGCTGTGATGGACAACAGCTGCAGGTTGGAAGTGGTCAGCCGGTTGAGCCCAGATACCCCCCGCCACATGGTGTAATTGCCCTTTGTGAAATTCTGGGGTGAGAGGTCAGTGCTCCTCGCCCATCTTTGTCACTTCTCAGTCATCTGTATCCTGGTGGCAGTTGTGTTATCCCAGCATCCTTCCCTTATCCCCACCTCTCCCCCCCAGCTCTTGGAGCCCAGGAAAAAACCATCTGCTGAGTTGGCTTTCAGAAGATTTTTTTTTTTTTAAATACCAATTTCCCTTTGTTCCGAGGCAACCTCCAATCAGGGCTGGTGTCTGCCGGGTTTGGCGAAAGGCTGGTATTGTGTTTCATGCTCCCGGAGGAAAGGTTGTCCACTTGCTTTTCTTTTTGATTCGATTCCCTGCCACTCTGCAGACAGTCAGAGGTTGCAGCTGCTGCTGTCAGCTGGAATGGGGGACCCCTTGTTTAAGAACCTACATGTGAATCCCTTGGCAGGGAGAAGAAAACAGAAAAAAAAACAAAACCAAAACAAAAGAGGAAAAACATGAAAACCACTACTCATACAAGTCCCTCTTCCTGTCCCCATCCATCACACCAAGATCCTATTGGCTGCTTAAGGTGGGCCTTGCTGTTGTCCAGGGCTTTCTTGAAGAGGCGTTGGTGTCCGGCCCCTGAGTGTTCCTGGTTTCTTTCTGAAGAATGTGACCTGCTCATTGGAGGCACAGGACTGGCATTCTCTTTGAAAGCCTGAATCACAGAGAAGCCTGCTGGCTGTGCAGGTAGCTTTCCAGATATGGCGACAGCCAACGTTTCGGTGCTCAGAGTAGCTGGGAACCTTGCCAGACAACTGACACACACCAAATCCTCCCTGTAACCACAACGTCGGCATTATTAGCCCCATTCCACAGATGAGGTTGTCGAGGCACAGAGTCTTCCAGTACCTTTCCTGGAATCCGAGGAGCAGCTGGGAAGTGGCAACTTCAGTGTGCTTGGCCTTTAACTCTCAGGCAGCTGGCCAGGGCTCCTGAATCTCAGGTGGGAGCCAGGGACCTTCACCTGCTGGATCTGCCTTGTGGAGGCACCATGGTGAGGGCTTTTCCTCGATTCTTCCATTTCTCTGTGAAATGAGAGGTTCAATAGTTCAATGCCAGGGCAGCTGGAGAGACAGTTTGGTTATTCTTTTTTTTTTTTTTTTTGGTACCAGGGATTGAGTCCAGGGGAGCTTGAACCACGAGCCACATCCCCAGCCCTTTTTTATATTTTATTTTGAGACAGGGTCACATTGAGTTGCTTAGGGCCTTGCTAAGTTGCTGAGGCTGGCTTGGAACTCACGATCCTCCTGCCTCAGCCTCCCAAGCCACTGGGATTATAGGTGTGTGCTACCACTCCTGGCCTTATGATAGCTTTATAGGATCTTCTAACTCTAGAGCTCAGGTTTCTCTCTCTCTCTCTCTCTCTCTCTCTCTCTACTTTCTGTTTCCCTGTCTCCTCTTGGCAGGTTTAGGAAGTGGCTTGGAAGCATCCTCTTGGGTTCTCTTGTGACTTTGCAGCCTTGTGGCATCTGCCTTCTATGATCTCCTCAGGTGTCTTTGCAAGGCATGGCCCTCCACAAAAGAAAGTATGCACCTTGCTTTTTTGTGCTGATGAGGGCAAGAGTTGCGGAACGGACAAGGAATTGGCGAAATCCATAAAATTCAGAAAGCTGTTCCTCAGCACACCATTCCCTCCCTCCTGTCACTGTTGGTCAGAGTCTATGACGCAGAGCACTGGGGACCTGAGGATTCCCCTAAAGTGACATACAAAATTAAACCAACACCTGAGGCAGAGGGGGAAAGTGAGACAAGAGGTCAGAGGTATCTCTTTTGCTTCTTTCCATGTAGGACATGGTATGCGTTGTGAGTGTGCATTTGTGTGTATTTAAACTTTAAAAAATATGACAGAGGTTCCTGTGTATTGAAAGTTCTTAAAACACGTCAGAGGTTCCTGTTACTATGTGTTATAGGAATGTGTGCTTTCAGAAGCACCTTGCCACATGAAATGGGGGTATTCTTACTAGATGTTCTCTCCCATCCTTTCTTTTCTGATGTGATCTAGGCATGAAACCAAATTGTGTCCAAAGCAGTTAGCCCAGAGACACATTGAACCTGATGAAGGAGGAGGTAGGTGATGGATGTTCACAGACTGGTGGCAGTGACTGCAGGTTCCTGAGCTCAGAAATTGCCCCTGTGCTCAGTCTTCCTAGCCGATGTGGGATTTACTTATCCAGGAAGCTCAATGTCACCTAAAGCTGCAGATCCTAGAGCTGTGAGTGTAGGAGGAGCAGCAGGAAGTAGTTAAAGGAACTTGGCTTTGACTTTGGACCAGTGGGCTCTGCTGATGCTGGGAAGGATGTCCTAATAGAGAGGGAGCCTCAGAGCTCAGCTAAGTGGTACTTCGATGCCCCCGCCAATGCTAATTATCCCACTGAAAGTGCTCTCTTCCCCAGCATTATTGCATCATTCATTAATTTGTTCATCCATTCAATCAAAGATATCTTCTTCAATAATTGTTTGTTGCATGCCAGGCAGTAGTTACAGAGGTAGAACAGAATTGTTCCTTAAATATCACGGTGTGGTAACATTTTCTCTCTGACTTGTAAGCTACATCAAAATAGGAATTGAGACAGAAAGACTTCTCCATAGTAATCCAGCTGGGAAGGAGGATGTCAGAGATGCTCAAAAATACCTTGTAACTGACTCAATTTGATTGAGTGATAGGGATGGTCTTTGCCTAGTTGAAAAGACAAGAAGCTCCTCTAAGTAGAGCAAATGGTATCCGTTTGAGGACACGTGTATCTTTCTGGCACTGTGTGTTTAATTTATGTGATATCCTTGACATGCCCAGCATAGAAAGAGAAAGGGAGAATGGAAAGTTTGGTAGCTTTTTGTGACTGTGACCAAAATACTTAACAAGTACAACTCAGAGAAGGAAAAGCTCACAGTTCCAGAGGTCTCCCTCCATAGGTAGCCAGTTCCATTGGGCTGGGCCTGAGATGAGGCAGATCAGGGCTAAGAACAGCAAGTGGTGGAGGAAAGCAGCTCTCCTCTTAGCTGCATATAAACAGAAGGTTGGGGGAGGAGCCACAAGGAAGCCACGCCCCCAGGGACACACCTCCTCCAGTCATGCCGCACCTGCCTACAGTTACCACACTGAGTGCATTAAACTAGGATGAACTGATTAGGTTACAGCTCTCATAAACCAATCATTTCATCTCAGAATATTCCTGCATTAACACAGGAACTTTGGGGGATACCTCACCTCCAAACTGTAGCAGCCAAGAAACATGAAAAAAAAATCACATTATACATTTTGTTAGAGGGAACAGAATTTAGGAAAGGTATCTGAGAAACAGAAGGTAAAAACAGGGCAAAGACTCAGTGTATTGAGGCACATCAGGTGCGAGGGCAGAGGCCATGTGAGAGCTGGCCACTGCAAGGGAGGCGGGAAGGACAGCATCTTAGAGAAAGCATGTGCAGAGGGAGGGCAGGAAATTACATGTGCTTCTGCATGATGTCAACACTGTAAGGTCTGGGGCTGCCTTGGAAAGGCTCCATCAGTCCAGGTCACCTTTGCAGAGGGGGAGGGACAGTACTCTGGAGAAGCATGGCCTGCCATTCTGGAACCTTTGCAAAAATGCTTGTTGTTCCACACATGTACCAGCAGATTGTGACTCACATTAAAGTCTGCTGACACCCTGTATGGGGCAGCTGTGCAGGTGGGCCTGGACATGGGCTGCCCCAGGCTGACCAGCTGCGTCCCTCTTTACCTCCAGGGAGGAGCAGGTGCTGAACTTCTGGATGCTTCCCTTTCCTTCTGGCTTCATTCCTAAATGACAGCTGACCTTTGCTCCCAATTGTAGGCCTGCAGCAGATTCCTTTCTGGCTGGGCCCTGATGGAGGGAGCTGCAGTGGCAGCTTCTGCCCATCTTCTTTGATATGGGGAGATAATTGTTAGTCCTTGAAGTTTGCCTTTTTGTGAAGAGGACAGTCCAGCTGTGGGGTCTTGGGGCCACAGCACACAGCTTGTAGGCATTGGAGGAAAAGAGCTGGATGGGAGGGCAAATATATGAGGAGATGGTCCAAATCTAATGGAGAGAGCATCGAGGGACTCCTCAGCTCGCCGTGTTTCAGCTCAGCAGCTGAAGAGTATGCGGTGGGTCTGTGTGCGTGGTGGGGAGAGTATCGTGTTGGGTGCACATTAAGTGTGTAAGTGTGTGTGTGTATACATGCACACACATATATAGCCTGCAGGAAGGTAGATGTAAGTATACATAATCTACAGAGGACTTTGTCTCCGCCCGTAACCACCGGTGTTTCCTCACCTGTCTCTTGCTCTCAGAGGTCCCATCTTGAAATGAAGGCACTGAAGCAAGAGCTACTGAAGTCTTTTCCAACTCCAGAATTCCAGGAAATCATCAAAGAAATACCTGTGTATATAAGGAGGTATTCACATGTAGGTGTGCATGGAGACAAGCTTACCTGTAAACATGAACTTTATCTAATCATCGGGATAACACTGTGCGGAGTTTCCTACCTACTGTAGGTATCAAATGCATGTTTGTTTGAGGGCAAAGTAAACATATTCAGTCTCACCTAATATGAATGATGACTAGGGATGAGGAAGGTGGGAAATCATGTGGGCACCTGGGTGGGTGAGAGGAGGAGGAATCATCCCTCCTTGAAAGAAACCTGTGAGCTTTCCATCTTGCTAGTGGGGTCCGGCCTAAGGTTATGGTCAGGCTGTGCTGGGTGCTGTGGGATGAAAGTCCAGGGGAGGATGGAGGAAGTGGGATACTTTCTCAGGCCTTGAAAAAAGCAGGATTTAGCAGAGGGCAAGACTGCTGGGGAGAAGGCTTCACAGTGGTTGGTACTCAGAAGAGGGTGAAGTGCATGTGGTGTGCCTTGTGCTGACATTCTGGCTTGCTGGCTTATCTAGACAATCTGGAGTAGGGGGTAGCCCTAGCAGGTCGACTGGGGAGCTTGGACTTTTCCTAAGCACACCAATGGAGCCTTCCGACCCGCCATGAGAAGAAGGGAATGAGGGAATACAGAGAATAAACTGTTCCAGGATATCATTGCTCAGATGGCACTGGAGGGGGGCTATCCCACAGGAGGAAACTAAATCCATGGCAGCACCCAGTGAAGGGCGTAGGTACCTAGGTTTCTACCATCACTCTGAGAGAGAGAGCATTCAGGGAGGCAAGAAGAAGCAGGCTCTAACATCTTGATTCCTGCTACTTGGAGAAATTCAGTCATTTTCTGAAGAATTCATTGATTCCTTTTCTTAAGAATTCATAAGTGTCTTACTGACACTTAGGAAAAGCTGACTGGAAAGGGCCTTGAATAAAGATGAGCGGAAGTACGCATGGAGGCCACACTCCAGCCTTAGGCCCTGGAGTTGTGTTTGCACTGGTGACGCCTGGCATGCACAGAGGAAGGGCCCATCAAGCATATTGCCCTTGCCTGCATAAGCCCAAGGTTTACTTCCTGCATTTAGGGTGGGCTGTCACCAATAGTGTGATACAGGTTAAGGTCAACCTGATAAGTCCATGGTGTGTTTCTAGGCCATTTTGTTTTGTCTGTGCTTTGCCACACTTTCCTATCCTGTTGAGTTCCCCAGCTTGGCATAGGAACCCATAACCCTCTTCTTTGCCACCCCTTCTCCAAATAGGACTTTCAGGGAAACAGGGGAGTGGGGAAAGCCAACATATGTCTGTTTCTCCCACAATTTCCTCTCATACTTTTTAACCACTTTCAATGGGACCCATCCATACATGCCATGAATGAACGAGTTGCATTTTTTTGTGTTGGAAAGGAACAAAAATGCAGATGGCCATGAGGGGGAATTTTCCCCATCCTCCGAAGGTGGGGGAACAGGGCAGTGGTGTGAAAGAATGAATTAGTTATGGCAAATCTTGTTAGTGTCCATTGTAAGCAGAAAAGCTAAGCCATCTGTGGCCACTTGCAGAATTGTTCCTTGTTTGTTCAGGCTCCCCACCGAAGCAAATCTTTGTGGCTTCTGATAATTTGCATATTGTCACTTGTTTGCCAGCTAGAGGGTGTCCGGACATGTGTCTGTGGGAGGGCATCTGTGTGGATATGTACATGTGTGCTGAAAAGAGCCCCGTGTTGGTATTTATTTGAAATGGATGTTTCGGGACAGGTAGTGACTGGGCTTTGGACTTAGGGAAAGAAGAAATCCTAAGATATTCCGATTATGTTACTTTGGGACATTCCTACTCCAGTTGCCTTCCTGGGCTCCCATCCGTTGCCCCTCTCCTGGCTCTCCTGCTATCCTGACTTCTCTCATTTTTGCCTTAACTTCTAAGTTCTTAATGTTTTGTGTGGGCAAGAGGCAGAAAGTGGTTAGGGCAGCTCACAGTAGGTGAGGAGTTATGCTTTAAGCTAGTGTCTGCCACTAATGTGGCTGAATCCTTCTGTGCCAAAGATAACTGTTGTTTCATCTCCAGCCATTTTCCAAGTGTTTTCAATGAAACTCCTGTCACAAGTGGTTTCCAGGTGCTGTTGGGGTCCAAAGGCTGCTTGGCCACCATGATTTCTGTCTTCTAGGTACTCCCCTGGAGACATGATGCCTGTTGAGCTTCACATGCACTGTGGAGGGAATGAGCGAAGTTCTGGAGGACATGTGTGGGAAGGTTGGTGGTTGGATCTGGTGGCTGCTGAGAATCTTGCACTTGAGGGCCTGTGGAAGACATGATGGATAGGACACACAGCCAGAAGGGCTGTCATACTAGGCTTGAATATGTCCAGGCTGCCAAAGAAAGCGTCAACTACAAGTCTTCAAAAATTAAACAGAAAAAGTACTCCTTTTGCTTGCGATGACAGCTTCCTGTGGAAGGATGACGTAATAGGATCAGAATGTGGGACAAGTGTCAGAGTTCCTGTGTGTTTCATTTCTTTCATCACCAATGATTATTAGTTCTTGCTACAGCTGTGGCAACTCAGTTGGCCAAAGTTTTCCTGCACCTTAATTTCCCTTTTGTGAAATGGACTTTTCCTTCTCTCTCTCTGCCTCTCGCTTTCCTTTCTGGGAAGCAAACTGTGGCTGTAAAGTGGGTGCTTTCATTTCTCCTGGTGACCTCTCTAAGATGGACAAACTGTGTTTTCCACAGCTATGTGACAGGGGTGCACTGGCTGCCATTGCTTGCTGGGTACTCACAGAGACTGGGAAAGCAGAAGGAGACCTTGCAGATCCTCAGGGCAGTGTTCTCTTCTTGGATGAGACAGAGAGCCTAGGCCACCTGAGTCTCAGGATTTGTTCAAGATCATGTGGCTAATCAGTGTCCATCTGGAAACAACAACAACAACAAAACACAACTCTTGTCATCACAACATTGACTGCTGAAAAGGATACAAGATGCCTGATTGCTGAGGCCGGTCATTGCCCTTGCTTGGGTGTCTGCCCTGCCCATTTGCTTGGCCCATCTTATTACAGTTTGACGCTTTTCTCTTGAACCCTCCTGAACCCGCCATGCCTTTGCCCAGGAAAATCAGATAAAGGAGCCTTTTATTTCCCAGCTGCCCTGTGCATGCAGCATTCAGAGAAGAGGGGCTGGCGATGGGGGTGGGGAGGGGAGAGAGCATTTGTCTTTCAACAGGGGCCTGACAGGAAAGCTTCACTGCCAGGCATTTTTGAGAATCAGCTAAATAATGGTCACAGCCAAGACAAAAGAGAAAACTGACCCACTAGTTATGCAGTTACTTAAACACGATTCACCCTGCATAGCGCTGCCTGGGACCTGAGCTACTCCTTGCTAACGAGCCAAGAGACAGCCCAATTAATTATATGGGAAGCAGTGCTATTGGGCAGGAAACTAGTCATTGCACTAGAAAAAGTCCTTAAATGTTCCCTACTTTCCTCAAATGCTCACAGAAACACAAATGGCACAGCTCACATACTGGTGGCTATAATGCAGGGATGGGGAAGAATGAGTCCTAGTGGTCCTGATGCAGGACGTGGGAGGATGGGGGACTAGCTGCAGACATGGAAGTTACAGGGATTGAGAGAGGGAGTGGCAGGGGCTTGATAGGAAATTAAGCTGAATGTGAACATTGAAAAAAGTTGACCAGCACTCTGGCAGCTGACCCCCACACCTTGAATCCTAGTGCCATGCCCTTTTGAGGTTGCTTGGATTGGGGGGCAGGCCTTGACTGCAAAAGGGCTCTGAAGAGAGAGGCTGGAAGGTCCCATTTTGGCTACTGAGAGTCGGAGCCCATTTTCAGGATGTCTTCTGTCTGCTGTGATGTGCTAATTTTTCTAATCATCTTTTGATCACACAAGCAAATCCCAGCAGCACTCTTGTGACTTTAATTGCTTTAGGGGTGTCACCGTACCTCCCTTTGATTAAACCTAGTAGCTGGGAAGTCAGTGTGGTATGGAGTGTCAGGGCTGGGAAGATGAGAAGGTGAAAAGCTGGAGGATTTGAAGAGGACAGGGTCAAAGGTTAAAGGACAGGGGTTAGCAGCAGGCAAAGGCCTAGGATTGAAATATTTGCTGAAGGCTGACAGGCAGCAGAATGGAGGCAGACAAGTGGCAAATTCCTGTTTTCTCTTCTAATTGAGAAAATGTTTTGAGTGGTATTCAGTCAGACTGCATAATGAGCGGGGGTGGGGGCTGGAGGTGGAGAGAGAGAATATTATTAAATCACTGCCGGAAGCCAGTTCACAGAGCTGTAGACATGTGCCATCCTCCCTGACCTCCTCCTCTGGGCAGCACTGCATTCACTGCTTCCCTCATTCCACACTCCATTGCTGAGAACCTGCTTTGGATGAAGGGCTTGGGAAGTGCCCACAGGAGGTAGCAATAGACAGAAGAAAAAGAGCTTCACCCTCCCATGGAAGAGTAGGCAGGTCCAGGAGCAGGTGATTCCAACACAATAGGACATCCTTGATTTGATGTTGTTATTGTTGTTTTCTTTCAACACCTAAATCTTGTAATCATCAGTATCTACTCAGAGTTTAGTGAATAATTTTATGTAATTTTGCTTCTAAGAGAGAATATGAAGTGATTACAGTGCCAGGCCTGGCTATGCCAGGGCAATGGTTCTTAATGGGGTGGTCATACACTGCCCAAGGAATGGTGTAGCAGTGTTAGTGTGCATGTGTGTGCTGAGAGGGGGAGTCAGGGTTTGGGGAATACTTAGAAAATAAGGCAGTTGTGTCTTGGCTCAACCAGGGCCTGCTTCTCTTCCTCCTGGCTGGGCCCTGCCTGCTCTTGCTTGCAAGAAATGGCTCATGTACTTCAGGAGCACAGTTCTTTTAGGTTTCCAAGTGAACATGAGGAGCAGTGATGGTAACTTACTAGGACCTTTCTGGACCTTTCAGAATTCAAGGAGCACAGACTTGATCAGAGCCTTGGGGTCACTTTGCAGAGAGGAGTCCCCAGAAGTTAAGTGATATTCTCAGGGTACCCTGTGAGATGGTGGCTGGACTGGAGGAATCCCCTCCCCCAGGTCCCTGACTTCCCAGAGGGCTCTCGGTATTGGGCCACCTCTTCCAGGAAGTGATGACTCAGATTATTTTCATCCACATGTCTCACCCCCACCCCTCCTCCATTTTCTTCCCACAGCCACCAAAGTCAATAATAGACTTATGACAGTTTCAATTTTAGACAATTTCCTTTTTTACTTAGAAATCGATGGTTAGTGAAGGGTATTGGAGTGGTTCTGGTGGTTGTGGGTGGAGATGGAGGCATGAGAAGCTTCCAAGGCAATGGGCTCCTCCTGGCTCTCAGGTGACCTGGAGGAAATGGGCCCAGGAAACCTTCGTGTGACCTTGAGTAGGTTTGTGAAAGATCCCTTCCACTCTGATGTTCTCTGATTTTTAAGTTCTGAAAGGAATTTCCTCCCTTCTAGTTTAGGGACTATTCTAAAATCTTCATGAAATCCTTATGCAACTTTTTAACTTTAACAGCTAGCCCGTCTGTATCATACCAATTTGCTTAGTGGTATTTCTAGGTGTTTGGATCTTAGTTCCAGTGGTCCTAGATACATATTATTTTCTTTCTAAGGAAAGTAGGAACTTTGCTGTGTTGCGAGGTCTAAAGTTGGAAACGATGAAAATTGAACTTGGTTGAGTTCTGTTTAGTAGGCACCAAGTTAACCCCTTTACAAAGTTATATGTGATCCTCCCGACAGCTCTAAGTGGGAGGCTAAATTAGTTAAATAACCAAATGGCACACAGCTATTGTCTGAGAGACAATGTTTGGAGTCAGATTGACCTGATTTGTGATTATTCTTAATCACAAAGCCATGTATATATGGCCTCCTATTGGCAGTTCAGAGGTTATAAACTGCAACAATGTTGCCTTTTAATTTCATCAAGTGTTGGATTCCAAATGACTAGAACTTGAAGTTTATTAAAATTGTAAGGCCCCAAAGACTTCATAAAGGCCCTGTTTAACAAAAGCCTTAAGCCACCCAAACATGTGCTCTGTTGCATGATTTGCTTTGAGAATAGTATGTGGAGAGGAACCCAAGATGAAAGAGTCTGGCTAAATTGTCCGGGCCCCCTACGTATGTGCTCTGATTTCTGCCTTTTGCATTCTGGTTTCAGCTGAGGAGATAAATCCCTTTGCACTGACCTTACTGTCCGGGAGGAGAGGGGAGCATTAGAGATGATGGCTATCAAAGCATCTTGGGAAGTATAAAGCTTTATCCAAATGCAAAATGAATGTCAACAGCTTTTTTAAAAAAATTTTTTTTTAACAAGCTAAACTTGTTTCAGGGTCACTTTTCAGACCCTGTTTTGAAGTCCTTTTCCAGCATGTTCCTTTGGTAACTAGAATGGAGCCTATGGAGTTGGAACATTTGAGTATGTCAGAGATTTCGTTTTCTGGAAGAGTTAAATACATTTGACTCATATGTGTGATGGTAATGTGTGTGTGTATGCTGTATGTGCACACGTGTGCGGATGTGAGTTTTGATACACAAACACAAACAAACTTTTAAGGTTTTCCTGTCAGTTCCCCTTTTCCCCTTATACTTAGGGTAAGAGGCTATGATATCTGTGGAGATTCCAGTGTCCATCTCTCCCTTTTCATTTGAGAGCATCTTAGGGAACATCTGTCTGTGGGTTTCATAATCATGTGTTCAAATGAGAATCTAAACTCACCGTTTCAGAGGTCAGCATTACCTTCCAGTGCCTGGGTGGGAAGTAGGTAGGCACTTGGAGCATTGGGAGAGGTCGCCAGTTGAATGATTTGAGATGTCCAGAATGTTCCTTTCAATTCAGCAAAACTGACAATCACATCAGCAGCCCCAACTGTGTCTTCATCGAGCTCTCAACTCACCTTCAATGTGAACTCTCTACCACAATTTTAAAATTAGATTCTTGAGAGTAAAAGGAACTCATCCTGATATCCCCCACAGACACTGAGCCAGTCCTCTCTGTGCTCCATGAGTGGCCTGTTGTTGGTTATTGCTGGGTTTAGATGCTGTTTCCTTTGTTGGCTTTTGGAGTGTTGCTCTTTGTAACCCCTAATGTCTTAGTCTTATCCAACTCCCAAACACAGAAGGTGTGCCACACAGTTGTTGCCACTTTTCTAAAAACCCAGACTAAAACCATGAACAATCACGTCCAGCGAGATTCGGTTTGAGAGGCAGTCCTTAAAAGCCCTGTTCATTCATTCCCTTGTTTGACATCAATTATTAGATTTATTCTGAAGAAATAGTGAAGGCTATCTCAAGCAGAAAAGCAAAGTCTTCTGTCATTTAACACTCATTACTTAGAAGTGTGCTAATTCTGAGAGAAAGAATAATGTCCTTCTCTTTTTTAAAAGTGATTACTTTTGTACAGCTTGGCTATTTTATTCCCATTCCTGGTTTGTACGGTCTGATTTATTCCAGGGAACAGGGTGCAGTCAGGGTACAGGCAGAAGTAGAAACCTTGGATGTTTTGTGCTCTTTACTATTAAAGACTGGTGATTTTCAGAACTGACCATCTCCTTGGATATGGTCACATATTCATCTCCTTGGATATAATCACATATCTCTGTGCTGGATTTATTTGCAATCCATTAAAAATTGTAAAAGGCATGCAGGTTTGGGGAAAATATCATTGTTTTGTTTCTAGTGCAAGTAATCAAGTTTAAGTTACCTGGGTGTCTGTTTTTAATGTTCCTTGATGATCATTTATAATCGATTAGTGTGTATTCTAAGGTAGTCGTTGTACTTGGCGTAAAGGGTATAAAGTCAAATAAGATATATCAAGAGTGGGTTGAAAGCCCAGATGAGATCCAGAGAGTGGGGTGAATGCAGGTAAGAAGTGACTAGTATTTGCTGAATCCTTACTAAATGTCAGGTATCTTCCTATGTTCTTCATATGTGTATTACATGCAAGCCCCATACATTCCTAGGAGACAGCTACTATTACTATATATACCTTACAAATAGGGGCACTGAGGCACTGGGACATTTACTACTTGCCTGTTACGGAGCTAGTAGGATGTGGAATTTAGATTTGAACACCTGAAGTCCAGCTCTAGCATTCAATCATTGAATCACTACCTTTCAGGCCTTGTGTGTTGATCGATTGAATATCATCCCCAAGTCTCTGATTCATTTTAGATACAAGACTGACCTGGGCAGAGTTATGCTCTAGAAAAATCACAGGGAAACTGCGTGGTGAGTGGATCATAGGAGAGAGAGACCAGAGCTGGAGAGGCCAGCTGGAGGCCTCTGACATAGTCTAGGTGACAAGTGATAAAAACCTGAAACACACTGGTGACAGAAGATATCATTAGAAGTGAGTTGATTCAAAAGGCATTAAGCAGGTAGAATCTGCAGAACTCAGGGGCTAATGGGATTAGTTGTTGAACAAGAAAGTGGAATTTAAGATAGCTCCTAGGTAAATGGATATTGCCATTCATAAAGAGGGGCATGCTTGGGGAAAAAAAAATGCTCAAGTCAGTCAGTGTGATTCCTGTTGAGTTTCAAGAGCCCGTGGAATCCATGTGGTGATGCCCGATAGGCAGGCAGATATTTGAGTCCTGCAGAATATTGCAGTCTTTGGCATCTGTTGATAGTTAAAATCATAGGTATGGCATAATCTGGTGCAATATGTAATGTTAGGGCTGTGGAGAGGTATTTGGGAATATTACAAACTTTGTAAGATAAGCAGAGAGAATCTTTGCAAAGAGTGGACTGTCAAGAGCAGGAGGAACCCCTGAGAGGTCTTCAGGAGGTTATGATACGTCTTCAGCAGACATTTTGGCAGCACAGGGCTACTGTGACTTTTGAGAGAATGTTTTCAGTGGATGCGTGGGATCAGAAGTCTGTGAAGAAAGGGATGCAGAACTGTGGTGTAGACCAAGCTTCCTCGAAGCCAGAGTGTGAAGTGAGGTGTCGCTCAGCACCTGTATGAGGCAGCTTCTGGTTAACACATCATAGATCATTTGCAGAACCCTGGAGTAGTGAGGCTGGGCTGTAGGCTGCCCTGGGTGTATGGGTAGTGCTAAATTTACTTAGACATGTATTGAATAGGACTTGCTTTGTTATGTTCAGTTCTGTGCCTGGTACTATGGAGTAGGAAGGAAAATTATGTACAGTAGTGTCGGTTCTGCCCTTGAACAATTTTTATTCTAGTTGCAGGAATAAGACAAACATTGAACTAAGAGTAAAAATGAGCTAAACTACCAATGAATGGGCTATGAGAGAAGGAAGAAGCCAGAGTTTGCTTCTTCAAGGGTTTCACAGAGATGCATTGACTGAATTCAAGGACAGAGTCAGAGAGGATTCCAGAATGTGGTGTGAGCGACATGTGGATATGTCGATGGAATGGTGTGTGAGGGTCTGGGTAAGGAAGCAGAGAGGACCCAGCTCTCTTCTTGAGTCTAGGTCTTTTCCCAGGAACTTTCCACTTGCTCATAACCTGTGTGCTTGGTCTCTCCATCCAAGAGACTCTCCTGTCCTGCATCTGTCTACCAAGGAGAAGATATCTGACACCTGCTCCCTGCTATGGCTATACTCTATTTTAGTCCTTCAGAGGATCTTTCTTTCATCTATCATTCTGCTAGTCCAAGAGAGAAATTAAGAGGGACAGTAAGGAAAGCAATGACTGGTTGGGAGGCAGGAGGAGGTTTAGATCATCCCAGGGGTTTGAGATGATAGGATCATACTGCACAACCTTTGGAATAGAGAAAAAGGTTGTTCTGTTACCTACTACCACACAACAAACCATCCCAAAACTTAGTGACACTAAAACTATAACCATTTTATTATATTCTCAGTGCTGTGGCTCGGCCAATGGAACTGACTTGTCTCTGCCCCTGGGTAATCAGGAGCTCAGTTAGGAGGCTGGGGTGGGTGGGTTTGCAAGGCTTATGACAGGAGCCTTGGCTCTGGCTATTGGCTGGGTTGCTCAGCTCTCTTTCCTGTCCTGTCTGCCTGGAGGTCAGGATGGCTACAGCAGCAAGATCTGCCTGGCATCTCTTTCTCTCCATGTGACTGACTTGAGTTTCCTCCTGCATGGCAGTCTCAGGGTCGTTGGAGTTCTTACTTGTTGTTGTTCAGAAAGAACCAGGTGAGAGATGCAAGGCTGTGTATGTACTTGCCAAGCATCACCTCCAGATGCCACATTCTGTTGCTGAAGCAAGGCACTAGCGCCAGTCCAGCTTATTAGGCTCTGTGGAAGCCCTAATTTTCCACATGGCCACAGGTGAGCAAAGGCACTACTTGTTCAATTGGCATGCTCCTGATGGAAAATAGGGTCCACAGAGCAGTTTATGAGACTGTCACAATCCATGAGGGACAGGTGTTGTCCAGTGGACACAGAGCCCTGAATTAGGAGCCAGGTCCTGGATCCTGGCTCCGGCTTCATCTCCACCTAACCAACCCTAGATGCCTGTGAGTGAAAATCCTGGCCATGATGCTTCATATTTTGTTCTACTGGGTTGAGTGAAGTTAGACTGATTTTTAGAAGATGAAAATATTTCTTACACACACGCAAGCACATGCACACACATGCACATGCATGCACCATGCACCACACCTTCTTGTGTTCTCCATAAACCAGAGACAGGGTGGGATGACTGACTGCTGTCAGGAAGACCTTGGTCTACTTCCTGTCTCTGCTGCTCAACAAATATGCACTCTCTTGACCTCACTTTCCTCACCCATCAGGTGGGGACAATGCTATTTACCTGGTTCAGGCAAAGACAAGACGGAATACAATGTTCCCTGTCTGTTCAGAGTAGACTGTCTGTGAGAATCATCTGAGCGATTCTGATCATTTGCCTTGATAAGAGTCAGAATTTTCATAACATCTCAATGACCCCGTTTTCCTCTTCCTTATGCCACGTCCCATCCATGTTTGCATATTTTCTTTATTACAAACTCCCAGTGACTTGCGTGTGGTGCCTGCTCTCAGTTTTTCTGCTGCTGCTAACTCTGGACAGACAATGTGTTTGTGTGAGCCTGGGAAATACACTGGACTTTCTTGAAGGGCTTGAAATAAAAGCTGACCCAAGGAACTTGATTACCGTTCAGTTCAGGTAGATGGTCATGTGTCCTCATTAGGAGGCCTGAATTCCTGAATTGGTTGAATTTTTTTTTTTTTTTTTTTTTTTTTTTGGCACTGGGGATTGAACCCAGGGGCACTCCACCACTGAGCCACATCCCCAGCCCTATTTTGTGTTTTATTTAGAGACAGGGTCTCACTGAGTTGCTTAGGGCCTCGCTAAGTTGCTGAGGCTGGCTTTGAACTTGCGGTGCTCCTGCCTCAGCCTCCCAAGCTGCTGGAATTACAGGCGTGCACCACCACGCCCGGCTTGAATTGGTTGATCTTTAAGTCCAAGCTGATATTCTTGGAATTGACCTGCAGACAAGCAGGCTGGTGGGATCCTATTTTCTTGAACTTGCTGCAACTTGAATGCTAGGGCTGTGGCCACCAGTCCTCTGCACGTACTCCTAGCTCTGGCATGGTGGTGTGTTGAGCAGGCTTCCATGAAGGAGAAACCCAGAGCCCGTGTCCCGATGGATAAATAAGTAAAGGCGTTTGTCAGCAGGCCTTGTCTGCTCTTTCTCACTGGTGCAGACAGGAGCAACCATATTGTGTGTTGTATTTATTTAGACCCTTACTACCGAGGATAAGTGCTCTGTAAACATGCTCTATTTAGCCATTGCTGCATCTACTCTACGGCTGCCTTTCTGAGGTCTTTAATTCAATGAAATAAATTACTTTAAAAAGAAGTGCTGTGCAGCCTCTTAGAACAGTAAACAAGAGCAGTTCAGGTCTTTTCAGGAACCTGAAGCCAAGGGATGGTTTGTTTTTTCGATCTCCAGGAAGAGGCGGTACAGAAGGAGGCATTGACCTCGCTTCTTTGGCTGGCACTCACCAGGTCCCTTCCTGGCGCTCGCCTTCCCCAAGTGTGTAACTCAACACCTGTCCTTCTGCAGGCAAACAGAGCTCACAGTGATGGCCTAGCCCCTCCTGCCCCATCCCTACCAGCAGCATGGCACCTTTCACCTATTATTTTCAATGCTGCAAAACCAGAACCACAGAATAAAATTTCCCCCAGTATTCTGAATGGGGTTCAAGAAAAAAAAAAATTAATCAGAAAATAACTCCCACAGGAGGTTCCGGGGTCTCCACAGCTCTCCATTTCTAGCCCCAGACTCAGACAAGGAAAGGTGTGGGAATTTTAGAAATCGAGACCTCCAAGTGACTACCCTTGTACTGGAGAGGGGCACATGGCCTGGATGGTGGCCTCTCTTACCATTTGACCATCTGAGCTACACAACACCTCCTGCTATTTCCATCTGACATGGCCAAGCTGAATCTCTGGTAAGTAAATAATTAATTTAGAAGTTGGGGATGTCAGTGGAAAAGTCAGCTATGACAGCTCAAATAACAAGCTCCAAATGTGATAGCTGCTTGCTGGCCCTTGGAGAGAAGCCCTGTCGGTTCTATTAGACCTGGACAGTCCTGTCTTCAGGCCTGTCTCTGTGCCTTAAAGTCAAGGGATGGTCTCTTTCCATCTCAGGATCACGTCACTGTCCCCGAATGCTTGTGCACACTGAACAGGTTGGTATTTTCTTTCCTGAATCAACTAGGACCTGTGCAAGTCTGCATGACTCATGAGAAGAGCTGAGTTTTGCCTCCAGCATCTCTGTGGGTTTGGGGAGGGGTCAGGCTGTGAATAAACGATTACGTGGCTGATTCTACATCCTTCTCTTTCACCACAGAAACCTCAATTTCCCTTTTTGTGGAAAACAAAAACCCTCCTTCAGTGCCCCACCAGCAGGACTTTGACCTTTGAATTACGAAGTGTTCCTAGGAAATTTTAAAGATTAATCAGTCTTTGGGAGGTGTGGCTGGCAGTGGACCTGCCCCTCTATATTAAGGGGCAGTGGGTTTCCACTTGTGTCCCTTCCATCCTTGCTGCCAACTTCATGTGTAGTTGAGGAAATCAATCTGCCTCTGAATGATTGGTGAATCCGCAAATGTTGTGAGACTCACAGTGCATCACCTGCAGGCACTCCCATCACCACCCCAGGCCTCCGCAGAGCTGGGGGTAAGAGTGAGTGGTGATGGGGCTGGAGGTCACAGGTCAAAGGAAATGGGAACAAGAGCAGGAACTCCAAGTCAGACAGCCTCTTGGGGCCTGATCCAGGGGGCTTTCTGGTGTGCTAGCTTGACATCACTCCTGGAAGGAAATGACAGAACAAAACCAGACACAGACAGTGGAAGAGTTTGTAAACCTTAAGTGGGATGTGAAGGTGAGATGTAGTGCTTATCACTTGAGAGAATTTCCTTGCCTTTCTGTGCATCCGGATTTGTCATTCATGAACTCTTAATTAAATGTGAACTCTGTGCTAGTCTCAGCTTCCTCCCTTGGCCTTCCCAAGGCAGCATGGATATCGTATCTCCCTGCTCTTCAAGTTCTCCTGGATACTTTCGGATGTATATGGATCAACTTAGGTCCTTATAAATGCTGCTGCTCTTGCAAGACATAAAAAGACAGAGAAAAACCTTAGTCTGGCATTCAGGGATGCTTCTAATTTCAGCCAAAATGCTATTTGAAGGCATCTCTCTCACCACTTTCCGAATGCTCTGTTCATTCCCTGGCCATGCTTGCTATCCCACTTCCATACTGTTGACATTACTCTGACCTTAAATGCCCTTCCCACTTACCCTGTCAGTTCTCCCCACACCATGAAAGGTCCTCTCCTTCTCCGTGTTTCCAGCTCACACACACTGTTTACGTTTTATCTATTGGTTTACTTTTTATGTTGCTTTCTCCTATTTAGATTAAGAATTCTCTTTGAGGGTGAAGGAATTTAATATGTTCACATTTCCCCATAACATTTAGCACATAGTAAGTACTCAATAAGAAGATAATGAAATGTGTGTGGTTAATTTCTGGACAATATAGAAATGTATTATATTATATTCCATTCCTGCTCTTAAGCAGTTTTGTTGTTCAGTAAATATAAAGAGATGGGCCTGTCTTCAAGTCCACATAGAAATCTTCATAGAGAAGCTCATTAATTATAAAGCACTATGGAATTGGAAAGTCAAAACTCAATAAGTTTTCCTAATATTCATTCCAGAGAAAGGGTATTGGCATAGGTGCAGAGGATTTAGTACATGTTATTAATCATAAGAGGAAATGTTGAGATTCTAAAATATGACCCCATAGTGGCGACTTGCAGTCACAGAGGTTCAGACAGAACAAAAAATGATTGCAGCAACCACTTGGTAGGTGAAAGAACAGGTTGCTGGAACCCAGGAAGGGCTCACCTTCTGGGGAGGCCTTCAGTGCCCCAATACACAGTAGGGGTCCTGGTGGTGGCCATAGTTGGATGTTGGTAACTGGTTTCATTCAGCCATTTTAACTCTTAGCTGAGGTGACATGACTGTCTTTATTTAAAAGTTTAAGGAGCAGTAGGAGATGGACTGGAAGACCTTTAAGATTTCTCCATCCCCCATATGTAACAGCACCAAGATTTTTAAACAGGTTGAGATGAATATTTGTTTTAGTTCCACAGTGTGGGGTTTGCTGGATGCACCTTTTCAGCTGGAGGTGGTTTATAGTTTAACCAATCAATTGCTGAAATATGAAATTGCAGAGCTTGTTGGAAAAGGGACCAGCTGATACAGAATGGTGCATGGTACATTGCAAGGATTAGAGAGAAGCCTCTGTGTTAGGGAGCAGGAGACCGGAGTTCTAGTTCCTCTTCATTCACTTGCTGGCAGTTCAGCCTTGCAAAGTCCTGTGATTTTCGGGACTCAGTTGTTTCTTTCTAACAACTAAGGTTGTATCAACTATTGAGGTTAGAGGTCTGAACCAAATGCTCTATTCCGTTTCTTTTGTATCCCTAAGTGCCTTGATTCCACTATTTATTTTCCCACATTTTTTATTGGTTCATTATAGTTGTAGCTAATGATGGGATTTGTTGTTACATATTCATGCATTCATATAACATAGCAATATAATTTGGCCAGTATCACTACGCAGCATTGTATCCACTATTTAAAAGATGAATTCTGCTTTCTATTGCGCTGTGCATTTTAGCAAATTAAAATGCACCTGAATGGACATAGTAGAAACAAATGCCCAAATATCCAAAAGACTAGTAAGAAAGGAGACAGGTGATGGCCCAGGTAGGGGGACTCTGATGAGTGGTACTGGACACAGTGGGGGTGGAATACTGGAATGGCCGAACTCTTCTGACATAAGAATGAGGAGATCAGAAGCACCTTTGAAGAGGATTCTGGCTCAAGCCTGTTAGGAGCATGTGGTCCCTCTTTCCCATTCTGAGCCTCACTGATACATACATGAGCTTACACAAGTCTCACAAAGGACAGAATAGTATGATGTATTCCTTCCTTGCTGCTCTTGCGTTCAAGGAAGTTCATGAGAAAGGTACCTGGTTGGGCTCCCAGTGGATAGCTTTCCCATAAAACATGGAAAGTGTACTGCTCTTGTCAGTCCCTGTGGCATGGGGGAAAGGTCATGTTTTGTGGGTCTCTTTTTAGTAATGATCAGCTGGTACTGTGTTGGAATGACAAAGAACACTTTTCCCTCCAAATGAAGATACTCTACTGGTTCTCTGGTATAACCCCAAACAGTAATGTCATCTTCATTTGAAGAGTCAGTGTCAGCTCATTCTTGGTCTTCCTCATATATTTACCTAGTCCCTTGAGAGTATGAAAATGACCCCGAGACATGTTACTGAACACAACATTGATACTGTTTTCAGGTTTATAGGGGGTGCCATTGTTCTAAGTTGGGAGGATACTGCTGTCTTTAGGAAACCTTCCCTGATGACATTATTCCACTGGGGTATTTCCCTGATCTAGACCACATGGTTGGCAATGTAGATTTATCATATTTTACTCCTTCCATTTTTCATGATCCTTTCAAACCAGCACATATTTCAATTGTATATAACAGTGTTGCTATGTATAACGTTTATCATTTTAATAACTCAATCTTATCCACACAAAGGTCTTGATGTGCCTTCTCCTTGTGACTCACAGTGCATTGCCAGGGCTTAGTGCATTGCTTGTTGACTGGTGCATTGCCACCATGGTTCTGTTTTGCAAGGAGCTTGTGTAGTTTTGCAGTTCTTTGGAGGGGTAGTATTGCTGGGAGGGAAGAGAATTGTCTGGAGCTTTCTCATAAAACCTTCCCAGGCCTCTGTCAGGCCCCAGGCAGACTTGATCACCTCTGTCCCCTAAGCTGCCTCTGTCCCTCAGATAATTTTTGTTACTTTCTCTCTTCTCATTTCTTTGTTTCCTCCTTTGTATCTGCAGTGTTGAACCCAGGGCCTGGCACAGAGTAGATGCTAAATAAATCATTGTGAAAGAATGAAAGGTGAATGAATTAATGAATGGCTATTAGCTCTAGGAGCTCAGGGTGATGAGGAGTGACCAAGTCTGTTAAGTTGCTTGGAGGGTACTGATCAGCAAGGCCTGGCTTGCTGAAGGCCTAAGCGGAGTTTTTCTGGTCAGGCCTTCTGAGAAGACCCACTTTTGTGACCTAACCAAAATAGCTTTCTGTACATTATAGGGCCAAACTTCTTGGCTAACTGCCTATCCAAGCAAAGCAGTAGTCTCTGAATTAGGGACTAATTGCCATCTAATATAACATATTCATAGGTTCTGGGGATTAGGATATGACATATCTTTGGAGAGACGTTTTTCTGTCTACCATGCCTTGTTTTAATAGTGCTAATAACTTGGATTAACAATGCATTAAAGTACAGACTTACTTTGCCTTTACCTCCTTGATCTGTAATTATTATTGCTTCCAGCACAATCCTTTCTACTTGGAATGAAAATATTTTTTTGTTTAGTCCAATTTTTTATAATTTGTAGAACTCTTGGAGTTACGACACTTTCAGGATATGGTCTAATAAAAAGACATTTGTGTATTTGTTAGAGTGTAACTCAATATTTTCATTCATCACAGGTCCTGAAAAATCTGCTTTCATTGTCAGTGATATCTGAATTTGGATTCGGGTCCTTCTCATTTGAAGTACTCTAAAAAAGATAATTTGGTTATGCTAATTTTATCAAATGGATAAAGCATTCTGGAGAGGTTGCCAGTGCGTTCATTAAATTCACAAAACCGGTGCACTGGGTAATCACCCGTAAGTGCAGACTGTGCCTTGGCAGGTGTCTGAAGCCCATGCAGGAGTGAGTCCGGTTGTGGAGCAAGGACTTGACCCTCATGGAGCTGCAGGTGTACACATGAGGAGGCAGGGTTGTTATGTGACCTATGAAGATCAGAAGCATAGGAAGTCTGAAGAATAGACTTGGGTCAAAGAATAGGTAGTTTGACCAGAGTCACCCTGAATTGCCAGAGGCAAGCACTCTTGTTTAGCAAGAGTCATCACAATCCCTTAGGTCTCTCCTCCCCTATCCCTGGTAGGGGACTCTCCCAGGGACTTGCCAAGGTTGAGCATTTACAGGTTTGTTGACCTCAAATTTGGAGGTGATAAAATCGGGAGTATTATTCTAGGATGGAGATATAGCCAGTAGGGCTCCAAGGAGTCCAGCGTAGAGTTCTACCCACGCCTTTTGGCATTTTGTAGTGAAAATAGGCACCTGTTCTGTACTCGGCTGACAGCTTGGAAAGGCTATCCATTTCCCTGTTGAACCAGTGGCCACGCTGCCCCTTACATACTGTGGCTGTCACACCGTGGAGGAAACAGCAAGCAGGCCGGTGTCAGAGTAGCCAAGGACTTCAGCTGCCCAACACTTGTGATCAATTAATTTATTTCCTCCTGTTTGGAATGGAAATAGAGATTCCTGTCCAATTTGCCTGAGAATCATTATAAAGACTATATGTAATGTGACTGTACTTTGAAAGTGCCCAATGTCAAGCTGGCTGTGTTGGCTCATGCCTGTAATCCCTGCGACTTGGGAGATTAAGGCAAGAGGATCACAAGTTCGAGGCTGGCCTCAGCAACTTAGTGAGACCCTAAGCAACTTAGTGAGATGTGGTCTCAAAATAAAAATAAAAAGGGTGGGGGATATAACTCGGTAGTAAAATACCCCAGGTTAAATCCTCAGTATCAGAAAAAGAGTCACTTGTCAGTTGAGTTTTCAATACTTGAAAAGAAGTTGAAGGGTAGGAAGCCTTTCCATGCCAAGTGGAGATGATCCAATTCAAGCCTCTGATCCTGTGTTTTTGAATACATCCCTTATGGGCACTAGGGAAGGACAGGTTGCCTCTTGCTTTGAGTCACAAATCCTATACATTAATTGTTGTTTCCTGGAGGATCATCATTCATGGGTCGGAGTTTGTAGAGTACAGAAGAGAATCTATGTTTGGTGGAGGGAGGACAAGTTGTGTGACCCGCTATCAGTTTAATTTTCATTTTTAATTGTTTCCAATTTAATGTTTTGTCTCAAGAGATGCTCCACATTCACAGAATTTTATAGGATGGTTCTTTACGGGAAAAGATACCTGCCCTTGGACACATTTTTGTTAGGGTGAACCCCTACTATAGGCTAGTAGGTTATAAGATTGTGGAATTGGAGCCAGAGGTGACTTCAAACTTATGTGACCCAGGTGGGTAAAAATCCCCCGATACCCTTAAGGTAAAAATCAGGCATTCGTTTAGTATAATAAATATTTGTATTCATTCAGAGCATATTTTTGAGTGCCTGTTCTGTGCCAGGCCTTGAGCGCAGTGCTAAAGACACACAGATGAAGGATCTGGTGCTTGCCTGTGAGGAGTTCATAGTCTGGAGAGGAGATGGGCATTAAACAATTAGCGCTCGGTGCGATCTGAGCGTGCTGGGTCTGGCTGATAGGAGGATAGGAAGGATGATCCAACAGCAAATAGGATCTGTCTCGAAGATGCCTGGGGTAGGGGGTTGGGAGAGTGAGGGAAGGCTAAGTATTTCCTGTCTTTTTCTCTAGATAAATAAAATAAGACCAGATCCCTTAAGAGACCGCCTTTCATTGTCTACCCCATCAGGACCCCTTTTCCTTTTCAGCGCTGTGCCAACCGATGACCCTGGAAGCCTAAGATCTATTTTTTACCATCATCTTTCTTATTGTTATTATTTATGACGGTCATTGTTTTAACTGCTCCAAGGAGATAATTGCCTTAGTTGCTAAGGCAACCCAACATATTGGGTATAAGAGCAGCCAGCATAAAGGGTTTGCCAAATTGCAGGGCTGGGTGGGAGGTGTGGGGTGGGAGAGCAAGGGAGCTCAGCTGTGGAGCTTGAAAATAGCCATGTTCAAATTATCTCTGCATTTCTTCCACTGAGGAGCGTGAAGCCACTTGGAATCCGGCGCCTGCCAACTCCTCACCCACCCCTGACGCTTCCTATTTTCAACCCAGTCAGTGCACTCCTTCGCTAGCCCTCAGTGCTCAGCCAAGAACTTTCTTGGGTTCCAATTCCCAGACTCACAACTCCTATTCTGTCTGCTGCCACTCAGCCCTGGAAATGTTCTCATCGCTTATTCCTAGGGCCACCAGAGCTTCAGGGGGTGCAGCATACACAGATCCCACGTGGGCCCCTTCCTCTGGGCAGTGCTCATGGCCCATTTCAAACCCATCATCATCCTCTGTGGTTTTGTTCAAGGCCTGAAGTCTCCTCCTTGACTTCGGGAAATTTGAACAGAGGACAATGAACTTTCCAGTTTGAATTTTTGGAGACTGAAACATCTCAGGAGGTCCACCTTTCCTATTCCCATTAGGCATGAAGGGGAATGGTTAAAAAAACAAACAAAAACAATGAAGACAGACCCTTCCAAGGGGGAAATTGGATTCAATTTACTATTGTTGTCCAGTGGAGGCTGTTGAGAATGCAATAAGGCTCCAGCACACTGAGCTCAGGGAGGAGAAGTTGCGCAGCAGAGCAGTGGCAAAGGCAGATGGTTTAGGCCTTGAACCTCAGGCTTCTGACACTGTCACCTGATGCCTTCATCAGTGCCATTGGCTTTGGTCTTTGGCTACTGACCATCTCATTCTGTGATTTTGCATCAGTCTGCATGGCCAGTGGAAGCTGTTGAGAATGAAATGATCCTAACGTCCATTTTTGTCTCCTGGTCCTTAAGCCAAGATTGGGCATGTCTCCTGGCCCTTTTTTTCCTGCCACAGTGGGGTGCAGAGAGGATGCTGGGGCAGGAGGCTGCAGAAAGCAGCACATTGGCTAGCTTTGCTCTGCATCATTGACCACCCAGGAGCAGCTATTGCCATGAAATAGGATAATGGGCAGGGGAAAGGGCAGGAATCCCTTCCCAGAAGACGTGAGCGATTGTTGCTGACTTCTATCAGGAAGTCCGCTTTCTCTCCTTTCCTGCTCACCAAGCAGGCGCTTAGTTCCAGGATGGCTATGGGGAGGGCCAGTCTGCCTCCGTGTCCTTAGCAGCCTCCAGGGTATCTCCCTAAGTGTGTCCCAGGGCCCTGTGCAAGAGCACTGCCGTAGAGTGATCTATCTGAACAGGTTAAATAAACAGGTCTGTGTTTGGGTTAATTATCACTGGTTCTGTTGCTCTCCATTACTGCTCCATCCGGGACTCTGGCCAAGGAGCAGATGGGAGAGGCTGCATCGCCGCCCCTGCCTCCTCATTGTGTCTGGCTCTCCCTCCTTCAGGCTTTCTCTCTCTCCTCCTCCCCCTTCTTTCCCTGCCTCTCCCTCCCTCCCTCCTTCTCTCATTTTCCTCCTTCCCTCTCTCTCTCCCCTCCTCCCTCTCCTAGTCCTGCTTCCCTGCTCTCCCTCCCCTCCCCCCTTTGCACTCTCCCTCTCTCTGTCTCTCTCGCGCTCTCTCTCTCTCTCTCTCTCTGTCTCTTTTTGGCTGAGCAAATAGGCCAGATGGTGGTGAGGGGAACAGACAACAAGTGAGGCATGGCATATGGGGAGCTTGTTTAATTTCGGCTCCTGTAGGGAAGTAGATTGGAGGAGGTGAGCTACAAAAGCAGAAAATGGAAAGGGGAAGGGTAAAAAAAAAGAAGAAGAAAAAAAGATAAAGAACAACAACAACAACAACTGACCCTTCCAAGGGGGAAATTGGATTCAATTTACTATTGTCAGCCAGTGGAAGCTGTTGAGAACCAAGTGAATCTAAAGCCCAAAGTGCCCTTTTGAATTTTGAAGGCTTAGTTCTCCACCTCCAGTCAAACTCCCTGGCACCCACTCTCCGGATTGCCCAGGGGTCTAGTTTTGGCAGGAGGGTCTGTGAGGGGTATTAGGAGTGGGCAGAATTTCTTATATAACATAGTGAATGGCTGGCTGTTTGCAGATTAAGTTTAGGAAGAAGTTCAACCAGTAATTTAGAGAGAGGAAAGACAGATGTCTGTGGCTCAAATAATGGGTTAAAAGAAGGCTAGTCTCCTTCTTTCACCTTCTTTCTCCTACTCGTCTTCTTTCTTGGTTTAAAGCCTCTTTTTAGTTCGATTGTGCCCTACTCATGGCAGCTGCCTACATAGCTGCATCTCATCCTGCTCACCTGAGTTCCTCCCTTTGCCAACTTGAGAAGTCCAGCAGGATATTGAAGAGGAGAGTGTAAGACTTCAATAAAAGGCTTCTCTCAGGAGCCTTTTGTGTTCCATCAAAATATATTTAGCCCTCATGGTGGTTGCAAGATGTCAAATTTAAGGTTGCCATTAGCTAGAATTTCTGGAGAGATTCTGTCCACATCTAATGACACATTCATTGGTCACTCCAGTGCCGGCATTCCCACAGATCAGTCACATCTATTCTGCCACCCCCAGTACATTTCCACTGTGCCATTGCTGGGGCATCACACTCTCTGAGAGCAGGTGGATTCCTGACATCCAAGGCAGGCCATGACCCAGTGCTGTGCAGGGTCTCAGGCGCCTGTGTCTCAGGGGACTGGGAGAGAGCAGAAGCCTTAACAATGACCCGAGGAAAAGAGAAGAAACAATCAAGGCTCATCTGCTGGAGCTGCACGCCTGCACAGTCCCCTCCCCTCCCCCTAGGAGCCTCCCCAGCTCCACCAGGCAACCCGCTCTGCAGCTGATGTTCTGCAGCTGATAACCGGATTAGGCAGCAGAATGGGGCAGATGAGTACCCCCAGGGCCCCTGCCTGGGAACAGGGCACCCTGGCCTGGCGTGGGGTTGCCACTGTCAACACCCTAAGCTGCCGCCTCAGGCAGAGGCATTTGCATGTGTGTGCGCCCTACTGTATGCGCCCAGGAGCCAGTGGGAAATGCCAGAGGTGGCGGTTCACATGAAGCACTGCTGCTGAGGTCCAGAAGCCAAGTGGCATGGTGGTGGCCCTCCCTGGCAAGTGTCACACACCCAGTCCCTCACAGCAGCCCCAGAAAGATGACTGCCCAAAGCCAGGTCCACTGTAGCCTCAGCAGGGTGAATCGCCACACAGCCACCAGGCATGCCTGAGCGTGGAGGTGGAGGGAGAGCAGCCTGTGGAGCCCAGTTCTCCTCTTTTAAAAACATGTTTTTTTCGGGCTGGCTTTCACGGGCAGGCCGGCGGTTTGATCTCCCCTGAATGCTGTCCCCTCATTTGAGGCTTCGATTCTGAGAAGATTCGAGGCATTGTCCAGGGTGGCGGGATGTCGGATTGATTTCGGGGCCTTTGTGTGGACGTGGGGCTCCTGAATGAAGCTGTTATGCACGTCTGGGGCTGGCGGGCAAGCTGTCCGGCTGCAAGCTGGGCCTCCCTTTGTTGTGGGGGCCTCATTGAGCCCACGGAAGAGGCTCATTTCAGGGTGATTTACTACCACCCAAACACCAGCTGTCTGTTGTGGGGCCGTTGTGAGACACCCTGCCCGGCCCCCCCTCTTCTGAAGCTTTCAGAGTCCCCACCCCTCCCTTTAAGCCCTAAGGGTAGATTCATGTTCATATGCATTTATATTATATATTTGTGTATGCATATATGTACATTTATATATTACATAATATGTCATACACACATATACATGATATATACGTATACATACAAATGTACATGTGCATTATTTTTGTTTCTTTTTTAATAGGGTGCCCCGGGCTGAGGGAGTGGGTGAGAAAGCTGCTGGGCTGGGAGCTGGGTAACCAAGATTTTGGCTTCAGCTCTGTCCCTGATTGTCCTCTGATTGGTTGTGATCTTGGATAAGTCACTCGATCTTTCAAAGCCCCAGTTTCTTCATCAGGAGAAATGAGAACATAACATATGAATGCAGCTCCAAGTTGTAACAAAAACAAAAAGACAACAATTTTGTAAAGCCTTATACAGTGAAAAATAAAGCCAGACCCAATGGAAGACAGTGGGTCATCCTGAAACATGAGGCCTCTGGACCTTGCCAGTGAAGGACGTGCCAGGTCCAGTTCTGTGGGGCTCAGTAAGTCAACTGTGGTCATATAGTGTGAGAGTCTTGGTGAGGACTGTGGACTGACTCAGTGGTAAAGCACCTGTCTAGCATGTGCAAGGCCCTGGGTTGACCCCCAGTACGAAAGAGACCAAAAACAGCAACGGAAATCCCAAACAAATGAATAAACAGAAAACACAAGAAAAATAAAGTGCTGGGTGAACATCAAAGGGGCACAGGAGGAATCCTAGGGTGGGAGTAGTCCTTCAGGGAAGGTTCCTGTAAGAGGAGCGGCCCACTCAGTGCATAGATCTTGGGTGGCATCTTAGCTCATTTGCTGTTGCTTTAACAAAATACCTTAGAACAGGTAGTTTATAAAAAATAGGAGTTCATTTAGCTCATGGTTCTGGAGGCTGGGAAGTTTAAGAGTATGGCAACAGCATCTGCTCGACATCTGGGGAGAGCCTTCTTGCTACACTGCAGTATTTTGGATGATATCACGTGGAGAGACAGCAAGTGTGCCAAGCTGGGTCTCTTTCCTCTCCGATGGAAGCCACTAGTGCCATTGTGGGGCCCTACCTTCATGACCTCATCTAGTCCTACTTACCTCCCAAAGACCCCCCCTTCCAAATACTACTCACATAGAGTCCGGGGATTAGATTTCCAACACATGAACTTTTGGAAGACACTTGCGGTCATAGCAGTTGGCCGGCACTGTGGCGGCCATTCCTCCTCTGGCAGCCTGCCTTGACCTGGAAGACTCGCACAAACCGGGGAGTGGAGAGAGTTTGAATGGGAGTGGGGATACACAGGAGAGAGGGGTCACTCTGCTGTTTCTGTTTTGGGTGTTTTGATAATGGACATGTCAGTCATTTGGTCAGAAGACATGTCGAGGGAGACTGCGATAATTCAAGCAAGAATAGGGGCATCACAGGAGAGATGACAGAGGTGGTCAGGAAATACATTTAGAACGTGCAGCTGCCTCATTGGATGTAGGGAGTGGAGAGAAAGGTGTGAGTGTGCAGGAATATACACATTTCTATAAAATAGGACAAAATAAATACAATATTTGTAGCGTTGCTGGTGGCATATATAAGCACTTGGTCAATGCCATCTCTGATAATGATGATTTTTATTGCTTCTTTAGGTAGCTGAGTAAGGGGTTGCCTCTTGGCTGTATCCCAAAGTAGGGAATACAGGAGAAGAAAAGAGATTTTACTTTCTTGGGGGTGGGATGAAGAGTAGGGTGATGTTTTTGACATAGCTAACACTGCACACGTGTAATCAAATGTAATATTTTGGGGACAAGTCTGAGTTTGATTTCTTTCTTTGTTCTCCAGTAGTGTTTAGCTTGGTGCCCAGAACAAACAGGGTGTTTAATAGATGTTTGATGACCTTCTAGATTAGTGTATTCTGACTTTTAACAGAAACTAACAGTTCAGAAACCATCATTTATTCCTCAGACATTGAGAGTACCCATCAATGCCATGCACTGAGGGCAGTGAGGGGCACACAGGTCGGGCATGTGCCAGCATGTATTGCATTGTGTCAGCATTGTGTTGATACAATTGTGGGTAAAGGTGAGGGACCGTGGAGCATGCTGCAAATGCACATAGCATCCAGGTTGTGTTGATATTGCCTCCTGTTTTTATCCAGTGTCCGCTGGACAAAGACAAACCTGGACCCCATGCCAGCCCCAGCTGGCTGCTGTCCAATGCTGTGCTTGGACCTGGGAGCAGCAGCACGTGGGAGGCCCCTGGGGGCCTCTCCAGGTGATCAGCAGGTGTCCAAGCCCTGCTTCTCCCCATGTTTCCTTTCGGGGATAACTTCCTGACCGCTGGGTTTCTGCTGTTGGTTTCTCCTTCCTGTGGGTTAACAAGCTCATGAGCTTTGGAAATTTGAATGCAGAACTTACACTCTGGGACCTGCTCCAGGAGGTGTCACAGTAGGTACTAGAGCTTCTAGCATCCTATGAAGAGGAAACTGAGAGAGCCTTGGATATCCTCAGGAGGAAAAGTCCTGCTCTTCCTGAAGATGAGCTTATCTCTGGAAAGGAGAGGTGCTGGTGCAGGTCCAGGCTGGAAGGAAGGGACTTCACCCAGACCAACCGGCCTCCCAGCCCAGCGCTTTCTCTGCTTTTTACGTACTGCATCATACCACTATTTATGTGTGAGATTAAGTAGGTTAATGCCCCTCTCTGTTTCTTACTTTTCCTATGAGAAAAATGAAGGTCAGCATTTTACAGTACGTGGTCTATGGAACACAGGTAGAGACCATTAAGAGGCGTTAGAGACTAAAAAGGATTTCATGGGGAAAAAAAATGGGGAACACCTGGTTCCAGAAAGCTAAGCAGATGTCTTTGCAGTGGATGTCTCAAAGCCTTTAGTATGTTAATGAGCACCCTGGATTTCCAAGTGTGGTCGAGTTTATGGAGTTTCACACATTCATTAGGTCCCAGGCTGATGCCTTCTAGACCAGTTTTCCCTTGACCATGCTCCTAACTCTGATTCTTGTGTAGAGACAGCCTCCCTGGCAGAGAAGCACAGATCTGTGGGTCAGTGGGCCCAGAGAAGGGAAGAGGGGGTGGGGCAGGCAGGTGGGCCAAAGAGGCCAGCTAGTTCACCCTATTCAGAGATCCTCATGCCCTAACAAGAAGAAAGGGCCCAAATCTTTCTCCCTGAGTTGGTGTAAAAGATAATCTCTTCGTATCTTAATTAAGCAGGAAGAACAAAGTTTAGAAATGTAGGTCTAAAAATAGGGAGAAGGGGAATAAATATGAACTTTTCTTTCCCTTTTCCACAGGAAGAGGGCAATCACAGGGAGAGCAGAGCTTTATAGTTTATCAGCTTTGGCTTCATTGATTTTCATAAGAAAATGCCAGGAGTGTTCCTGATTGTGGTTAAATCTCAGGTAGCTTGAGAGGCCATGATTCTGCAGAGGGCCCGTTGATCCCATGAGCTCAATGAGAAGGCTTAGGTTGCCCCTTGGAAAAAGGGTTGTATGTACTCAGGCACTTCCTACGTGTTCCTGCACGCTCCCGGGAGCAGTGCAGGTGAAGGGAATTGCATCCAGAGCTCATTTAGCTTCCACCTCATTGGCTCGGTATTCTTGGACCCTGGATCCAGACACAAAGATCAGCCCTGATAAGCTGCTTTTGGCAACCTAGATTGTGTCTGTTATTTATCGGGCAGTGCAGGATGGATCATGTAACAAGGCATATTTTCACTTGCTGCCTGGGCATGTGGGAGGACACACAAGTAGACACAGACTGATGGAGAAAGGTGGTGAGCAAGTGTGTCCCACAGGCTGCTGCCAAACTCCAAGCTGGCTCTCCTCACCATCTGCGTTCCCTCGTTTTCTCCATGACCACAGAGGCTGCCTATTTGTCAGCAGAGAGTTTTCTAGGGTGGTTATGAAGGGGACAAGCATAAGGGGAGACATCATGGTAATGCACAGTGTTGACAGAGAGCGGCGACTTGGGCTCTCCAAGCCCCCTCCCCCTTTGCATCATTCAGAGCAAGACTTCCCCAGGGTGCGTGCCCAGACACACTCAGGGCCTCTGCAGTGTTCATAAGGTATATTCCTTCACTTCTGTTCCACTCATTACCCTCTCTGAGGAGTTAAATGTAACTGGACCTTTTTTTAAAGAGAAATTTCTGTAAGACACAGAGATGCAGGTGATACTCTGGTCTCCAGAGAGAGGAATTGCAGTGAAGTCAATGGGTGTTCCCAGTTTTAAGATTATATGATGTGGTGGGAGCAAAAGCATCAAGGAATAAGCCCACCTCATCCTCCAGCACATCTGGTTCTTGGGCTGCTCTCTGCCTATCATTCTTTATTTATTTTTTTTGGTTGGAGCAGGGGATTGAACTCAGGGACACTCGGCCACTGAGCCACATCCCCAGCCCTATTTTGTATTTAATTAGAGACAGGGTCTCACTGAGTTGCTTAGGGCCTCGCTAAGTTGCTGAGGCTGGCTTTGAACTCGCGATCCTCCTGACTCAGCCTCCCAAGTCGCTTGGATTACAGGCATGCACTACCGCGCCCAGCTTGCCTATCATTCTTTTTCTGGAGTAAGTTGATGGTTGGAATACCCAGACCCTGGGAAGTGGGGCTTTCTATCGGGTGCCAGGGAAGCAGTTTCTTCTTATTACAAGAAGGCAGGGAGGACCTGTGCTGTGCACAGGATCTCTTCTAGACAGATGAAGAGAAACTAACATATAATTGAGTGGACTCTTTCCTAAAAGAGGTTGCCTTTTGTTGCATAAAGACAAACATGCAAATGAAAATCGTGCATTTCATCAAATCTAGAATGCCATGAACTCTCAGACAATTCTAGAGATGTTGGAAGTGAAAAATTCTGCATCCTAGAATCAATGAGATATAGTAGTAAAAAAAAATAGAGATGAATTTCCCCAAGTTTCCATAACCATATGGATTCATTTGCTGATTGTGTCCTGAATCCCTGACACTGACAGTGTATGATGAATTATCTGGTGTGTGCTAAAAAGAGGTGCTGCATTAAGCTGACACTGAGGAAGTCGCCTGGGGTGGAAGTGAAGTGGGGTAGTGAGTGGAGAGTTCATGGATGATGCAGGACTGGATTTAGGCTTGAAGAACAGGGGAGATTATAAGTGGGAAGACAGGAGGAAGATGTAGTAGGAATGTCTAGATCACAAAGACCTTTTTATCCATAGAAGATTTAAAATACCAGTGTCTAGGTCAACCTGGGTAGCTGTAACAAAATACTATACATTTGGTGGTTTAAATAACAGATGTGTGTAGCATGATTTCTTTCTCTTTTTATAAGGGCACTATTCCCTTTATAGGGGCTCTACTCTATGTCCTCATTTCAATCATGTACCTCCCAAAGACCCCAACTCCTAAAACTACATTGGGGGATAGGGCTTCAGCATATGAATTTTGGGGGAAACATAAATACTCAATTCAGAGCAATTGGGAACCAATTAAATTAGTTTTGGATCCTGAAATTTAAATCAGTGGCAGACTTGGGGAAGATTTAGGGTCCAAGGAAGGTGGAGTCATCAGGTGGGTGTTTGAGGGATGCAGACATCTGAGTTGGCATTTAGTCGCATCAAACACTGCTTGATTCTTTTGAGTTTCAAATCCCGGGTCCATTCAGTTTTTACAGAGTTCAACTCTGTGGAGGGTGTAAAGGAAAAGAAGACATGATCCCTGCCTTCAGGAATTATTGTCTAGGGCATGGGAAATGTAAAGGTTTTAAGAAGAGGAATGATTAAGACTGAGAGTCTGTATTGAATATGTGAAAAGATAGGAGATCAGTGTGGGCTGGTTGAATGGCATAAGGCCTATTGGGCCAAAGGGGATTTATGCTGTACCTTGGCAGTGGGTGGGAATGTGGCATGATGAGTGATGGACTGAGAGATGACAAGAGCAAACAGGCCCATGTCATTGAGCCTGGTGTTTGGGGGTCAGCAAGAGGTATGGCTGGGTACCATTATTACCAGCATTGTCTATCTCATGCAGGGTAGGGTAAGGCAAAGCTTATTTTTTAAAAGCTTGTCTGGTTGTTTGTTTTGGGTGTAGTCAGTGCCAAGTGTAGACAAAGAAGGAGAGGAAGAAGTGCCTGCCACATTCCGTCTCCACTCTGTCCCCCACAGCTGACTCTGTGAGTCTATGGAGGGAGGTCAAAAACTCACTCTATCAAACTGTAAAGACGACGTCTTACCTAGTGTTAGGAGAGTTGGAGAGTTTGAGAGAAGCAACTGGGAGCTGGAAGGAGAGAAAATCAGTGAGGCTGGCTACTGGCATGGCCAGGGTAAGGAGTTCATATCTGGATTAGTGTCTATTGATACTTACTGTGTCCCTTCCTCTTTTTCTACCAATATTTTGCAATTAATTTCATAGAACTTGTGATTTTTATTCTTATTACTCCTTATAGTTATTTTCAAATTGTGTTATTTGATTTATCCATTATTATTTTTATTTGTTGTAATTTGATTTTTTTTTTTTTTTTTCTCTTCTGTTAACAATGTCAGGCACTGGAAGCAGGGACTGTTTCTTTGTATCTCAAAGTGTCAGGACAGCAGTTTTCCGTTTTGTAGTAAATACTAATGTTGATTTCAATGCTTTTAGAAAATAGGCTGATGTATTAGTTAGCTTAGGCTGCTATAACAGAAGACCGTAGATTCGTGCCTTAAACGATAGACATATATTTCTCACCATTCCAGAGCTGGGAAGTCCAATATCAAGGTACTGGCCAATGCACATGACCTCATCTAACCCTCATTACCACCCAGACATTCCATCTCCAAATACCATTGCACTGGGGCTTAGGGTTCCCACCTGTGAATGCTGGGTGAATGCAGCTCAGTCCACAGCAGCAAGATGAGACTTAAATAAAGAAAAAATACATATAACCAGGGAAGAAGAACAATTTAAGTTTGTTTATTTGACTTTTATCTATTCAGTGTGTTTCCCCTCCCAATCCAACTGATTTACCCATTGTAGTGTGGGACACTACAGAGCCCTAGTGGTCATTGAGAGATTGATCATTGGAACGGAATGCTGGTTGATACTTGGGTAGGTCATCCTCACGATGAGCCAGGCTAGACAGCCATCTCTAGATTGTGAGAGGCAAAGTGCTCACCTTATGGTTTGAAATATAGGCAATGGGAATACTTCTAAGCAATGTGGCAGTTCACGGGAATGACCTAAACGTAGTGCCGTGGGTCCTTAAATGTTCAGTTGATTAGGGAGAGATGCAGCCTCTTTCTGTTCTCTAATTGTGGTGACCATGGACTTGACTGATTATCAGTTGCTGTCTCTGTGTCATCTGGAAAAATGAATGCACTGCCACGCTGCCTTTTTTATATATTGCTTGATGACCTTGTGGGTGTCATGAGAACTCCATGTAACAGATAGGGAGCTCAAACATACTTAACGGAAGTTCAGCATTTACAAAGAACAGAATAGGGAACAAGATGGAGAGGGAGAGGCATCCCAGAGTTATAATTAACTAATCCGTGGAGTTTCTAATCCAGGGTCCAAGGTCATGTTAAACATCTGTAAGTGGTCTTAGAGTTCTGCCCTAACCTTCTGAACTGGATGCACAATTCTGTGTGTTTGTGCATTTAGACATTTTCTGGGACTGGTCTATAGCTTAAAACAAATTGTCAGGATGATTTGGAGCCAGAAAAAATTTCTACTGATTTCAACCCTTCCATTTTGTGGATGGGGAAATCTTAGAAAGGGTTAGTGACTTTCTGAAGGCTCCCCATTCCCCTGGCTAGGACAACCATGCAGATTTTTTTTTTTTTTTTGGGGGGGAGCAGAATACTGGGAGTTAAACTGAGGGGTGTTTTACCATTTAGCTACATCACCAATTCTTTTTAGTTTTTATTTTGAGATAGAATCTCACTAAGCTGCCGAGCATTTTGCTGAGTTGCTGAGGCTAGCCTCAATCTTGTGATCCTCCTACCTCAGCCTCCTGAATCACTGAAATTATAGGCATGCACCACCACACTTAGCTGTATGCAGGTTTTAATCTCACAGCACAGTCTCTTCATTGTTACTTTCTGACAGATCGAGAAGTCACCTTTGCTTGCAGATTATTTCTAAAATCCTACTAAGAAGGATGAGCCACTAAAAAGAGATTGGAGATTGATTTCCTGCCAAGACCTCTAATCCATTGAGGTTGTTCTTGTGTTGGGACCAATTTGAACCCGACACAGGCTCACCATGGAAGAATGGGGATTTTGTGCAATGAATCTTATAAACCTGGAGGGATAATCTGGATAGATCCTATAAGGCAGATATAAAAATGGGCACTGAAGGCATCTGCCCTGGGTGAGCATCCTTTTGTGGTGCCTCGGTTCCAGCATGGGGGACATAAGTATGGGGAATAGAAACAGTGTTTGACTTGCCTAATATTATGTAAATGCTTTTGCCTAGCCTTTGATAGATCTGTGTATTAAAACTAATGCTACCCCCAGAATAATAGAAGTACCTCATTATTGAGCCCTCTTTGGCTATTGCTTTAGTCTTCCATACCTAAGGAAATTTCTTTCTCAAATTCCTGGCAGATGGGCATTGTACTCCTGTCTGGTGACTGATGTCCATGACCATGAATGACCCAGAGAGGAATGATTTAGGGGAACATGACATGAGCTTTGTGTTCAAGGCGAGGGGTGCTGTCCTTGGTGGGTCAAGGTTGAGTGTCAGAAAAAGAATAGCCGAATACTAAGCATGGTGTGTTTTGGACCAGGGGAGGGTGGGGCACAGGAGCCAGATCATACTCATGAATAGGGAGAAGTCAGGAATCTGGGAGGGACAGGGTAAAGGAGCATGGCAAATCTCTTGGAACAGATTTGAGTCTGTCCCACTTAATTACGGCAGGCAATGTTTGAGGGGGCTGTTGAAAGGATGTGTGACATCTGACAACCCCCCACTCTTGGACAGTTCCAATTGTGACAGTTTTTTGTATAGTGCTCTGAAATGTTTTCTTGTATTCACCATAGATGACCTCTGCAGTTTCACCAAATATTGCAAACTTGGTCTTTCTTCCACAAGGCAGCTTCCCAAGCATAGGAAGATGGTTTGGTCTTTTCTCTGAAATAACCTGTTTCCCCTGTTCACAGTCACTCTTCCAATCATTCCTGTAACTCTTCTTGACAGAGAGAGACCCTCCTTGTATTTATGTCCTATTTAAATACAACTTAAATTAAAACAAAATGTATCTATTACTCCAAATATAGTCTGATTGATGCCAAAACCCTACTTGTGTAGGTTACTTTGTGTAGAATACTAGACTCCTTAGGCTTTGTTTGTGACACTTAAACCTAACTAGTCTTATTACTGCTAAGGACTTGGTACTTGTCCATTGCTTTGGTTATTCCTTTCTCTTTTGTATCATCAGTGAAGTTGATTTAAACAAAATAGACAACCCAATGGCTTCTCCTAAGAAGTTGTTGGAGATATGAGGTGACCAGGTTTAAGAAGTCTGATACAGAAGTCCCTCTTCTGTTGTGGTCTTGACTTCTGAAAGTAAGCATCACACACTCAGAGTAACCCACATGGGGACAGGTAAACACTTGGTCCAGGAAATGAAACTCCATCCTAAGAGTTTACCTAGACCCCTCAAGGATTTATATAGGTGCAACCACCCAGACTTATGCAAATCTGGTGTCTGGTTCTCCTTGGCTCTCTCAACTTCTATTGGACTCTGTTTCTCAACCGCATGCATCTGTTGCTGACTTTGATAATCAGTTCCTGTTTCAACTTAAAATCCTCCCTCAGGTATGCTTCTGAAATTTACTACACCCAAAGTCCCAACATAGCAGATTAAAATACACTTTTAGGCTGCTGCTGATGGGACAGTGTGATTAATAGGTTGATATTGATTTCTGATCAATATTCTGTCCCAGAATCTTTGCTGAATTTCTTGAAATTCAAAATGTCATATGCCTTTAACTCATGAACAATAAATGCCACTAATGTGTGTCAGATAGGTTACTCAGACTTCAGTGTATCTGTTTCATATTTTGTAAAATGAAGGATCTTGTACTGGAATAGCTTTTATGAAAATGTTCTCCAAAATGAAATGTTGCTTGGTGTTGGATTAAAGAACAAGGATTGGATAAAATTCAATGATTAAGTTGTGGCACAGTTTGGTTCGCAGAAGTTAGCAAGTTTCTTTGTTAGTCAGTTTTCAGAGCCTTCCATGTCTAATGCACCTCATGAGTCTCCAGGAAAAAAAAAAAAAGTAGTTGTTTTTTACTGCATAATCATTGCAGATTTTATGCCAAATTTGCTCTGCAAAAAAGTGGGATGTGACCATCATGCATAGCTTTTTTTTTTAAAAATGCCAATATTACTTAAGAATCATTTATTACTTAACTACCTTTGGTTGCAAGATTAGGATGCAAAGAATAATCGTGAATAGATGTTAAAACCGAATAATCCAAATGGATGCACATCATTTCTTCGTGACAGTTTAGTGAATATTTTTCCGTTCTGAAAAAAAAAAGTTAACACATTAGTTGTTATTGATTTGTGCATTATAGTCAAAATATTACACTTGAGAAAATGTACTACAGTGTTGCGAAGTATGGATTTACAAAATTTAATCTTCTGTGTCCAAAGATTCTGTGTGCTTTCCTTGGTTTCATTGTCTATGGGCTGTCCTCAGAGCCACCCATATAGGATGTGCTTACCATCAGTTTTACACTGCTCTAGACAAACTATGCAAGTCAGATTTCAGAAGTACACAGACAATACACACGTGCTGGGTGTTCTAGGCTCCAACCTGCAGTGTGCAAGAAGACAGATGACCACCTATATGCCACTGGAGACCACCTTGCTGCTCTGTTACCTTTTAATTGGTGTGACCAACAGAATTATACCATGTTGCTATTGCTTGATGAAAGGTTATAAACCAGTGTTTGGACTGAAAAAAACAGGGTGCTACAATTAAATGGTGAAATAAGGTACACAGTTTCTCCAAAGTTTATTTGATAACAGAACACTTATACTTGGGAGAAACAGTCCATGGTACCCCTTTTGAGAAACAGTTAGTTGGTTTCTTGCAGAACTTTTGGGGATCTCTGCATAGACAAGTGTGCTCTTCACTGAGAAAGCCCAGGTCTGGATGTGAAGTGTGGGTCACTGCCCAGCCATCAGCTGGGCCGAAGTGCCCACTGGGAGAGCTTATCCTTCTGCTGCATTATCACCGGGAGGAGGGCACCTGCTGACCACGCCTGACATTGAAGAATGGAGCAATTCCCTGGGTGTGCCACTCCCACCACCCCTCCCTTTCTCTGTTCTCCCCTCCCAGTGGCATTTGGGGCATCTGCCTAGCAAAGCTCATTAACCTTTTTAATGATGCAATATCCTTTTTCCGCATAAGCCTCTGCCCTGAAAATTTGCCATTCTGAGTGCTTCCCAGGAGGAGACTGTTCACTCGCGGCCTGCTCTGTGAGTCGGAACCTGTCCCTTTCATGTGGAGTGGATGATTGGCACTCTGTCTCTGGGGTGGGGTTGGCTTAGGAGGGCACCCGAGGACAGTTGTGTGAATTCCTGGAATTTTCAAAATGACTTTATGAATTCACAAATGTGACTTCTTTTTTTTTTCCTTCTTCTTCTTTTGGTGCTGGAGAGAGGACCCAGGGGTGCTCTACCAGTGAACCACATCAGCAGCACATTTTATTTATTTATTCATCATTTGTCTTACAAATTTGCTGATTCCAGGCTTGTACTTGGGATCCTCCTTCCTCAGCTTCCCAAGTAGATGGGATTACAGGTGTGCACTATTGTGCACAGCTACAAATGTGGCATTTGGATGCCTGCAGATTTACCCAATGCTCTCATTTAATTTGCCAAGAGGCAGAATTGCCATTTTTAATTTCTTTTTAGGAGGAGATTGGGATACATAATTTAGTTCACACTTCTGACTTATGAACTATCCAAGATCTGATAAAATTATTAGGATAAGCCCCTTTGATGTTCAAATTGGGGAAGAAGGTATTTCTGAAAATTTCCCCAAAGACCCTGTTCCCCTCTACCTTGAATTTGGTTTTATGGTTGGGGTTGGGTCAATATCTGAGTTCTGCCACTTAATTGCAAGGTGAGTAACCCTGGACAGATCACCCAGTCCTCTCATCATTTCTATCAATGATGTGCTATCCGAATAAAATACTCTTAGGCTCCATCATTGGTTTCCCACTTACCTGTGGCTCATGGTATGGCCAGACTCTTCTGGGCACATCAAGCTTGGAGTGACATGGAGCCTGCCTTGCTGCTAATGTTATCTAGATAAGATCCTTCCATCCTGCCCACCAACTAGCTGAGGGTGCACATGCACACACACACACACACACACACACACACACATTGTGCAAAAATGTGCATATTCCGAATCTACTGTGGTTAGCCGAATTGAATTATTATGAGGTTTAAGTAACATTACTTAAATAATATTAACTCACATTTATTCAATACTTTCTATGTGCCTCTCTACCATGGTGCTTCATCTGCAATATCTTATTTAATCTTCCCAACAAAGCTGTATTTAACAGATGAGGAAATGGAGACTTACAAAGGTTAAACAACTTGTCTGAGGTCACACTGCCAGGATTTAAACCCTGGCTCCAGAGGCCAGGCTCTTAACCATTCTGCTCCAAAGTATAGAAAGCCATTCATAAATCATATAGTGCTCTGTAGATGAGGTGGCATTATTGTTGTTGTTAAGCTGTTCATAATTCAAAATATGGCAAGGATTAATGAGGAGAATCAGAGTCCCAAGGCGTCCCAAGCATGTTGTGCATGTTTGTTAGGGACATGTGATTCTGGTCACTTCTTTTGTTTGGAGATATGTCTGTCCTGCAGTCCTGAAGAGTCCTAAGTTTGGGGAGACTGAAGGTAGAAGAATTTTGTTGGGGGAGAGAGCTGGGGAATATGGGCTCCCATCCTCTCTCATTGTCTCCCACATAGAGTCCTTTCTGATTTGTCCTCATAGCCAGAGAAAGGGTGCAAAGGCTACTGAGGCAGAGAATGTCCATCCACCCCAAAGCTCAGGAACCAAGAAGACTCCTGAGTTTTAGCTCAGTTAAGGAGATTATCAAAGAAATCAGTTCCCAGATGATTGATTCTCTTAACTGACTGACACTTTTCTTGGAGTAAATAAGCCAACAGGAACTCAGAATTGATCTTGGAACCTAAATCCTCAGACTACAAAAGTCATAAGGCCAAAAATATTTTTTTAAAAGGTCTTGCTAGCTGGGCGCGGTAGTGCACGCCTGTAATCCCAGCGACTCGGGAGGCTGAAGCAGGAGGATCTTGAGTTCAAAACCAGCCTCAGCAACTTAGTGAGGCCCTAAGCAACTCAGTGAGATCCTGTCTCTAAATAAAATACAAAATAGGGCTGGGGATGTGGCTCAGTGGCCTAGTGCCCCTGAGTTCAATCCCCAGTTCCAAAAAAAAAAGGTCTTGCTACTTACTTATTATATTGCATCAGTGAACCATGGCCCACCGTGAGAATCTGGTCTTTCTGACTGCCCCCTCCCCTCCTTTTTTATTTAACCACTATGATGGCTGTAGTGGAACTCGATGACCTAAACTTCCACCTGTGTTTTGCACATAAGAAAGTATAGATTTAAACGGTGTTTCTTCCTTTGTCCATTGATGAGAAGGTGCTTTTTGGGTCTCTGGCACTTCTGCAGGGACCACCAAGTTGCCATATTTGGTGAATCTGGTGCAAAGTAACCACTTTCTCTCAGAAAATCTCAACTTAGATCTCCCCTGAATGGAGAACATCATCTTTCATCCACTAGTTGACCTCATTGACGAATTAGGTCCTTTTGTGATGTGGAAAGGGGACTGTGTTTATCTTGGTTATTAAAATGAGCTCATATAAGCCGAGCACGGTGGCAAACACCTGTAATCCCAGCAACTTGGGAGCTGAGGCAGGAAGATCGTGAGTTCAAAGCCAGCCTCAGCAAAAGCAATGTGCTAACAATTCAGTGAGACCCTGTCTCTAAATAAAATACAAAATGGGGCTGGGGATGTGGCTTAGTGGTCAAGTGCCCCTGAGTTTAATCTCTGGTACTATCCTCCACCAAGAAAAATGAACTCATGTAGGGTCAAGCATGATGGTGCTGTTCACTGGATGTTGGAGGCGACAACCTCTTGAGTTTGCTTCTAGGAGTAAAGAACACTGTCCCCTGTCCTATTTCAGAAGTTTTCAATCAGCAGACCCCTGACGGCTTTGCAGTTGCACCAAGAAATGCTATCTGTGAAGCTCCATTGCGTGGGGGAGGTGCTCAACACGTAGGGCATGATCTCTCATTGAAACCTTAAATTATCCAAACTGAAAGAACCTTCCGGGTCTTCCTAGCCTCTCTCAAAGTGAGCTGGTTTGTTTTTATTTGCTTCAGTTTTCCTCTTTTGGCCTTCAAGCGGGGTCTTGTCAGTTTCGTTCCTATTTAGAGTTAGTTTCACCTCTCAGTTCCCTCTGTCCACCTTCGCCTTACGGGGTTTCAGTTCCCCACGTGGTGTGAGGGGTGAGGTGCCGAAGGGGGCTCTGTCATCCAGTCTAAAATAAGAGTCCCCTGAAGTTCAAAAAATATTGGACAATGAAGCAATTTGGTTGAAGATGGAATCAAGCACCTTTTATGTTGTTAGTCAAATCACTCACTGGAAATCTTGGAGTCTCGTATTGCTTACCCAAGGTATTGAACTAGATTATGATTTTCTAGTCCAGCTGTGGGCTGAACTCACTAGAAAATAGAAAAAGAAGAAAACCAAAACAAAACAAAAACAAAAAAATAAACCCCAAACCAAAAGAAAACACACAACCAAAAATGGATGTCTGGGCCTTGTTCTACTCACTAAACCAACAAATTGAGAAGGAGACTTCAGGCACTGTGTTCAGCTCAGTTCCCCTGGGGATCATTATGTGAAGGCTGGATGGGAACTTGCTGAGGATCTGGTCTCCTCAGCTGAGCACTGTCAGGAATTGTCAGGGTGGTGGCTGTTGTTATAGCAGCAGTAACAATATTAGGGTTGCAGCCTTCCTGGTCTCATGGGCTCTTGTCACATTCCCTGTCAAACCCCTCTTCTTGCTTGGTAAACACTTGGTCATTCTCATTTTGAAGGCAGCCCTCTGGGATATACCCAGCCTGAACTTCTCGCTGCTTCCTCGTGGCACAGGGAAGAGACTCACACATCAGGCCTCACACAACTCTTTGCAGATGGGGAGCAGAGGAATCTGGTTTCCATGCAGGCAGGCAAAGACCTTCCAGGTGTCTGTACTCAAGGATGCTCAGCCTAACCTATAGAATATCACTCAGGGTCCAGCTCTGCCTGGCTCACCTGTGAGCTCAATGCCACCATGGCAAGCAAAAGACATTCAGAATCTCAGTGACTGGCCTAATTTCTCACCTCTGAGAAAGGACTTTGCTTACTCAGAGCATTCGGGTTGATGCATCTCCTCCTACCTTTTCCCTTCTCCCTCCTCTCCAGTCCCTGCCAACCCAAACATCATAAGATCACAAAATTGAATCCAAATTTCTAGTGTACTTTGGGACAAAGTATATATTTTTCAGTTATTATACCAACAGTAGACCTGGGCCACACACACACACACACACACACACACACACCCTTTTTCAAGGTGGGCGTGAAGATAGGGGAAAGCATATAGAATATTTTCTAATTTATAATATGTTTAAATAACTTTGTATGCTGATTTGCACCAGACTTGTTTTGTTTCAGAAATAAAGAAAACACATAAAGAAGCAAGGAATCTCAAGTAAGATTGAAATCATACTAATGACATCAAAACACTTGCATCTTTTGCAAATGAATTTGGTACGGTAGCATCGAATGTGCATGAGGTCTTTCATACTGAAGCTAATTATAAAAAGTGTCACATTTATGAGTGTCTCCATGTGCCAGGGACTGAAGTGGACGTTGACATGAATTGTTTCTCATCCTCACTGCAGAGTTGGCAGTCTTGCTTTAATTAATACTGATAAGTAAAACTAAACAAAAACCGAAGTTTGGCAAGCTTACAAAGTTGCCCAGAGTCACACAAAATAGCAGACAGGAGAACTAGGAATTGGTCCATCTTGATGTGGTCCTAACATCAGTTCTGAAGAATTGACAGTCGTCCCTCATCAAGAGAAAGTACTCCTGAAAGAGAAGGGGCAGCAATGGGTGGCAGTGACTCCATGAGGTCCATGTTAAGTTGGACCAGTGTTTTTTTTTCTAAAACAAACTACAACGTTTTTGTTAAAGATTTATGTCATCTACATATTGTCTTTGAAGAGAGCTTTGCTAGTCATGATTGCACATGAAACTCATGAAAACCACATGAGGTGAACAGAACATGGCTTTTTGCCTTCCCGCCCCGTGAGAAAACTGAAGCAAAGAGAAATGCATCATGATGTTTGTAAGTGTTTGGAATGCCAGAGCCAGAACTTGGACCCAGACCTCTGACTCCCGTTCCAGTGCTCTTCCCATCCCTCTGGCAGGCCTTTGTGTGTGCCCAGGCCTCATTGTTGTACCCTGGCTGACCCAGACCATCTGAGGCACAGAGGTGGCTAAATTAGGACCATTAGGTAATGGACTAGCTGGCCAGACTGGTCTTTCCAGCTCTGTTTCTCACCCGTAGCCAATCCCCAGTTCTACCAAGCTTCTAACTGCTCCCCTCTGCCTTTTTTTTTTTTTTTTTTTTTTTAATTTGGTTCTGCTTCAGGCTTTACTTCCTTCTTTTCCCGCTCCTGGTGGGCTGTGCTCTCTTGTCACCACTGCAGCAAATCCTTGCAGTTCCTTAAGGCCAACCTGGACCCCAGCTCCTCAGGAGATCTCCCTTAACAGCCATTGGTTTCTGGTCTGTCCCTGGACCCTGCAATCCTGAGAGGTGGCTATCAGAACAGTAGAATTCACTCAGCACTTGATACAAATCAGTTTGCATTCATTCTGGTCTTCAGGTGAACATCCAGCTGGAGATGTTTCTCTGTGTCAGATGTGGAGATGGAGGTGGGTGGGGTGCTTAGCATGTTTCCAGGCATGGAGTGGGCCCTGGCAAATGCACACCGACTGTTTTTCTCTGGTTTTCTGATAGAGCATTATCTCAGTTGTCATCAGAATCTGCTGTGAAGTGGAAAGGAGAGAAGTGCAGGGAGTGGTCAACAGTTTCCCACTGAGGCCGAGAATGTGGGAGTAGTGCTCAGAAAGGAAGGGCAATGCAAGCCTGTTTCTGGGGTGACAGAGCCAAGTCCTTCAAAGCAGATTTAACAAACCTGTCACTATCAATGAGTAGTTTGGGAAGAGGAAGGAATGGCCATTTCTAGAGTGAATCTGGATGTCAGAATCGCAAGGTCCTGAGCTGAACTCAAATGTTGACTTGCTTTTGGTGCCAAAGCCCCATCGCTCTTCCTTGAGAGTCACTCATTCGTTGTGCAAAGTCACTGAGTGTGCATTTTGAGGAAGGGGCTGTGTCCAGCAATACATAGCATGCAGAGGTGGCGAAGATGCAGCACTGGTCATCACAATGGTATTCATGCACATTTATAAACATATTTAGTAAGTGCTATACAAACCATACAAAGAGAAGGGAGAAATTAGTCTAGATTTTGAAGGAAATTCATTTACAGAAATCTTCACTGATGAATTTCTTGGGGCCTCAAAGTGTAAGTAGCCAGAGATTGGAAGGAAGCACGCCAGTCCAGATGTAAGGAACCATTCCAGGTATTGAGGGAACAGTGAGTAACTACATGATTTAGAGTAAAGGGTGTGGATTGTGCAATAGCAGGCTCACGAGGACATCCAGTGCCAGGCTATAGAAGTCCAACTTCCATGGCAGTGCGGATGTATTTATAGAGTAGCACTACGTGGCCTGGCACCTAAGGAAGATATCCAAATTAGTGTCCTAGTATCTTCACATGCAAAAGGAGAAGGGGTAAACTGAGTCCCTCTATGCCCTCTGGGTGGGGAACAGGGAGGACAGGAAGGTGCATTATATCAGGTGTCTATATCTTTTGAATGTAAGGAAGCATCACCAGCCACAGTACAGAGCTGGGTTGTTGAGGTTGCTGGTTACTCTACTGACCATCTAAACTCTCCCTGTAAAAACTCAAAGAGGGATGGTCATTTAGAGTTGGGAAACCTTTTACATCCTAATACCTTCCAGAAGCCTGAATTTAAATAATTTTTGGAGAGAGAGTTTAAACTCCTGATAACTCTAGGTGCTCTCTGGCCTCTTAGCTGATTCAACACACTGCTTCTTCCCTCCTCCCGGAAACACTCTCCCTTTGGCTCTGGGACACTCTGTCCTCCTCGCTGGCTGCTCCTTTTCTGCCCTCCTCCCGTCTGCCTCACCTCCACTCTCCCCTTCCTGTACTCCCTCCTGGCATTAAATATCACCTACACATACCATTCCCAAATATTTATCCCTTCTCTGGGCCTGCCAGCTGAACTGGAAACTCACATGGCCATTCTTATTTTCCATGCAGACATCAGTCAAATTAAGATGCTCCTCTACTTCAGACCCTCTGCTGGCTCCCCCTGACATATTGTACAAGTCAGGTCTTTGTAATGGCCTGTGGAATTATAAGTCAGTGGATCTCTTCTTATTCCACTCCACCTTACCTAACACTCTAAGCAACAGTGTACTTCAGACACTTGGTATTTGATGTTCCTTTTGCCAGAAGACTCTGTCCCAGACACCGGCAATGCTTGTTCTTGACCTCTCTGCTTGAATATCAGTGATCCATGGAAACTTACCTGACTATCTTCTATAAAATAGCAAATTCTGCCCCCTTTTCACCCACCCTGTTCTTCTTAAGAGACTTCATTTTTAAATCTAGGATTTATCTCCAAATGACATTCTGTGCATTTTATGTGTTTTTTGTTTGTTTGTTTATTGCCTGCCTTTCTATGCTAGAGTGTAAGTGCTGTGGGGGCAGGGATTTTGTTCTATTCACGATGGGTCCTAATACCTAGAACATAGTACTTGGCACATAGTGGATGCTCAATAACTATTTGTAAAATGATTCGCACAATGATCCCCTCTAAAAATAGAACTCAGAGGAGACAGTCTGGGTTAGGATCTGACCCAGGATGAACTTCGTTAAAGGTCACAGCAAAGGAAAGTCCTTAAGGTGAAGACATGGCTGAGATCAGCTTTTGCTGCAAATGTGGTTCCTGGAAATTTACCCAGATGCCACAGAAAGCAGTTTCTTCATGAGTCAAATGGGTGCTGAGGTCTTACCTAGAAGATAGGAGGAAAGGCCAGTCATGAGGCAGTTGAACTTTTCCTTTTCTCACTGGGGAAAAGAAACCTGACCTAACTCCTGTTCTTTTCTTAGAGAAGCGTATGTGTCAATTTCATTTCTCTTCCATTCCAACAAGATAGCACATAGGGGCTATGTTGTTATCATTGCTGTTTCTAGCATTAAGCAGGTATGTTGCAGGTGAATGTCAAGGCATTTGGCTTTATTTTGTTGGTGGTTTCTTATTTTATCCTCTCCCTTTTTTTAATATAGGTTTTTATGTTTTTTTTTTTTTTTTTTTAATGTGATAAATGTCCAGCAGCTTCCCTGAACACCGTGGAAATGGTATCCAGGCTACAGAATAATTATTTAGTGGATGGCAGATCCAGTTTATGTTGGCACAGATCAAATTAATCATTATTAATCATGCCCACTCTGACAGTAACCTCATCCCTTGCAGAAGTGCTGCTCTTTATTAAGAAGTAAGAGCTATGAGGAGTAGCTGAGCCCCACTCTGGTTACACAGTGGCATGGCTTTCTCCATTTCTCAGCAGGAGAGGTAGTGGCACGTGTCCAGATTTAAAAAAGAAACAAAAACAAATAAACACCCATGTGGCATCTCCCTTCTCTCATTACTACTGCCTACCACAGGAACGCCAGTTCTAGTATTAGAAGAGGAGAGAGAGAGAGAGAAAAAAAAAAGAAGAGAGAGAAAAGCAATATGTTGTTTCCTCAAATGGAACAAAACAAATAATTGTGATACTAGTTAGAATAATACTCAGGCAAGTGGTGTTTACTATTCAGCACAGACTAAACCCATGGGCTTCCCATGCTAGATCATGGGTATGACAGTCTCTAAGCTTCTAGATTTCTTTCCATCTGAAAGGTCCTCCCCCTGCTGGAGTGGGTAGAACAGATAAGCTCTCTGCCTAGGACTGTTGGTAGACAGAAAAGAAAAAGATGACCATTGGGTAGGGAGTGGGGGAACCTGGCTTCAGTTCTGGTGGTGCAGCCTTAGGAAAGCTCTTCACTTCATCGAGCCTCCGTTTTCACATTTGTGAAATGAAATGTTACTGTAGCATATGATCTAGGCTTCAGAAAAGGAGTTCTGACACATGGATAGCATGGACTGGAACTTGGTGGTGGTTATGCTAAGTGAAGTAGGGCAGTCACCAAAGAACAAATACTGAGTGATTGTGCTTACATGAGAGGCCTAAACTACCTAGAGACAGAAAGCAGAGTGTGACTGCCAGGGGCTGGAGGGAGCGGGGGTGGCGTCTGCTCTGATGGGTACAGAGCTGCAGTTTTGCAAGAGGAAGCATCTGTGAATGGGTGGTGGTGATGGCAGCTTAACAAGGTGAAGGTACGTAATACCTAGAATCGTACACTTAAAAGTTTGTGTTTTATCCCAATTTAGAAATTATAAACAATCAAAGTGGAAAGATAATATGTAAGCATTATGTCTTTGAGTATTAATCTATTATCGTCCCTCAGAGTGGTAGGGAATCCTTAAAGTGGACAAGAACACTGGAGGCTAAACTGTAGGATCCATGAAGCCCTGTCCCGTGCAAGGGGAGAATTTGGTTCTGTGTTGGTTTGCAGAGCGCATTTAGAAACAAGAGACAGGAGCCATGGAGTGATGGGAGGTTGATGGGAAACAATGTCTGAGACATTGTTTCTTAAAAATAAAAGTCTGTCTGAGAGGAATGGCCTTCTCCAAGAAGTAATCAACTTTCCCAATGTGTCCATGCAAAGCCACAGGTGTGGCCATTCCTACTCTGGGTGGCATGCTGGGTTGACATGGATGTCCCCCAGGTTCTCTAGTTCTCAGTTCTTTTCTTTTTTACTGACATGCATGTTTTCTTTCATTCTTCAAAATAACAGCATCCATTACTACAAAAAAAAAAAAAAAAAAAAAGCAACTCGAGTTATTAAGGACTCCCCCGGTTATGTGGGAGTAAATTGAATTGACAGATCAAATCTTTTTGTTAGAATCCTTTGTGTTCTCAGAGGAGTCACCAACTGTGACTTGGAACCTCAAATGTGAGGAATCCTAGTTCATTCAGCAAAGGGTAGGAAATGAGCAAACTCAACTCACCAAATTGGCTTCAGAAAAGGAGTTCTGACACATGTATAGCGTAGACTTGAACTTGGTGGTGGTTATGCTAAGTGAAGTAGGGCAGTCACCAAAGAACAAATACTGAGTGATTGTGCTTACATGAGAGGCCTAAGCCTAGAGACAGAAAGCAGAGTGTGACTGCCAGGGGCTGGAGGGAGCGGGGATGGAGTCTACTGTGATGGGTATTCTACCTCCTTCCAAGGTGATATGAAACACTTGTGAAAAGAGGTCTAAAATTATGGACTTACATTAAGGTTACATATGCTCTAACCTTAATCTTTGTGATCTTAGTCCTGGGCTAGGTGCACTGTTTGACATGGTGGGGAAATTCTGTTTACTCTAATTGACATCATCCCATTTTTACAGGGTGGATAGAAAGTGGGATTAAAATGAACCAACAGAAGTTGACAGAATCTGTCTCAAACATGCCTTTAGTATACTTATTTTTTCAGCCAGTTAGTTTTCTGCCCCACAGTTCCCAGGCTGATGAATTCAAGGATAATTGTTCTAATCTGAAACAGGTTTAGTGTGCTGACAACTTTTGGTGAACTGAAAATTAGAACCCTATTTCATCACATTACTTATTCTAATACTTGGGAGTATTCTCATGACTTGTTTTGGGTAGGCATCAGATACCTTGGGATCAGGATTCATGTCTCTCTCACCTTGGTATCTCTGCACATGGGCATAGTTAAGGTGCTCAGTAAATGAACCCAGAAGGCATGGTGGAGATCGGTAGATGACTCCCTCAAGGAGAACCTGCACTGATGTCAGTAATGTCAAATCCTGTGGAGCTGGGGCTGCTGGTCTTCAAGGTGTGATTTGGCAAGCCCTGATGCCTCAGAATCAAATGTTGATTGCCTTGAGATTGTGAATGGTAAGAATCTTATCTTCTGATTCTACTCTAATCATAGAAGCTTTGCATTTCTGTGTTTTACATAGTAAGATTTCAAGTAAAGTGTGCTTTAAAAATATTTGGGAAGACAAACCCAAATACTTAAAATGTGAGGAAATGCTGTCATGGTGTGTGTGTGTGTGTGTGTGTGTGTGTGTGTGTGTGCACGCGCTCATGTTATGCTTTGTGTTGCAGGGTTAAGGTGTAATGTTTTCAGATTTCTTTATTCAGTTTAACTCTCTTAAATTTTTCTCGACTCTAAAGGAATTGGATTGGTGTAGTGTAAGATAATGTATGATTCTTTTTTAGGGATCTGTTGGGACTAGCTAAGGATTTTGTTAATATTTACCAAGATTTTTTTGGTGATTACCAAGTGTTTTGTTCTTTTCCTTCAAAGGAGATTAGAGCATCCCATCAGTGGATTTACAGTGATCATTACTTACCTATATCCAACAATGAAGTGTTCATGAAACCTGCAGTTTCTGAATTGTTGCAAACCCCATAAAGTATATAGAGTGATGCACTTCACCAGAGAATGTTATTTTGGCAGTTACCCCTGGTTGCTCAGGAATAAAACAAAGACTTCTTGCTCTGTAGGGATTTTCCATCCCCACAGCAGGGTGATGGAGTGGAGGGTAGACCAGTAGGCATTTTCATCTCCACAACAGCTGGATGGAGACAGGGGAACTGGGGACCTGTTGGGTGCAACTCACTTGCCAGTGAGTCTCCTTCAGCAACAGAGGGAGCTGCACTAAGAGGGGAGGAAGGAGAAGAAACAGGCTTAAGGGTGTACTGAGTGTTCAGGGAATGCCAAGGAGCAAGAGAGAGTACAGGCTTGGTATTTGGTGACTGGTTGGTCCACATAAAGAAACCCTCAGGAGGAGGTGAGATGCCCTATACTTGGACACTTCCCTTGGGAATCTGAAGCGACCCCTTTTATTTAATACATCTCCGCTTTTGTCATTACATTATTTTATGTTCCTTCTCATTTTAGCTACACCTCTAGAAACTTTGGATTTGACTTGAAACTGTTGTTGACTGTTTAGCAATGGATTTAACAACTGCAAGTCCCTTGGGAGCCAAAAGGGGAAAAATCCTGACATTTTCTTCAAACTATTAAGAAAGTCCTTTCAAAACGTGCTCTTTCTCTTTGCTGTTGTTGGATGTGAGATTTTTTAGCATCCATTAGAAGAAACCATCCAGACTGTTGCAGTCCAAGCCAAGTTCTCCTGACGATTCTGTCCAAATTTATTCCACTTTTCTTCTACCTTCTATGCAATTCAGTGTCTGGAAGTAGGTATGGGGAAGACACCCAGTACCTGCTTTGTAAAAGCGGGGAGTAGAGGATTAAAAGTTCAGTTCTTTCTTGGCAATTCTTTTAAGGAAATTTAGCAAATAAAAGCAAACAAAAAAAGAAAACACATGCAGAAAACTCAATTTCCTTCCCACCTCTATGCCACGCAGGTTCTCACCAACTGCTGTCTTTCTGCTCTCATGGAATGGAAAAGGCAGAGGGCTGACCAGCAGCCCTTGAGGAACTCACATAAGGATCAACTGTGGTGCAGCCACCTTTAACCTTGGGACCTGACTCCACCTCTGTACCCACATCCTCTAGGACCATGTAAACAAAGACACACTAGCCTCTATGCAGACTCACACAGACTGAATTGCAGAAACCACAGACTCAGAATTCCTAACTCCACCATCCAAAGAACCCAGGCTGTCCCTACCTCCTATTAAATCCTGAAATCCTTTCAAAAGGAAGAGGAAAAAGCTCTTCCTCAGTTCCTCTTCCCCAACCCCACCAAACTGGTTGGGAAAGAAAACATAAATGCTCATTCTATGGAAAGCTATTGACTTTCCAAATGTCAGTGACTGATAATTTGTGCGTCAATGATGAGAGTTTTTGCAGAAGTTGGAAAGAAGAATGAGGACCTGTGTCTGGCATGCTCAGGTGAGGGAAAGGCCAGGCCCTGCAGTAAAAGAGTCTGAGTGTTGGCTGGGAGCCTGGGCAGAACAGCATCTCTGTGGTTTTCCCAATATGCAGAATTCATGTTCTTTCCTTCTGTTAGTGACAGCTACTGTGGCCAGGTAGATGTCAAGCACATTCTGCATTTACCTACTTTATTTGTCTGTTTTTTTGTTTTTGTTTTTGTTTTGTTTTTTTGTTTTTTGAGCTAACCTTTTGGTAGAATTTTAATACTCTTACAGTGACCTTAGGATTTCCGGTGGATTCAGTTTTCATCATTTGCATTTGCATGTTACGATAGGAAATAATCACACTGTTAAAAAATTCCCTGCAGAAGTAAAACATTCCCCAGCCTCAGTTATTCACAATCAGCCAACAAAAGGTTTTGAGTATTCCATCAAAAGTTTTGTTTGTCGATGATAACTGTACAGATGGCAGGGAGCCCAGTAAGCCAACTCCCTTCAGAAAGTAAGGGAGATAGAACACACCAGATGTTGGCAGGCACATACTTCAGGCAACGGCTGGTGACAGGGACAGTTGTATGGGAGGGCGTTTAGGTGATCAGAGGCTGAGGTGTGCGGCCAGAGTCAGGGATGCCACCCGAACATTGTACAGAGAACTGCATGGCTCTTGATACGGTGCTCTGAGTCACTTGTGGCTCATAGTGACTATTGCTGGGTTTGTCTACATGCTGAGTCGCCAGTCCTGCACTCTGATTTCAATAGTGGTGATTTCTGATTTCCTGTAATATTCATTTGTGCACTTCTGTTGAGGCTGCTGACTGCATCAGAATTATCTGGAAACTTTTACAAAATACATATTCTACATATTCTTGAAACCCACTCCAGAGTGAATCAGAACTTTCGAGAATGACACTGAGGAATACAGTTGACATGCACAAAACAAACACACACACTTTGGAGTTCCTCAGGAGCTCCAGTTGTATTAATCCGTTTTCTGTTGTTATAACAAAATATTTGAGGATGGGGACTTTGTGAAGACAATAGACTTACTTAAGTCACAGGTTTGGAGACTGAAAGTCCAAGATTGGGCAACCTTAGCTGTTCAGCCTCTGGTGAGGACCTCATGGCTGGCATCACAGTGACAGGCGTGTATGCAGAAGAGATGACATGGTGAGACAGGGAGCCAGAGGGCCAGCCCCTCTCTGTTTATAACAACTGTTGAAATGGGTCCTGTGTGGCACCCCCAATGACCTAACCCCATCTGACTAGGATCACACTGAAGACCCAGCTCCCAGCATGTGAACTTTTAAGGGACCCACTCAAACCTTATCCAGAGCATAGCACCAGCGTGGGAATAGGCCAACAGCCTATCCAAGACGCTCTGCAAGTGGACCAAGCCCAGCCCAGCCATATAATGGATTTTCTTTAACTGCCGTGGACTCTGTGAAGAGACATTTTTCCATGTACAGTCCTAAAACAGAGGGGCGATCCCTGCAGAACTGGAATCAGGAACTGAGACCCCTGCCCCAAACACATAGTGAGAATGATGCAGGGACACCATTCCTCTGAGGCTTCCCTTGGATTCAGTGGGAACTTGTACTGCCTGGGAAAGAGTTAGCAGAAGGTGGAGAGGCAGAGGTGGGCTTGTGCCCTGTGCCCTGGTCAGCCTGGGGCCTATCTCACTCTTTATCAAAACCTGCATGGGTATTTTCTGCTCACAGCCCCAGGGAGGTGCAGCTAGAGTGGAGGTCAGTTGGGAAGGGCATGGAGAGAGGCTCTGTGTTGTAGATTCAATATCAGCTCTGAGATTTCCACCCCACCCCCGGGATAAATATTCTGCTCTGGAGCTTACATGATGGAGCGGGCTTCCTCTGTGTGCGATTCCAGGAAGAGAGTTAATAAAGCCTCTTGGTACCCGGCCTCCCTGGCAGCTTGTATTTGTCTAGCAGTGAGTCTGGGTGCTGCTCCTGCAGTGCTGGTGTTGGGTTGACATTTGTTTTGACCTTTAAACTTTAAGCTTCCCCCTTCCTCCTCCTCTCTCCCACCAGGCCTCCCCACCTCCTGTTGTTCCTCAGCCTGTGAGTTTGATCTTCCTGGACCTGGGCTTTTCCAAAGGGTGGCTCTCTGGGGTTTGGAGTGGGTGGAGTGCCGGCTTTTCCTCTTTTCTTTGCCCAAGGGTCACTGTGTGACTGTAAAATTATTGTGTAGCAGCAGCTCCAGCGGCATTTCACATGTGGGGAGTGTGGAGAGTTTTGTTTTTTCTTTAAATAAGAAAAGGAAAGGAAAACACCTCCAGGATCTGCCTCTGCCTGGGCAGCACAGGGCTGGGCCTCTGCACTGACTGGAGAGCAGGTCCTCCCCCTTCGGAGCCCTGCCCTGGCCCAGCGGGGACTGGGAACCATGTCCCTGGGAATGCTGGTGCTTGAGGGGAGAGGAGCATTCTTGGCTCTGAGCTTCTTCAGGTCCTGGGTTGTTTTCATAAGCGTATAACCCCAGGGCTAAAGGAAAATTCCACCCTAGGGCAGTGTGATATTTCTGTTCTTGGTCATCCTCCCAGATGTGATGTGCTGTGCTTAAGCTTAGGCTTTGAACTTGGACTGACGGGTTGGAATCTGCCCCTCTGAACATCCTTACATGGGTTGCTCAGTGCTTCCCCACCTCCGTTTTCTCATCTGAAATGAGATTTGTTGAGCATTTTGAGAATGAAACACGGTGACACACAGAGAAATGTCTGGAATGACACCTGGTATACTGCAGACCCTCTGCCTCTTGCCTGAAAGAATCTTTCATGCTTTGGGTATTTTCAAAACACTATCTTTTTGTATAGAAATATCTAGGAGAAGATCATTTGTTTATTTTATTTTTTTATTTTTTGGAACCAGGGATTGAACTCAAGGACACTCGGCCACTGAGTCAAATCCCCAGTCCTATTTTGTATTTTATTTAGAGGCAGGGTCTCACTGGGTTGCTTAGGGCCTCGCTAAGTTGCTGAGGCTGGCTTTGAACTTGCGATTCTCCTGACTCAGCCTCCCAAGTCGTTTGGATTACAGGCGAGCGCCACCGCGCCTGGCTAGATCATTTGTTCTTTAAATTTTCTTTACCTTCTTGATATCTGCTGAAGACCATGGACACTGTTCTGATCCACAGAGTGGACTGTTTGTCTCATTTCTTTTCCTTTCCCCCTACTCCTATTGAATAAGGTTCATAATTATCCATCTATGACCTCTGGTAACTTAAAAAACAAATGTAACTGCTGTCTATAGAGGAAGCATACTCACCAAGGCACTCTGGACCTCCCCACAACTGGGGAATGGGCCTGTGTGACCTTTTCACACCTGTGTTGTTGTCCTGTGAGCAGTCTTCCTTAAAGATGAACTTACAGGTCAGCAGGCCTCTCGGGCTTTGAACTTTACGCATTAGGCATTAAGGCAAATATGCCCTCAAAGGTCTCATGGTGAGGTTCATCCACAGCCAAGAATAAAGAAAAGGGCCACGAGAAACCCCAGTGGATGCTACAGTGCTGGCCTGGAGGGTCTGCTGGGTACCCACCCCTGCTTCACAACAGACAGCGCACTGAGTTTTTGCTTCAGTACCTCTTGCTCCCAAGATGTAGAGAAATGGAAGTTGAGATGTTTGGAATCTCACTTTTTAATTGCATATTCCCAAGATGAAAACCCAAACTCAGGTAAACAGAACCAGTGATCAACCTCAACCCAACCCTGAGGGCCCAGCAGAATCTCTTAGGCTACTGAAGAGAATGGCATCTCCAGCTAGGTTCATACTTCACATTCCAATTTAAGTATTAATCCCTCTCTCTCTCTCTCTCTCTCACTCTGTCTCTCTGCCTTGCCTCTTGTCTCTGTTTTCCATTATGGATGTTCCTTTCTTTCTTGGCATGGTTCGGCAAGGGGAAAGACATAGCTGCTAGGTGACATGCTAATACACTTCTATTCTCTTGACACAGTCACTTATAGGTTTCTGGGGATAATGTGGTCATTGAATCAGATTGAAAACAAAAGTTGGAGCCAGTGATAGATCATAGTTGTTAAATGGTAGTGTGAGGAGGAGGATGAAGGCCTAAGATCTATATACCAGTTTCTTTGAGAAATGTGCTTGATTTGTTCTGGGTTGAGTCTGTGATTTTTAAAGATTTTATTCTTAAAATGATGATAATCTTCACCAGCTCTTTAAATATAGCCATGGATCTCAGCATAGTCAGTGGACCACCAATAAGAGTGAGGGATGAGGCCAAAGAAATTGGTTTGATCTAGAGAACCTGATTGAAATACATATTTCTGACCTCTATCCTTGGAAGTATCTTGCAGAAGAGAGAGGGCAGAGGGACAAAAGGGTACTGAGATAGATGCATCTAGCTAGAGGTCTGCAAAGAAATTTGGATGCTTCTCTCTGACAATGCTTCTTGACAAGCATTGGAGAACTGCTGATATAGGTGGTGATCACAAACTAGGACATGTGGAAGGAATTGGCAAGAGTTGTCATTGCACCATGTAACTCAGCAGTAGACTGTAGATAGGGTGGGGACATGTAGGATTATGGAAACTTGTAGATAATTGGGGGATTCGCTTAATCAAATTCCTGTGTGGACCCTCTGGAAGAAGGGCTTTGACCTCAGTTTGAAAATACAATCTGGAAGGAGTCAAACTGGGATTTGAACCTGGGTCATCTGATCTTAAAGCACACACTGGTAAGACTTAGGCATTCAGGCAAATGACTGTAAACTCTCCATTTGAGGGAATCACATGTCTCTAGGTACTTAATGAATTTATAGGATTCTACATTTTTAGTTGGGTTCTATTCTAAATCAAATCACTTCAAATTTAGTATAATGCTTTGCAGAAAGTATAAAAGCAAGATCCCTAGAGGTAATAGAAGAAATCGTTTTTTTTTTTTTTAAACTTTCCCTGCAAATAGTCATGAAAACTCTGAGAACTCTCATCTTTTCAAGCCAGTGCACCTTGCTTTCTTGCCTTAATGGTCTTGTCAGAATTAAAAACCTTTAGCCTGTGGCCTGGATCTTTTTTTTTTTTCTCATCACATTGCTGTTGGGGAAATAAAGTCAGTGCTTAGTGATTCCAAATATTTTTGACAATTTACTTCATACAGGCTCTGTGTTAGGTCCTACACCCAGATATAAGTGGAATAAGATGCTCTTTCTGCCCTCAAATAGCTCCCCATCTTCTTGGAAATATAGCTCAATCAATCTAAAAATCTCTGTGTGACAGATACTATCATCAGGATGCAGGGGGTGACACAGTGACACAGCTTGAGAAGTCAGGAAGGTTTCCAGGGAGGTAACATAGGCTGTGACATCTAGAGCCCTCACTCTATGTCTCTGTGTGCCAATAAAGATTCAGGACTTGAGTTTTGACTACTTGGTTATCTTCCATCATTTCTTCCATAGGCTTGTTTCCCATAAATTAATTAAAAAAATTGTTTTCCTCCGCCCAAATTCCTCATCTCTTTTTTTTTTCCTCAGCATTTTTATTTTGCCTCGTGATTTCTTCACTCCATTCAATTAATTAAAATAGAGCATAACAGTCAAATTTAGGAACTCCTAAGCTTTTCACACCCTTCTGCATAATTTCTTTCGTTGTCTTAATCTGAAAAACAATGAGTCTTAGGAATTATATTTTAGTTAATGAGATTAAAGAACAGAAGTTGGAAGGGCCATTCAAGGTCATCCAGCCTATTCCTCCGTGCTGCTCATGGTGGCCCAGAGAAGCCCAGCCAGCTAGGCTTGGGGCAGGTTCTGACACAGGCTTCTTTCTTTGAGCTTTGATCTTTACCTAAACTTTTCAAATCATAGTCACCTCTCCTTTCTGGAATGACCCTCTCTTGCTTCTATCCCTCAACTGCCCTCCAGCATTAAGGAACCAGGCCATTTTAACTTAGTTGTTACCAACTTGGCTCCTTCTCTTGTCTCCTGTGGAGGTCATGAGGATTACCCCTCCATGTGTGACACCCTGGCAGTAAAGGGAGGGCACTGTGAGCAGTTAGTTACCTGTCCTGAGGCTGGTGTGGACAGGCTTAACAGGAAACAGTTTAGAGCACTGTCACCCCTGGTGTTTCTTCCCTCCATCTCCTTCAATTGCTCCAGTGGGTTCCGTACCCCTAGGCTTCGAATTCACTGCTGCTGATTGACATCAGGACTGCAGAGCCCCTCGCTCACAGCACAGCCTGTGTTTTCTATATGGATGGTCATTCAAACCCAGTCCAGATTGATTTTTCCTAAAAGGCCAACGAATATGATTTCAAAACCAGATACAATCTACTCTCGTTTCATTTAGTGACACTGTGAGGTGGAACTGTCAGGATAAGACTCTATCTAGCAAGTTAGAAACTCCCTGAAGCCAGAGGGACAGGAAATTTCATGGTAAATATTTAAGCTTCTGAGCTGCAGGGCAATTGGAAAACACGGCTAAGAAGCTTTCCTCTTTCCTTCTGATTCCTCCTATTCGTCGCTTGAGCTGTGCCATTTGGCCTTATCCTTTACGCCTAAATAAGTCTTGCTTTTTAATCTTTTAGCCAAGGGGGGAAAAAAGTAAAAGAAATAAAAACACCTTAAGTAATACTCCAGAGAGACAATGTTCTGGAAAATTTAGGGCTGAGATGTTTCCGCCCAGGTCAATTGTGCTCATATGACCACCCATCTCTGATGATGACCTGCTTATAGGATGCAGGGTCAGGAGGACTTGTGGTCTCTCCTGGGCATTCTGTTCATGCTTTGTCTCTGTGTGCTTCAGTTTCCACTCTGGTGAAATCAGGAGAAGACTTTTTCTGTTAGGCATCTCCCAGGAAACCCAGAGGATAACATGAGACAAAAGACATGGAACTTCTTAGAGGTCAAAATGTGAACTGCAGTCTCTTCCATATTGGCGTGGTCCTGATGTGGGATGTGTGGTTCTTTGAACACGGAGCCCTGTCTCTGCCCTTCCCCTTCCCAAGTATGGGAGGAGAAACCAAAAGCCCACTGATTAAATAACTTGCTAAATATCCTGCCACACACAAGTGACAGAACGGAGCTCAGTCTCTCTCAGCACTCAGACGCAATGCCTGGCGCTCCCTGAGCCTTCTGCCGGCATGGACTGGAATCTTGTGGCTCTCACTGTTGTCATCACTGGTGTGTTCTGCTTCCTCTTGGGCCTGCCTTTGCTTCCTTACCAGTGTCCTGGTGGAGAGAGTCACACCTGTGTCCCTTGGGCTGCTCTCCTCTCTTCTCTCCTTCAGAGCCAGCACCACCGCCTCTTGCCCAGGTTTCTGTGCCAGCTGCCTGAGGACATGGCGGCTCCTGGGCAGCAGTAGAGGAAGAGAGTGAAAGGCATGTTGGATGTGGCCACACATCAGTTCCCATTCAGCACAGTAGTTTGATATGACACACCAAAGAAGAAATCCAAATTCAAACTCAGACTTTCAGACAACTTTTGAGAAGCTGAAATTGGCCCCTGTTGGGGCCAGTGACAGAAGTCTGATGTCTCAAGCAGTTTGTCTGCTGGATCAGAATGGTGTTGATGATACCTTCTGTGTTTAAGCAGGGGCAGGAGAGCTGTCTTCCCATTTCTGAACTTGACTGTTATATTTACACTCTAAGCAAATTCCTGGAATTTCACTGACAAATTCCCTGGGGCATGGAAATTGAGCTCCCTGTGTGTATGTGGATGGGCTGAGGGGCAGCCTGGCATGTTCTCTAAAGAGTCTTTATCTGCCAGGCCTCCCTCTCTCTCTTCTCCCTGGAAGAAACTGTGCCAAGACTTGTGTTGTTTAGTTTGGCTCCAGTCTGGAAGCATTAATTCCGTGCTGGCCTTGTCTGAGACCCACTTGCTGATTCCCTTTGCCTCAGAATCAAAAGTGCAGTACCCTCTGGAGAACAGGGCAGTCTCCCTCTGTCCCTCTGTCCTTCTCTGCCTGGAGGGACTGATGCCTGAAGACCTGGACACAGCTTGGTGTCTTGTTAGAGCTGGGGGTGGGGAGCACCTATCAGATTGGATTAAGTATTGAGTAGGTCATCAGAAGCTTACAAGAATTCTGTCACTTGCTTGACATTCACAAAGAATACTCAGGTACTGAATCCTAAGTATTCCTTATTTTTATGGTTTGATTTTCTTTGTTTCATTCTGATTTTTGCTAAGAATAATCAACAAGCCTGTTTTATTTGTTCTGGGGTCAAATCATGATTTTCTTAATTTGGCCAAATCAGTGGTAGATCAGATACTGTAGTTCCCCCAAATGACTCATTTTCTTGTACTCTTCAGATTCCCTGCTTAGGATTTGGTCTTTACCTGTCTGCTGTTTATCTCCCTTTCAGGCTAGCTCAGAGGAGGACGGGGGTCCTGTGGCAGGCTCCCATGGAGAGTGGGATTGGGGAACTTTGGTTCCAGCCCAAGGGCAAGGCAGACCTGGAATCTCTGCACTGTAGCCCCTGTAGGAACTGCCTTGGAGGTCTATTTACTTAGCCCCATAGAATTTGATCTTGTTCAGTGTGGGGTGATGTCACCAGGTCAGTGCCTTTGAGCTGGGCAGCTGAATGGAAGGAAAAGGATGAATGGCTGGTTGAGGTTCGAGGTGTTGTGTGGCCACTGAGAAATGACTGGAGCAGCCTCCAGCCACCACCACATGTTGATTTTGTAGTGAGATCATTACCTTTCCCGGCTGTTAAATGCAGTTTAATCTTCCTTAAGACAGGACTGGACAATGTTGCCTTTGTGACTTCAGAGAGTCCCTAGACAGGTTAGAGGAGGTTCGGTTTCCACATTTCCACCCGAAGAAAATTGCATCAGGGAAGCAAGGGATGTGTGACACCTCTGTTCTCTTGTAGTATGCACCATGTCATCGTCACCAGAGCCTCATGCTGGGTGGGAACCTTAAAGGGCTTGGGCCGTGGAGCCCCCACAAATGCTTAGACCTTGGGACTGTTTCCTTTTTATACAGCATCACATGCTCCCAAACCAGGAAGAGAGATTCCAGAAGTGCCAGAAGCACACCTCTTCCCCTACAGATGCCAGTGCACCTATGCATGCTGCCTTCAAGAGTTAGTTTCCTTTTGTGGCTAGGGTGAGTCTTGTAGTTTCTTTTTCTTTCACAACAATAATGGCCTGTCAGTGGTTACTTTGGAGACAGGCCGTTGGCAGGAGAGGATGAGGAACAGAGAAAGAGGGGGAGAGATGAAAAGACGAAGCACGAGAAGAAAGAAGGCTTACTCCACTGCTGACTGTGGGAAATCTGGGAAGAGGGAAGCTTTGAGGGCAGGTCTAAGAACATACTTGGAATCTGTGTGAGCTCATCCAACCCTCTGTATGGGGACCCACCTCAATTGCCTCCCCTTACATCCTTCATTCCTCTCTGCTCTTCAGCATCATGTCTAGAAGTCGCGTTCCCCTCTCGCTCGGGCCTTCTCTTTTTCTCCATTGCTGTTTCTTTGTTCACCTTGTGTTAATAGTCTGATAGAATAAGATTTAAATTATAGCCTAGTGTGAGTGTGTGTGTGTGTATGCGCACACACGCATGCACACACACACACACACACACACACACACTGGACACTTCTGCCAATGCTTGGGACTATAGCAGAGTGTTCCCTCCTTGCTTGGGAGTGGGGATCCCACAGCTTCTCTGTTCTCAGCACAATTGATGTCCAACTGTGCTACATCTCATTATGCAGAAGCAAGAACTCAGCAATTCCAGCTTTTCCAGCTCTCTCAAGGTGACACTTGTTGCAAGAGATTCACCTGTGCTCCACCATCTCCAAGGCTCCAAAGTCAGCATCCTTCCCCCGCCTTTCCTCCATTACCTCCCTAATACTTTACAAATGAAGAAGACAAAGCTGTGCCAGGAGGAGTCCGAGACCCCTGGCTGTTCCTCCTGTGCTTGCCCTGCTGAGTCATGAATTTTTCATTTTGAACTGCCATTTCTGCATTCCTTTCATCCCCCTTTCCCTGACCTAATATTTCAATTCACTTCATACTTTTTCTAGAATAATGAATCCTACATGTTTGTTTTATTGAAAGGCCAATTTTGTTATACTTGGGGACATGTCCACTTGTCCTTGAGTTCCAGAGTTGACTGTTCAGGTCCACATTGAACTTTTCCTTCTCAATTCAGGTTTTGGGGTATTCCTTATTTGAAATGCTCATATCTACCTCATGCATGCATTTTTTCATCCAGTTCATCAGTGAGTGTTTATGGCACACTGACTGTGTGCCATGCAGGGTACCAGGTCTGAGCTTTACAGTTAGCAAGACAAATGCAGTATTTGCCCTGATTGGACTGTAGTCTACATGGGAAGAGAGACTTTAAGAAGGATATAATGTAAACTGTTGACTAGCAAGCAGAGGAAAGAGTGTGCCATCATAGTGTGTAAGGAGACTCTTGCCTTGTATGAAGGGTCTCCCTAAAGAAGTGATGTTCAAGTGGAAAGCTGAAGAAGGAGGAAACACCTAGGTGAAGAGGGGTTTCAACAAGATAGTGAGAAATCTGGGTGGGGGGAAAGGCTGCAGAGAAAGGGAGTGGCTAGTTCAACTGTCCCTAAGGCAAGAGTAGATCTAGCACTTTTGGGGGAATGACCAGGACCCATATGGCAGAGCCATTGCAAGCAAAGTTACAGCCTGATGGGCAGGTGGGGTAGGTTGAAAGGTGAGTAAAGAGCTGACTGGTAGGGGTCCTCTCAAACCTCCTAGCGACTCTGCGCTTTATCCCATGGACAATGGAAAATCATTGAAGAATTTAAAGAAGGGAGTGACATGACCTTAGCTGATCTTTCAGTGAGTGTTCTGGATACTGTGTGGAGAATGGATTGTAGGACCATGAAGGTGGAGATGCAGGGATGTGCTCACCTAATGGAAGTTCTTAGAGACAGGGAAGCACTTGGTGTTCTGGTTGACATTTACATGTCATTTCCGCCATGATCTTTGTAAATGTAAAGCAACAGTGTTAAAGTGTGCTTCTTTTTGCACACACACACACACACACACACACACAACTTGAGGGAGGAGCTACATCATTTTCATTTCTGTATCCTCATTGCCTATTGTGGTTTCTGGCATAAAAGTTGTCCAATTAATGTCTGCCAAATTAGTGAATGAATAAGAAATGTGTAATCCCTCATCAGACTCCTCTCTTGAAATATTTTTCCCATTAAGGATTCCCCAGATGTCCAAAAAATGTGCGAAAGAGGACAGTACCGTAATAGAAAGAACTAAGCCAGAAGCCTGGGTTCTTGTCCCATCTCTACTCTGAGAAGTTACATAAATAGAACCCAACTGCAGATCCTGGATACCCTGTTTCTTCCAGTGTGAAAATAAAGGGTCGGTTGGAGAAACGTATGAATCACCTGATTTTTGTGATTCCATGATTAATGGCACTGTAATACTGTTTAAATCAAACATAACCCTTAGTCTGGACAACCCTCAATATTTTGAGTTTGTCATAAAATATCTAAAATATTGCTGGAGGGATGTCAGAAAAGCAGGCTGCTTTATGGTGGGGTGTTGCGTGATTCCCCTGTGGTTCAGGTGACCAGGGAAAATGAAGAGGCTGTCAGGAAAGCAGAAGGCCCTCAACCAGCGCCTTGGAAGCCAGTTAGAGGCAGGCAGCACCCAGTAGGCTGTGGGCAGAAAAAAGGGAGTCCATGGAGAGAGGTTTGTTTTCTTCTTTCTCTCCTATAAAGAGAGAGAAAGGGGAAAAAAGAAAAACAAGACCTCAGCTTTCACATCCTGATAAGAATTTCCTGGTATTTAAAACACATAAAATAAACTTTTTTCTTTTTTTAAAGACACATTTTTGTAACTTGGCTCCAATGACTGGTTTGGGTGGGGAGGGGGAATGTATTCTTTGGTTCCAATATGTAGATCTAGGAGAACAAAAGAGCTCACACTTTCTTTTTAAAAAATATTTATTTACCTCATAGGGGAAGGAAAGAAAAGTCAGGAGGAAGCAGAAAGCAATTGCTGTCAGGAGCTCCTGGCCCTGAGGAGAAGGCTTGGGGGGGTGTTGCTGGAACCCCAGAGGGAGGTGCCCTTCTTAAAGGACTGGAATGGTTCCCATGAGAAAACTGGGTGGTCTTTCAGGCTAAACTCAGTCAATGCACAAAGAATGACAGAGGCCTACTGTGTGTTCCTCCAGGTGTCCTGGGGGAGGCAGACATGACCCAGGCCACGCCTGACTTTCTCTATAGGCAGACCCAACCAGTGAGGGAAGAGGAGGGCAATATGTCAAGGCTCCCATGCCCTTGAACCACTCTTTCCTAACACCTGGAAGGCCAGAACTCTAGCCACATCCATGACCTTATTTGGTTTTCATGCACTCCTCACTTGGAAGAGGCTTAGTAAGATTCAAAGATCTCTGGACTTAGAATACCTAGGTTTCTGGGTCTTGGGTCTAGTCACACAAATACAAAACCTGAGTTTCCTTCTATGTGAATTTAACATTCTTATCCCCATTCTCACTCTTCCCAGGGTTATTAAAAGGATCAAATAAAAAATGGATTTGAAGTCACTCAAGGAAATTTGACCCATAAGACACCTTTTGCATGCTGTGGGGGTCAGATGATAAAAACACATTTTGGGGAATGTGTGGTCATGGAATATCTGGGGACTTGTACAAGGTGCCGTGGCTTGTCTGTGGCAGAGACTTTCTGCCACGTCTTTATCCAGGAAGGGGTATTCCTAGTGTAATCCAGTGTTGCTTCCCCCACTGTGGGAAATCAAAAGAAAAGGAAGGAAATCAGTGAGAAGTATATTCATGAGACAGATTCATAAATCATCAAGTGTTTATAGAGCTCCTCAGATGCAATTTCTTTAACTCACAAAACAGGAGGATCCCCCTAAGGCCTATCCGAGATAATGGTAATCACACAACACAGTGGAATGTTGGTGGCACAGAACAAATGGTAATAGTGTTTGCTTTGTGCTTTATAGTTGCCACGGACTTTCACATATATCATAATATTTAATCCTATCAGCAATCCTATAACATTGGAATGGAAGGCATTTTTATTATCCTCCAATTTTAAATGTAGAGCATTAGGCCTAGAGAGTTTAATTAATTTGTCTGAGACCACAAAACCTCTTAGAGGTAAGTCTAGGGTCGGGCCTGGATGCTGGGACTTTAACACCTGCTGATTTGGTGCTGATGTTACCAACTGTTTACCTTAAGCCTGGGCAAAAGGGTTTCTTTCACTTATTTTTCATACCCAGAAAAGGAGTGGGAAAGCTTTTGGACAGGCCACCTAATGCTGGGGAAGCCAATCTGGAAGGCGATTGTCATGGATTTGGGTAAATGAAAGCCTTTGTTCTCTGATTTGGAAGATAAAGGGGTTGAACTATTCCCTCTGGCTCTAAAAATTGTGTTTGCATTGATGAAGGGTACTATAATTGTGAACATAAAGATAAAGCATGAAAGATAGAAGGCTTTTAAAAAAATAGTCAACTGGTTTTAGTATTTCAATTTACTTGGTAGAGCACTATTTTATTTTTGTTTTGTATTTTCCAATGATTGCCCCATTATTATTTTATTTCACTCATCCATACAACCTTCTTTAAAGAGGACAGCCAGGGGATGTCTATGACTTTTCTGACCATTCTTGCCTTTCTGTTCCTTTCAGAACCCCAGCCCAGTGTCTGCTCAAGGGCCCTGCACCTGCCATCATCGTCTGAACACTGTCCCTGGCCCTTCTTGCCATTTGTGTTTGACATGATGTCCTAGCAGATTCTCTCTGTCAAGGCCCCTATGGCCCAGTCCTACTCCATCAGACTTCTTATTTCCTTCATAGCATTTATCGTCATCTGAACTGTGATGTCACTTACGCTTCACATTATCATTGTCTGCTCCCCATGCTGGGATGTAAGCTCCAGTCATGATACTTTTCTTGCTCTGCATTGTACTCCAAACACCCAGAACAGACCCTTGGCACATAGTAGGACCTCAGTATTGATGGAAGTAAATATCTTATGAGAAATTCAAACTTGCTCCAGGTTACATAGTCAATGAGGCACTGAATTAGAGCTAAAATCCCGTCTCTCCACTCCTATTTTACTATTCTTCTCACTTTATACTACGCTGCCAAAATATATGCATATTTATACCTGGGAGTTCCTGATGGCTACTGATAAAATGTGGAATGATTGTGAAGCATTTATATGAAACTGAATGCATTTCTTAAGGGAAAGGAGGAAATCCCCGAGGCTTACACTGCTCAGCTTGTGATAACAGAGCTTTATAATCTATGTACTTTGCATATGCGACATCAATCATCTCATATTTGTTTAAATTGTTTTTAAAGGAAGCTTATTTTAGGACCACTCTTTATATTTTTTATTGATGACTTTTGGATTTTAACATATAAACACACCATTGTGCATATACACTCACAAGATAACATAAACAATGGCATGTGTGAGAGATTCCTGGTCAAACTGCAGGTATTTTCTCTCTGACAGAAGCTAAAAAGGTTTTATGTGTGAGACTACTAAGCACTTGAGATAGCCAGGGGACAGGAGGACTTCTTCTAAAATCAGCTGCAGAAGTGACATTGCACTTTCCCTCACAAATACTTTATGAATTTTCAGCGTATTAGAACTTTGGAGCGGGGGAGTCAGAGCAAGTGAATGCCACATAGATTAATTTTTTTTTCTTTTTCTTTCTTTTTCTTTTTTTTTTTTTGCTACCAGGGGTTGAACCCAAGGGCACTTTACTACTGAGCCACATTCCCAGCCCTTTTTATGCTTTATTTTGAGACAGGGTCTTGCTAAATTGCTTAAGACCTTGCTAAGTTGTTGAAGCTGTCTTGGAACTAGAGATGCTCCTACCTCCACCTCCTGAGTCTCTCAGATTACAGGAGTCCATCACCACGCCCGGCAAGCCTAATTGCACAGTTGACTTACTGCTGAGGAAAGCACATTGCCCTTGATTTGCCCTTTACTTTCTCTTCCGAGCACTAAGGAGTTAACCCCTGCACTGAAATTTTTGAGTGTTGGTAAACAAGGGTATTTTTGGACTTCCCAGTCTCTGGACTTTCTTGAATTCCCACTCAGCCTTCATCTCCCATTTTGAGACCAGATATTAGTAATCAATCCCATTTAGGTCAGTGACCCAGCTCCTTGTTGGTTGTGACCTTGACTCTTCCCCTCTGTTATTGAGGTATGGCATCCTCGGTAGCACATGCCAGTTCTGGTTAATACTAAATTCGATTTCATTAAAGATGGATCACCATTGGATTTTCTCTTACCATCTTTAATCGCATGCCAGAGTTTTCCCCTTTGGATTTTGTCAAGGTGGTCTGCTTATAACTGAAAGGATGATGTCCCATAAGGACCCCCCTCAATAACCCTCTACCTGAAGTCAAGGTATTACCCATATTGGTGCAATGCAGACCTTCCCTGGCTTTCCTTTTCATCACCAGCCTCTCAGGAGTTTCCTGTGTTCTTCCCTATCATATACATGACCTTCGGTTGCTCTCTGTTTCATGGGGAGTTGATTCTTCTAGACCAGTTCTGTCTATCAACCCCAGTATTGACTTTTTTCAGAGGCCACTAAGGAGGTTGGCAGAGATTTGCCCATTTTTCCAGCCTTTATTTTCTGTCTCTCAACAACTTTCTGTCTTTGACAGAGCACTTTCCTCATTCCTTGCTAAAGCAATATTTTAGTTGTTTTTGGTTGACCACTTTTCAAAGTTTTTCAAAGTTGCAGAGTTGATATCCTGGACTTTGCCTGTAGAGGTTCTTTTTGACTCGCCTGGAGAGCACACACGTGCCATGCTTGGGGGTTAGTATTTGACATCTGCCTGGTTTTAGCCTCAGTTCTAGCACATACAGAAAGACAGACATGATTTCTGGGCTTTTTATTTTTTTCTTAGAATTACATATTTTTCCAGACCTTCTGTTGATGACTCCACTGTGTACTGTTACCCAGTCATCAGCAGATGTCACTGGACAAAGTAAAGGGACAGATATGTTATATGGACCTTGGAGAACTTATCTGGGGGCACATACGCCTTCATGGTGAAGACAAAGGAAATGGACAAAGATTCCATGTAGGACCTTTAGGAGGAGACCATGGATTTCCAAGCTCTGTCAGACATCAGCTTCGTTTGGCAAGCAGCTTACTCCTTGGCAACAAGAAAGCGGTTTTGGTATCAGTTGAGCATTGTCTGAAGATGTGGGGATTACTTCTTTCCTCCCTCCTCCGAGAGCAAGTTCAGTGGCCCAGGGTCAAGAGCCACATGGGACCCCAGGAGGGGGAGCCTGTATTGACTTTCGCTTGATTTACTCAAGCAATCGAGTTTGTCGGAGGAGGAAATGTGATCGTCTTCATCAGCTGTCATGCTGAGATGCCTGTCATACTGTCAATAGTTTTCGGTTTCTGATCCTCGCACATTTGCTGTCTCGGAGAGCAGACGAATGCTGCTTTGGGTACCAAGAAGGGACGGCACGGTCAGCCGTTACCTGGGAATCTGTTTACAGATTTCGAAACCCTGTCAGTTTAATTTTGATGGAGCCTAGTCATGTCCAAGAGACAAAAAATGCTTTTGAAGGTAGCTTAGATTTCTCTCTGTAGGAATGATTGTATTTCTGAGAAGATGAGCAGGAATTGAGCCCGGATTGAGGCAGGGCACTGCCGTGTAGGCAGCCAGGTTTCCTTAGTTATGGTGATGTAGCTTAATTTAATAGAGTACAGTAGCAGGAATTGGAAAAATGTTTCATTTATACAGCACCTGCCGGCCTCAAGTACTTTTGGGGCCTCCACCAACGGGCACTGCTTTCCTTTTCAGGAAGGGGCTGCTGAGTCAAAGATGGAACTGAGACAAGCCCAGAAACCTCAACTAAATGCGTAATTGAGTGGACTTTCCTGGTGGGAACACTGGGGACATTCCTTCTCACTGTATGAGACAAGTGTATTACTGAAAAGTCAGGTAGAAATTGAGGGTTTTCTTTTTCTTTATTATTTATTTATTATTTATTTTTTAAAAAGTAGTATTGATTACTTTAGAAGGTGGTCATTAAAGAAAATAGGGGGCATAAATATTCGGTAAGGAAAAAAAGGAAAGAAGAATCAAAAGACTTCTTGTAAGGTGAATAAAGACTTTCTCATTTGTCTGTTTTGCTTATTGGGATATTTATGCATTAGCTTTTTGGACCTTTTTTTTCAAGTCAGGTACAGTGCTATACATTCCAGATCATTAATGCCCAGAGGGTAATTTCCCAAGTTGCCGCTGGGTAGGAAAACCTCTCAAGTTATTCAAACATGGCCATACTCAGGATTGTAGACGCTTGGTTTCCTGCTGACTTCTGGGACCTCCAGAGCTGATGATGGACTGGACCTGCACCCCTTCTCCTACACAGAGATGAGGAGAGGCAGCCTCCCCCTTGTCTTTAGGGGCTTGTCCAGCCACTCCAGAACAGCATGTAGTCTCTGATGCATTTGTAAGTTATGTCATCACACAGCTGCTGACATGTTCTGTTGAATCTTCAGTGAATGCACAGGTCCCCAAACATGCCCCTGTATTTTCTCTTGATGGGGACCTCATGGAAGGTGCTCTGGTGTTCACTTTAGATGGCTGAGGTCATTGGGCAGAGTGAAGGAAATGAAGGCCTGGGGCCTGGAGGCCCTGAGCACATATTTTCTTCTGTGCAACTTTAAGGTCTTGTCCTTGTCATGTTTCAGTTTCTTTATGTCATTGTTTGCTCTGCTATAAACACTCATAAGAAGGGAGGAGAATTGTATATGGAAAAAGCTAGCACTCATTTCTAATTCAATTAGTGAAATTCTCAGTCATAAAAGTGATCATTTAAGTTTAAGAATGACTCCCCATTCAAAGCAACTTATTTCCCTTCATGTTTTAAAACAAATTGCTGGTTTTAAAAGTTTTATTTCCCCTGGATCCTATGTACTCAGTGGTAAATGTAGCTTAGTGACATTGGCAAGAGGAGAAAAGGACCAGGCAGAAGAAATCATGGGATTTGACTCAGCTTTATCAAAATAGCGTTGGGACATTAGACCCATCATCCAACTTCCCCAATTCTCAACTTTTCTCTCTGTACAACAAATAATAAAATATTCACTGCTGTACTTTGCAGCTCAATGTCTCTACAGTTAAAACTTCAAAGCTGCATTAAATTGATTTATTGAAATAATGTTTCCTTACTTTGTGGTTCAGGAAGTACAATCTGACTTTGTTCAGTTTATTGGAAAATGTAGGAAAAATAAGACAGGGTCTCTCTGGTCAGCCAGAGATGAAGTGGAGAATCATTCAGCAGAGTTCATTTTTGAGCTGTGTCCACTCTGCTTTTAGCACTGCTGGTACTCATGTGCTTACATTAGGCAGCGGTCTTGATCACATCCCTGCTGTCTCGATCCTGTTTTACTCAGCTTGTCTTCTTAAAAAGTAAACAGAAGATTTTATTTTCTGGTGGTTCTCTGTCCTGATCTGCTAACAGAGAAGAAGGAAGTGGACGGACACCATGCTTTCAGCCAACCTGTGTGCATAAACAAACTCCTCCCACATTCCTGAAATTTACCCAAACCAACTGTGACATGCCTGGTTTATGTTAGTTTTATTTCAGAAAGTACTTTTCCACACCGATTCCTCCTGATAAGGCCTGCCTGGGGCTGCTTTGCTGGCCCTAGGAGGTTCCACAAGTCATTGTGTGACAAGCAGTGTGACCCCATTCACTGGACAAACCCAGGAATGATGTCATTTACCCAGATCTATTCTTTAAACCCAATCTCTACCCGTGATAAGATTTTTCTCATTTCTGTTTTGAATCCCGGTGGCTGCTACACAGATTCCCGCTCTGTGATCCCTGCAGGAAGAACAGGCTGCGTTTTATGTGGAAAAAATAGCCACGTGTCCCTCTGTCAGCTTTTCTTGTGATTACTTTTGCTCCAGAAAGGAGAATTTGCGTACTTTTTGGCTCAGCATTAAAATAACAACATGATGACAATTAAAAAAAGAATTCTTAAAAAATTCAATCTGTTCATCAACAGGCGTTATTCAGTTCTTTCCCTCTGCTGGGCACGTTGAAAGATAAAAGGCAACTCTAGGACAATGCATTCAACCTTTGGGTCCCACGTGGGCTCATGCTTCCAAAGATTTTGTTTCCTGAGCAGAAGGTATTTGTTAGATAATCATTCATTAATTTCATCATTTTGATTAGCCCAAGTCATCAAGACCTTCTGATTTGTGATAGCAGGGTAGTCACACTGAAATGCTGTTAACCCACATGAGCAGAGAGCCCGCTGGTTTAGTTAACCTGGGCAGCCTCGTCCTGAGGAGACAGAAGGCACCACTGTATTTTCTGAAGTAGACCCCTGGATTGATTCACAGACCTGAAGGACATAAGCTCTCAGCATAGGCTGCATATCAGAATCATACAGGGAACACTGTAAAAAGGAGGATACCTAGATGTGATCCCCAGAGCTTCTGCTTATTTGGTCTGGAGGGTGCTGCTGGGATTGGAATTTTTAAGGGGTATGCAGCCTGAGTGGAGAACTGCTGTACCAGGGACTCCAGAACCACCTAGCCAAACTTCTCGCCTCCGAGATGTTTGCAGTTTATTTCATGAGATAAAATATAGAATTTTTTAAAAGAGACCATTCTGAAGAAATACATATTTGAATCAACTGTAAGAGCATTTTTAGTTAAAAGTAATTTTTAAAATGTGACATTTATTGAACACCTATTATGTATGCATCAAACCTTTTGTAGGCACTGAGGGTACAGAGGCAACAAAGTTGGTGAGGAACTCTCCTGTATGGAGCTCAGAGAAGTTCAAAGATGGCTGAATTAGTTGTCAGTGGGCTGAGAGAACTTTGAAGAGCAGGTTATATTGGGGACAGGCCTGGAAGAATGGGTAGAGAAGAATGGGATTGGGAGGGGGCCTTTTCAGGGTCCAGAAAGAAGACTGACTAGTTGGCTAGCAGACATCAGACCATTGTAGAGCTTTTCATTATCTTGAGAGGCTCAGCATGCAGCATAGCCTTACTCTTTCATAAGTTTCACATCAATAGAAAATAGATGTGTTTTAATGAAAATATGCAGATTATGGATCCTCAACTGCTTCAAAGAGAATATCAGACACATATCTTTGAGTGGACTCATTTCTTATTACTGCATGGTGGCAGGATAAGACATTCTAGAGCAATGGTTCTCAGCAAGAATAATTTTGCTCTTGCACTTTTGCTCTTGGTAATGTCTGGCCACATGTTGGACATGATTGGTGGAAGGTTCTACTGGCATCTATTGGATAAAGGCCAAGGATGCTGCTACACATCCTAAAATACACAGGTCAATCCCCACAACAAAGAATAATTCAGATCCATGATCAAAAATGTAGCATTTGGAAACCATGCTCTAGACATAAAGAGATGAGAGAAGGGCTTCCTGTGCTTCTAGTGCTTCTGTGCTTCCTAGTGCTGCGAAGCCTCTTACCCCAACACACACACACACACACACACACACACACGCACACACTCACACTATAAGAACATTCATATTAGTGTTTTGTTTTGTGGCCCTCATTTCAGCCTCAGGGAGCATGCACCTTCTAGTGGTGGGGAACAAAGTCCCAGTATCTAAGTATCAAAGTGCATGCTATCCCTGAGCTTTCAAGACTTTGGAGAATTTCCCATAGGGAAAAAATAACTGCTACCTGCTCTTTGGTTTTCCATACAATTTCCTGCTCAGCTTTAATAGCAGCTGGGCTTTTCCCTGCCTAAGGTTGAAACTGAAAGTCTGCATTTTTCCTCTGCGGATAAGGAACAGCTAGCAAACTCGTCCCTGGACATTTAGAACTTCTAAATAAAGTTTTGACTCAAGACTTAAAAAGCATAAAATAATACCAGTTGAGGTGCTGGCTTGTCCCTTGGCCTAATGCCCAAGGTGGGGTAAGGCAGGAAATCACTCACCATTGCTTCTTCCTCTTCTTGCCCTGCTGTGTGCGAGGCATTGGCTGGGAGCAGAGATGAGCAGTTCTGATGCTGTTAAACATGGAATTTTAGGCACATCATTTCATCTCTCTCTATCTCTACTCCATTTTCTGGGGGGGGTGAGAAGTCTACTTCTTTTAGGTTTTGAGCGGGGCTTAGATTCAATTTATATGAAATGCTTGGTACATAGTAGGTGCTAAATAAAGGAAGGCATTTAAATGTTAATATACTGCAAAGGGAGAGGGCAGGACTCCATGATCCTCAACGTCCCATTCAACTGTGGTGGTCAAATATATTGTCATTTTGGAAAATACAGAGGCTTGGCCTGCATTAAAAATAAGGAGGAAGGGCTTTGTATCATGGGAAAGAGGCGGTGTCAATGTTTGCATATGTTTCTGACAGTTTTTACACACAAATTTCACATGAAGTTCCCCCCTACTGGAATGAACAGCAGGAGCCAGAGAGCAAGGTGAGAGTGTCTGCAGTCTGGCTGAGAAATGAAGTCAGGGCTGCTCCTGAGCCGCCCCCTTCCCGTGGAGCGAGCTATGCACCCAGACAAGGGCTCTGAGTCTTTCCCAGTGGGGCCATCACAGGGAAGCTGCCAGTACCTGCTGGCACATGCAGTTTTCATGTTGCCCCCTGCCACCTGCAGTACCCGACCCGTTGCCCACATTTCTTCTACCCCCAAACAGGATGTGTTGTGTCTCCCCAACCCCCTCCCCCTTGTGCTCCACCTCCCCTCCACTCACACTGCAGGAACAAAGTATGAATACCCTTTTTGATGTTGGTTGATGTTAGAAGTTTGCCTCCTATCTTTTTTTTTCCTTAAAGAACAACCTGAATACCACACACGGTGCTATCTAGCTCTGACTTTGAAGAGGAATTTCTCCCCTTAGGGCTCTATTCCTGGTGCAGCATAATCTAGGAGAAAAAAAAAAGTTTATCCCAGGGAAGCCAACTCAACCAAGAGTTATTCAGAGTGTCTGACTGCCTGTTATATTTAGAAACCACACAGGGGAGAGCTTCAAGAATGCGGAGCCTTCCAAGGGCGAGGGGCCCTGTTGGATTCTCCTTCTGGTTCCTTGGGGTGGCCAGATGATGACAGCTTCCTTGGCTGTTATTAACTGGGGGTGATGGTTTAGGAGACAAAGAGGTGCAGCTGGAGTAATACAACCATGGAGTTAAAATCTGGGCTTCAATTATTTAGTGTCCACACATCCCTTTTTTTGCAGATGAATGTGGTGATTAGATGTCACTTGATCTTCTCAGCGTTCCTTTCATTATCTATAAAATGAGGTGACTGGATACAAACGATGCTCTAAGGCTTACTGAACATTGAGATAGGGGAATTTCGTTAACGTTATAGATGCTGAGGCTGCAGGACCAGAGGTTCTGATTTAAAAGTTCTGGCCCATACACGGTGGGCACTGGTGTATTGTTGATGGACCTCTTCCAGTGATATTTATTTCCAGCCACTGTTGATCAGAAGTGGGACTTATTGGTGCTTTTGAATATGTGGTCCCAGGACCAGTAGCAGCAGTGTCAGGTGGGAATGTGTTAACAATATGCATTGCAACTGATCAATGAATAAAGAAATGTGGCACACATGGTATGTGTCATGGAATACCATTCAACCATAAAAAGAACGTATTCTGTCATTCCTGACAACATAGATGGAACTGGGGATTATTGTACTAAGTGAAATAAGCCTAAAAGAGAAGAACACAGAAAGAGAAGTAGTGCGTGATCTCGCGTATATGGAATATAAAACAGTTGATCTCATAGACACTGAGAGGGGAATGTGGATTACCAAGGCAGGGAGAATAGGGTGCAGGAGGGATGGGAACAGTTGGTCAGTGGGTCCATCAGAGCAAGAAGTCTGGGTGTGTCCTTGCACAGTAGGTGACCAAAGCTGGCAGTTAGGAACTGTACATTTCAAAAGCTAGAAGACAGGATTTTTAATGCTTTATTCCTAAAACAATGGCAAGTGTTTGAGGAGGTAGATTATGTTTGCCCTGATTAAAACATTATGCCATGTATCTATGTACCAGAACATCACATGGCACTCTTCATAAATAAGCACAATTTCAGCATTTTTATGGATTGGCTAAAAATAAATTTAAATAAAAATGTAAATGAAAAAAAAAAGTTTTAAACCTGTTCTTGGCACCAACCCCAGAGACACTAAATAGAGACTGGGGGTGGGGACCGGCCATGAATCTGTCATATCACTTTCTCCAGGTGTTTTTGGGGCATGAAGAAGTTAAAACAAATAACAAACAAATAGAAAACCCAGTAGACTGTATAAATTGTTAAGGGGTGTCCATCAGGTTTCAAAATAATCCTATAAATAGCCTCGAGAGGGGATGAGATCAAGCCAAGGCCACACAGATGGCTAAATAGGTGGCACAGCTCGTACCAGAACCCAGGCCTTTTGAACTGCTGTCCAGAGCTTTTCAAATTATCCAATTAGGAAGATATTTAGGATGCATGGCCTGTTATTCCCTCCTCCCCCTCTCTCTCTCCTTCACTCCCCTCCCTCTCACCCTTCCTGCCTCCCTGCCTGGGTTTGTCTTCTTGGGGCCACAGGACTGTGGCGAACACATATATCAGCTCATGGTCCTCCTGCAGTGCGATGCATGCTAATTATGAAGAAAAATTGTTCTTCAATTCTGAGGTCTGTAGCAAGGGGTCAGTTGCAGCTGGTTAGTGGATCACTGGTTTCTGTAACTAGGGACTTTCTGGTTTTTGGTGAGGAAGGTTGGCAGGTAAGAATGAAGATACTAATGCAGGGTGGTGGTAAGTCAGTGGGGAGGGGAACCAGCTGCACCTTTCTCTTGGGACATACTGTAAGTCCTTTAGTTCTTCAAAAATATCTAGGGGGCTGGGGTTGTAGCTCAGTGGTAGAGCACTTGCCTTGCATGTGTGAGGTACTGGGTTCAATCCTCAGCACCACATATAAATAAATAAATAAACTAAAGGTATATTGTGTCCATGTACAACTAAAAAAATTTAAAAAAAGAAATCTAGGATTATGTCCATAGATATACTGGAATTCACCATCCACAGTAGTTACCTAGTGTCTTTTAAAGGACGTTCTTCCACAGGATCTGGAGTGAGTTCTAGGGTTACATTTTAAATGCATTAGGAAAAGTTTCATCCAGTCATCCTAAAGATGAAGAGGTATTTCCTTGGTGTATTCAACAACCAAGCAGCAGATCTGGAACTAGAACCTTGGTCAGTGCATGCCCAGGCTCAGTTCTCTGGGGGTAGGAAAAGCAGAGACCAGGAAGCTTAGAACCTGCACATAATTGGGGAAATGATTAGAGGTCATGATGTCAGGAAGCACAGGCAAGAAGGCTAATAGGAGGAGCCTTCAAGATTCTCTGTACTAGACATCTCTTATTTTATGAGAGGAAATACTGAAATTTGGTTTGGAAAATACCTTGCTGGAGGTCACGAAGTGCAGGAGAGGATCACAGTCCCTTTGATGTCATTCTTATCTAGTGCTTTCTCTTATGCACCCCATCATTTCCTGAAGTCACCAAAATAAAAGGACGAGGTGCTGATCTCCCTCTTACACATCCTTCCTCAGGCAGTGTTGGAAGTAATAGGTGTGGAGAAGAGATGTGACTTGGGATCCTGATTCAGTTTCTTTAGGACTGACTGTGGAGACAAGATGTGTCTTAGAATCTGAGATATTTTTGTGTCAGAATTCTTGCAAAATATAAAATAGGGAAGCATTCATGGGTACATGATCTGGCAGATATCTCAGGCAGGACTTGGGTCCAGTGGAGAATCTTGGCTTTCCCAATTTTGGCAAATTTGGCAGAGACCCTACCCTCTGGTATCAAGAAACACAGGATTCCTGTGCTACAGAGAGCAAGTTGGCCAATTGAATTTTTACCAAAGTACAGAGTCCGAGATAGTTGGTTCTTATTAGGAGATGCCCTTGCAAATAACTTCCCTGTTTGCTGTTGTATTTTACTGGTATGTAGTGATTGTCTGACAGTTATACTGCTGTTTCCCCACCAAATCTTTCTCTTCTTGGAATATCATGAGTTATTAAAGTCACAGCTAAAGGTGTTGATCACAAAAATGGCACCTGTGGCCTCTTAGTTGTGCAATCTCAGGTTCCTCTTGGATCTCATAATGTCAGTGATCCCTGCAGGTTCATTCCTCCTTCATGGCTTCCTGATAAATTCCAAACCAAGACTTCTTCCTCAGGGCCTGAGTCCCTTTTACTCACTACAGAGGTTATCGGAAGTAGGGGGCGGGAGTGGCTAATGGTCAAGACCAGGTTTACTCACCAAGAGTGGCAGGGGAGATTGTCTCCTGTGTTTCTCAATCTGCCCACATTCTGATTCTGGGGTCTTTCTAATACTATTTATTGGAGACATATGTTTATATTGAGCATTATCTAATGAAAACCTGAAGAGTGATTTTGAAATGGAAAAGGCAAGATATTACATGTGTTTTTTAAATCCCAAGAAGAACACAGCAAGGCTTTGTGCTGACCCCCAAATTTTGAAAGATTGAAATCATTGCTTAGAAAATCGCCAAATAGATTTACAAACATCTGCTCGTACACATGTCCTTGCCTTGTTAAATAGATTCACAACACATGAACTCCTCTCTCTGTAATTATTATAGAATAACATAGTGATATCTCCAGGGTCTTTAAAGATGAGAGGAGCAGTTTGCCCCTACACCAACTATCTCTCGACTATGATATTTCATTTCCTGTTTTGTGTTTTCATATAATTTTAGTTTTCTTTCTCATTGTTTGGATGCTAGTTGTTCTTCATTACAGCTATTAATAAATATAGCCACTTAGTTCATCAAACTAACCTTCTAATTTGTGCTTTTAAGCTTCCCTGGATGGAAAATCACATAATCAAGCTGGTGAAAAATATGCTGAAAGACAGAGCTAACTGATCCTGAGTTAAGACCCAGTTATGATCAGGGGATGTAGCTTAGTGGTAGACTCCTTGCCTAGCAGGAGGGGGTGCCTGGGTTCTGTCCCCAGCATCATAAAACCAAGAAGTCCAAGTAGCCCTACTGTGTTGAAGTTCCCTGCCACAGATTTTTTCCATGTTTAATTGGCTTTGGTGAATTTATGCATTATTTACAAAATGAACTTCATTGTTTTATCTATTGAGTTTCTCTCAGGATTATGAATCCTCCCAAAACCACAAAGGAAATGGAAAGAAAGTCATATATGACTGAGTTAAGTAAGGTCTTAGAGCTGGAAGGATTTGTGAATATCACACTGGAGGAGACCTCTGGAATAATCTGGGATAATCTAAACCAGTGCTTGTTAACCTGCAGCAAATGCACTTGAGAGTGACTAGGTGAGCTAATGCATACCAGTCTGTTTCCCACCTGGAGAGATTTTTACCTGGGGGCAGGGGCAGGATGTATCTTTCTTTAAAGCTCTTCTTGTGATTCTAATTGCAACAGGAGTTGAGAATCAGACATCTATGGGTAGAAAGCCTTCCCTGTCACAGATGAATAACACAAGCCCCAAGGGTGATGGTGACAGCCCATAGGGTCCTGGCAGTGCCAAAGTCAATGACAGTCTATTATGATGGCCTTCTTTAAGTTAACATTCCCCTGTCTTCAGCTTTCCCTCAAATGATATGATTTCAGGATCTGACCACTACTCAAAACCACCGTACATGTACACACTTGTGCCCACACACACACACACACACACACACATGCACACACACCAGTTTTATGAATTGGGGTGTCTTCTACAGTGGGACAGTGATAATCCTTCCCCTCTTCCCTCTCTTCCTTTCTCCTAAGCTTTTCTTTGGACTTCCTCTTACCTGAAGGGGGTAAATGAGGTCTCAGGAATGTACTTGCTCAATGTTTTCCCCTGAACTTAACCTGCCAGTGATGTATTAATTAGCTGGGCACTGCACCTTACAGACAGGCTCCAGGCAGATCCTGATGTGTGTTAATGCTTAACCAGAGATGCTCAGCAGTGGTCTCATTTGTGGCCTAAATGTAAAGAGTGAACTGTGGTTGATTGTATTTTTATAGATGTTTTCTTACTTATAAGTGTTGACATATTGGTTTCAATGCCATATGTGAGCATATTTGCTCTGAGTTGTCTCACATATGTTTAAACTTTTGAATAATAGTGTTTCCTATATAAGTCGTTAACTCCAAAGCTTCAATTTATGCTTGTTTTCTCACACGCATGCATAATTGTATGGGGCATAACTTCCACGCGGTCACTGTATATTCTAATTCATTTTTTGCAATATTCTTAGAGCAAGGGGCTGTCCATAGCTGTTGTGACTTACTCCCTGTTCAGTAAGAAGAATAGGCCATTCACTACAGACAGGAAAATCGAGCCCCAGAAAGGAAGGTGGGCCCTGCAACCACACTACACTAATTATAGAAGTGGACCAAACTGGGATCCCTGTCCCTCTGTCTGCTTTTCTTTTTGGTGCTATGAAATGCCTTCTACAAAAGTGAAGCTTAATCTTTCTGTCTTCTTCTTGGCTTCTTTTTTAAAAAATTGATTTATTTATTAATTTTTGCAGACTGCATTTTGATTCACTGTACACAAATGGGGTACAACTTTTCATTTCTATGGTTGTGCACGATGTACATTCATACCATTCATGTAATCATACATGTACATAGGGTAATGATGTCTGTTTCATTCCACCATTTTTCATAACCCCACCCTCTCCCCCTCTCATTTCCCTCTTCATAAAGTTCCTCCGTTCTTCTCTCACCCCCCATCCCTCCAACCTGATTATACATCATCATCCACTTATTAGGGAAAATATATGGCCTTTGTGTTTTGGGATTGGCTTATTTCACTTAGCATGATAGTCTCCAGTTCTTGGGTTCCTTATCACTTCTCCTGGTGTAGGAAGATAGCCAGGAATCAAACATACCCTACGGTAGGAAGAAAAAAAAGGCTGACTCTAAAGAACCGCTTCCTCTTTAGGAAGAAACATCATTTTTCAGGCATCTAGGTTTTTTAGCAAAGATAACTCTGTTACAGGGAAACCTCCACACCTTGATGCTACATTTTGTGGGGACAGGGTAGACTGAAACTCCACAGTGACTCTGGATTTAACATTTTGCCCTGGAAACAGACAGAGGCCACCACAGTGTCCCACCCAACTCTTCACCTAAGCGTTCAGGAGACAAAAATAACTCTCACTTATCTCCTGCAGTAGGACCGGAGAACTGAGCAAACATTATCTGAAGATAAGTGTCATTTGCTTAAGGTCAACACCAGCCTAGCTAGAAGAGAATTTATCAGTGGTTCATGCTCCCACCTCCACAGAGAGGCAGTGCCAGTTCTCTGCTGGATTCCCCCCGTCCTTTGTTTCCCCCATCAGCCAGTCATTTGCTGTGTTTATTGAACTTCAACTGTATGTTTGCCATTGTGCTGGGCACCATGGACAAGATCTGGGCTGCAAGAATTTTTATGTGTTAAAAAGTAAAGCCAAATCAAAATGCAGTCTGTAAAAAAATAAAAATTAAAAAAAATAGAAACAAACGTAAAGCCAAACATTGAAGATTTTCTTCACATGGTTATCATAGCCATAAACATTTAAAATGGCAAAATGTGTTCCCCACAATAGTTAAAAAGCCAATGGGAACAAGTTGCTGCCCCTGTGTGAGAGTCAGTTGGTGTGAGGATGGGAAGGGCAGCAGGGCCTTTGCATAGACTCTTCTCTGTCTGAGCTGCTCCTTGCCCCCTCCCTAACCTCCTTTCCACATCCCATCTGAACTTGGCCTAGTTCTGATGTCAGCTCAAGTGTCTGTTTCTCAGGGAAACTGACTACAGGTTCTGCAGCCACCTCAAATCACAGAAATGAGGAGACTTGTAGCAACATTTCTTACTTAGCTAAACTCAGTTCAGTCAACACTCTCCTGTGCTCTTGTGTGCTTATGGGAAGCATGTGGTTTCCTGGGTGTAGGGAAACCACAAAGGTTGTTGTCACATCTCTGAGACAGGAATAGTCCAGGAGAACCATGATCACCCTAGGCTTGGAATCATGGGGGCGGGGGGATTCATTTCAGAAGGTGAAGGTTTGTTGGGGATGGGGAGCCAGCAAGGGGTACAAGCAATCTATGCTGGAGGAAGGGCTGATTGGAGCTCTGGCCTTTGGTTAAGGACAAGTCAGCCCAGGGTTACCCAGCAGGGAAGAAGCTGGGAGAATAACACTTGTGACCTCACTTCACTCCTTGCTTGTGATCTCTTGCTGGTGCCCCTTCTCGACTGAGGCCAGAGGGTGAAGGAACAAGAAGATTCAGACAGAGAGGTCATCATCCCAGGTTGGCGGAGGGGGAGGAGACATGGTATGGACTTGGAGAAGGAAGCAAGATGTTCACTGCTGTGGGGAAGGTACCCCAGTCTTCTTTCTTGTCATGTCCTTTTCAGGTCAGTACCTTGGAAACTGGACAGTTGTCCACAGCTAACTAATCACGTCCTACCACAGTTAATATTTACTCCTGTTTGGCTGCTGGGACCTCAGGAACCAGGTGTGTGAGGTCCAGGGAGATTGTCAAGACTCAGCTGGTGGTTGTCAGTGGCTCCTCTGGCCTCAGGGAAGTGGAATTTTTTTATTTGATGCTGGAGATCCTAAGGCTAATCATTCACCAGGTTGTAGCTGCTACTGTTTTAGCCTAACATAAAAAAAAAGAAAAAGAAAAAGAAAAGAAAAGAAAAAGATTGCTTGCTTTGGAAGTTATTTCCTTTTGATGTTTAGGGAAAGACACGCTGCTGGGTCATTTACATTTGGTTTTGGTGGCTTCCAGTCCTTTGAAAGCAGCAGTGGAAAAGCAGTGATTTATGTTGATATCCTGCTTATGATTCTTCAAGGATTTCCATACCCATTCTCCAACTTGGTCTTCACACAGACCCTGATGGCAGAGATCAGATCAAACAATGAAAATGTAAATAAACAGTTTCAAACATGATAAGGGCTGTGAAGAAAATGTGGTGCCCTGAAAGCAGGAAGTTCTCTTGAAGTGTCTGTCAGTGCCAGGGGTGGGAGGAGCCAGTCAGTGATTGGAGGAGGGAGGAGCAAAGAGGAGGCTCTGGTAGTGCCCCTAGGGGGTCTGGGGGAGGTGTGTGGTTTAGGCAGCTCTGAGGGTCTGAAAGATCCCTGTAGGGCAGAAGGAGTGATGCGTGTCAGTGGGAGATGGGACCAGGTGGGGCAGAGATGTGCCCCAGTCCTTGTTGACCAGAGAGGAAGGAAAGAGAACCCTGGTCTCTAGCTTTAAAGCACTAGGATCCTTTAAGGGACCTGGAAAGATGAGAGTTGCTTATAAAGGAATCCTTCTGGAAGCTCTATGGAGACATAATGGAAGGGAGCCAGCCAAAAATTAGTAGGCTCTTTTGGTAGTTGGGTTAAGGTTGGGGATGGGTAAATAGAATCTAAAAGGTGGGGGCAGAGGCTGGTTGAAAGCAGAAGGGCTTCCTGGCAGGTAAGTGACTGCATTTCAAAAGCAATCCAGTGGAAGGAGTACCATGAGTGCTGGCTTGCATAATCATGGTTCGCAGTAGAAGCCTGATCTTTGTTATCACTCAGGAGTGTGTGTGTGTGTGTGTGTGTGTGTGTGTGTGTGTGTTTCTGGACACTGGGATCATCCACATTCAAATGATCTTTGAAGGATTGCATGCATTCTTTTATTCTTTTAAACCAAATATTAGCCTCCTTTATTGCGCTTGGTGTGTGAAAGGAGTGAGTGTAGGAAAGGGGGTAATTTAACATGTACCTTTTTTTTTTTTTATAATTCCTTGGTCTTTCATTTAGTTTACATAAAATCCAAAAGGCACATTTCCCACGCTGTGGTAGTTAAACTGTTACTTTTCCAGACAGACATGCCTATAAGGTCATTAATGTATTTATGGGGAACCATCTGGCCCCTGGAAGCGATCCATTACATACCCTAATGAGAATGTTCTTCTCTTGGCCTTCAGTCAGTCCAGGGTAAAGGAGTTGGACAGCTAGTAGGTGAAGTCTGGCAACAGCCAACTCCTCACCCTGCTGGCACTTGCCGGCTGGCTCTTTCCACTGGGCAGGAATGAATGACATACACCCTCCTTCAGCAACTCCAGTTTTCAATGTTCAGACCTGGGCTGGCTCTTCTGTCGTCCTCCCCATCAAGTCCCTGGCCCTGCCCTCTCTTCTGAAGCTGAGATAGCTGTGCTTTCAGACACGCTCCTTGCTAGTTTCTGCTCACCTCTCCCCATCTTGTTACTTGAGGGACATTTAGCTTCTGGTTCATAGATAAGGAAGTTGCTTCTTGGCAGGAATGTTTTGTAGATGACCTCTGCCCCAGGAATAAATTATAAAGAATCGACTGAAAATTGTCATGTCACAGGACTGGGAACTTGAGTTTTGCAAGTGTCTGGCTGAACCTAGCCAAAAAATAAGCTTGATTTATTTTCTGTCTCTCAACTGTGATGCTCTCCTCCCTCTGCTCTGCTTATCCATACTCTGTTCATATTGCAGAAAGGGGACTCATTCTTTGAAAAATCTCCCCAGACATCTTAGATTCTAGCTGCCTCTCTCTCCCTTGGAGTTTACCTTGAACCTGTTCACCTGTCCTCATCTTGTCTTGTGTGGCGTTAAGCACAAATCATGGCTAAATCTTGAGAAGGAAGGAACTGTCCATGTGTGTGTGTTTTCCCCCCAGAATCTCTGGCTGCCTTATCTAGAACAGTGACTCACAATTACTTAATGAATTATTCACATCAAGTGTGACTTTCCGAAAAATTCCCAGACTTAGGCCTTCTTCATTTCTGACCATAGGTATCAGGTTGATCACCTACCAGTCCTATTGTAACCAAGCTTTTTTTTTCCCCTCTAGGAGTAAGCCATGTTCCTCTGGCATTATGGGAAACCTATGGATATTTCTGTGAATCAGTCGGGCCATTGGGGGATACTTGAATAGACACCAGAAAGTATTCTTTCAAAGCACAGAGCCCTATGTTGAGTTGAAGCAAAGACCAGAATATCAGAGACGCTCTCAGGAGAGAACATACCATATATGGTCAAGGCCAATATTTGCTTTTGGGGATTGGGGGAGGGACATTGTGGAACCAAGAGTAATGACTTTGGTCTTCTGCAGACGCTGTCCTGCTAAACAGCAGAGCATTAAACTTTGCTAACAGTCCTATCAGTTATGTTCAGAATGCTGTCCCTTTGTATATAAACACAGCAAAGCTGGGAGCTTCAAGGTCCAGACTCTTGCCCCAGCTGTTCCAGGGTAGGTAGTGAAATGTCTCCAGGACCCTGCAGCAGCTGCCCCCATAGAACAGTCTTGACTTGAGTTACAGTGGAACTAAATATAGCAGCTGCTACCCTGTCCACAGCTCTGAGTCTGATGGCCAGGACGGAATGTGCTCTGGGGCAGGGACTTCTGTGTCTCCACAGATACTGCCTGAGATGCACGTTTGTCCCCCTTTCCTTCATTCTCTTCTCTTCCAGATGACCCTGTCTGCTCCTCTTTCTTCTTCTGCCTTTCCATGTTCTTCCCTGCTCCACACTTCAGGCCTCACTTTGCTGTGGTGAAAATGAGAATGGGAACAAGTTTTCACTAACATTCTCTCATCTTTCCTTCTTTCTCTTATTTCCTGTTTATTTTCCACCATTCTTTGAGTTCCTTTTTCTTGATACCTATTTTACTTGAACTACTTCTAAGCAAGATATATTCTTTAAAATAAACCTTTTTTTTTTTAAATCTACCTACCATTTACTCTTCAGGGTGGAAGCTCATCTCAGAGCTAGATAATTGTGCATCTTTTCATTGAGGACCAATGTCTTTTCATAGTGTTTGGAAAAATGACAGAAGTATCTAGAAAAGCGGCATCACAGTTTTAGAACACATTTTTTTTCCCCCTGTTTTTTCATCCATCCCTCTTTTGATTATTAGTTGCCAAAAATAAAAAGGGATGCTGTGTGAAATAAGTAGATAGTCTGCAGCCGTGTATCCCTATTGGCAAACTGATTGCCCAGATATAGACCATTTGAAAGGAAAAGCAGCAGTGCAAACCAAGCTAATGGATCAAGTGGCTGTAGAATTGAGTGGGCAACCCTCGTACATCTTAATGTAGAGCACCATGTGTATGTGTTCATGAGGGGCTCTGAGGTGGCGCCTGACAGTTATTATCTCTTAGACTGTGAGTGTGGGAGGAGAGAATAAATACATTGGCTTGGGCCAGAGGATATCAATCAAAATGTTATAAATTCCTCATCATAGAGTGCAGTATTCTGCCTTGAATCAGGTGGACCTCATTTCAAGTGGCAGATATTTTCCTGAAGAGATATATAAAATGAGCTTTTGCAAACTGAACTGCGGAGTTTGTGGAGACCTGGAGAACATTTTGGTAGAATATTCCGTGTAAAATGGGGTAAGAGCACTGTTTAAAAGCAATCCTGTACCTCGTTTGGTAAGGACTGGATTTTTATGTCTGTCCCTCCCCCACCTTTAATGGGAATCTTAAAAAATTAATGCTCTTACCAAAGATCTCAAAATATTTTCAAATCTCTTGTGGTCCATGAGAGAATCTCCAGTTACCAAAGCCCACAATATAACTCAGCTTGCCCCAAATGAACAAGACAGACCTACAGTATTAGAAGGCACCTTGGAAACCTTAAATACTGCCCTGGGCTTTCTAGATGAAGAACCTGAGGTGGATCAGGATGGTGATTTGTGACAGTGTGCATCATTACCCTCCTGCTCCAGTGGTTTTATTCTAGGATGCTCTTTTGTGGCCATATAAAGTCCTGAGCTTCCCTTGGCCACACCTGGAATCAGTCTGTGTAACTTACTTCTCCTGGGAAGACACAGTGAGATATAAATAATAATGATTGGAAATCTCTTTGAGGTTCTTAGGTACCAGGCTGCTCCAGAATCCTGTCCTCCCATGGAGGAAACGCGGTGTGTGCTTTACCTTCTGGGAACAGTCTTCTCCCAAGATCTCAGCTCTTTGCACCTTTGCCCAAATAATTAAAGGTGGAGAAGAAATGATAAAGGAAATTTCTTCTCTTTAGGGATTTTAATGATAGACTTCAATGATGGAAAAACTTCTAAGACCCTAAGTTATTCAATAATAAAGTAATAGAAGTCCTTGTAACATATCAAAAATTGACTTTGGAAACTTGGATAGGAGAACCTACAAAATGCTGCTCAGCCATGTACCTGAGTTCTTAACTCATTCTGTAGGGCTCACAGGGCTAGGTCCCCATGAGAATAGATATGGTCTACCTATGCCTGTGCATGTAAGTGTGTGTGTGTGTGTGTGTGTGTGTGTGTGTATGTGCCTTCTCTTCCTTAATCATTTTTTATTCTACCAGTTCTTCAATTTCTAACTCAAATCCCACTCCCCTTCCTAAAGCCTTTTTGAACTTCTCCAAGGACGTGCTTACCTTGCACATCTCTTTCTTTAATGTTGGTGTTTTCTGTCGTCCTTACAACTTAGGCTGCATTTTCACACGTTGCATTCTCCTTTTTTCCATTTTAGACATTGACTTTGTCTTCTGAATTACACTGACTGTTCCTTTTAGGCTGGAACAGTCACATTCTCAATTTCACCAGAGCCTAAGCAAGGGCCTGAGCTCAGCTCTGATGTTGTAGGGTTAGAGCATCTGAAGTCAGTGTTTTGGGTTTGGGCATCCAAAGAGAGGTCAATTTGCCCTACTCATTCATTCAACAAATGAGGTGACACTTCACTCACCCCAGGTCAATCAGAGAAGGCAGTGGTGAGTGGTGCAGTTGGAGGATGCGCAGATCATACAGCCTCACTAAACTCTAAGCGCTGAACCAGATGCAGGGTTGCAGGCTGGCACATCTTCCATGCTTGACATGAATGTGTGCTGGGGAGTCTCAAAGCCTTTCCTAGAACCGTCCTTTCTTCTTTGCCCCTGTCATGTACTTCTTGATGTGTCCGTTATTCTCAAGTGTCATGTCTATGTCCATGTCCGTGCCTTCTGTTAAGTGAAGGAAATGCCACATGAAGGACCAGAGAAGAAAGATTAAAATGCAGAAGGAAAATGAATCTACTTGTGAGAAAGGCAGGAGAACTTAATTTATATTTTGAAATTGTTTTTCCTGATGGATAACTTTCAAACGCTGTTTTTGTTTTTTTCTTAGAGCCTAAGAATCCATCTTCCAACACTGGTGTATTTTAGCAGGAATGATCATAAAATCTTGCTCATGTATCATGCCTCAGTCTTCCAGGGAATATGGTCTCCTTTTCTTTCTCTTTTGAAAAAGGATTGGCTCATTCAAAGTTCCTTTCTTGCTTGCTGTCTCTCTTTTTTTTTGTTTTTGTGTTTTGGTGGTGCTGGGGATTGAACCCAGGGCCTTGTGCATGCTAGACAAGCACTCAACCAACTGAGCTATATCCCCAGCCCCTGTCTCTCTCTCTACCCCTCATTTGTATGACTCTCTCTCTCTCTCTCTGCCATCACAGAGATCTCTATATATCCATGTATTTATGTTCTGGTTTGTTTGGATTTTTTCACTTATGTAACTACTAGTAACACTTAAACTCAAAACATACTAAAAATAGGCCTTCATTTTCCCACTGAGCTTTATTTTCCACAATAGACCTGTGTTCATGATGAGCATCTTCTCTTTCTGTTACTGGTGTTGACACAGAGTACCCTTGCATTTAGAGGGTTTAGTTTCCCTCCTCCTTACCACCCAGTGATGTCTTCTCATCTTTTTATGACTAACTCCGGGCAGCTTTGCCAGCCCAAACTGACAGTTGCATCCCAGAATTCCACTGTCACTCTCAGAAAGGCCCTGACAGCCAGCATAGACTTGGGTGCAAAGCTGTATGGAGTGGGCTAGTCCTCACTACGCTGTGAGTCTGTAAGGCAAGGCAGGAATCTTATGATTTTTTTCGACGACAACCATTTTGCATAGCACAATCTTGGCAATATAATGCAAACTCAGAATGATGGAGGCTCAAGATACAGGGAAAAGTGTACATTAAAACCACATTGTATAGCTTCTACATATAGTAACTTTCTGGATTGTATATTTACATTGTAGATAGAAAGTTTATGGCCACTGATTTCATTTTTCTATCCTAACAGTTTATTTTATTTCATTTTTTGTGTTTCCTGTTAAGATGTTAGTAGCTATTCTACCAAGAAGCATTTTAAATTTGTTTTACTCAATTTAGAATCATGGAACCTTTTCTATCCCATCTTAAATTATCCGTGCACCATCATAGAGGCATTTCCATTCATATTTGGTGCTTTTATTTTTTTTTTTCTTTTGCTTTGAGATGTTTCAGGCCAAGAGTACTTGGCAGTTTCACTTTAACTTTGAAAGCCAAAAAAGCCCCCAAATGGTAATAACGTAGAATCTCCTGGGCCACTTAACGTCTTATCATTTTGGATTTATTGGCTGAAGGCCCTTTATACCTCCTTGCTTAATTTTTCAATTATTTCTGCTTCTGGGGGAATAGTAGGATCACTCACTTCTAAAAGATTGATATGGCTGATTTGGGGTGTTCTGCACAGTGCTGTTGTGGAAACCAAGCACTCCCTGGGGCCTTTGGAGAAACCACTGTACCGAAGGACATGTGACCAAAGTAGCTCCTTAGGTGGGGACGCTAAATAATGAGCAATTGTTATCCCTTCTCTTTGAGTTATCCTCACAGTCCTAAATTGTTTTTCACATTTCGTTTTGTTTGTGAAGAAAACCAATTTTGGCAGCCAAAATGTTATTTCGGAATCTTCCCTGAATGATCTTGACCTTTTAATTACCAAAAGAAGAAATGGGTCCTCTGGGATGTGACCACGTGGTGTAGTGAAAGGAGTACAAGAATAAGAAGCAGAACGTGTGTCTTGTTGACCACTGTCCCTTCATCCCTGTTTAAACTGAGGTCTTTGTCAACACTCACCTTTCCAGGACCTGTAAGTGATGCAGCTTGTAGGCTAAAGTAACATGGGGTCTGGGCAGGCCTTCAGGGAAAGGAGCAGTTGAGTTGGCTCTGGAAGGACAGGTAGGACATGGTTAGTTAAAGACAGCATTCTCGTGAGGGGAAGATGGAATTTACAGGGACATGGTGTTATGGATGATGGCAGTGTGGCAGTGGGGACGAGACAATCTGAGCAGAACCAGGTCCTGCTATTGAAGAGCCTCCTGGAGCAGCAAGCTCGGATATTTGGACTCCACCCTGAGGGGCGACAGAATCCATGGAAACTTAGAGATAAGGTAGAACTTCAGATCTGCCCTAAGAAAGGTGTTGCTCGTGATCAGATGGGGACTAGATCAGAAGTATGAGACGTTGAAAACCTACCAATCCTGAGGAGGCTCTCTGGTTCCTGCTCCCTCTGTGTGGTAACAGAGGTGGTAACAGTATCTTTGTTAGCTCCTGCGCTTCCCTTCCATCCATCTCCACTCCTGGAAAGGAGGTCTCCTCAATGATCCTGATTTGGCAGTACCATCTTGTTCCCTGTTGGACCCTGGCTGGTATATGCTCCTTCACACTTCCTTATAATGATTTATTTCTCTGTTTATCTCCCGACTAGCCTGAGAGCATCCAAAACACAGAGCCCACCCATGTCATTCATTTTCAAGCCTTCACTTGTTCATCTGAAATTTACCATTTGCCAGCTACGTTTGTGTCATTGAAAGCAGTGAATTCAGAATTGGGAAGGGCCAGGGTCAACCAGGGTGCTCCAGAAGGCTTCAGCAGGAATTTTCCAAAGTGAACTCATGGGGATCTGATTGTCAGGTTCTTTGGTGAAAAACCAAGGGTCATCCTAAAACACAGAGTGTGTTTTGAGAGGAAAGCAGGCAGACTCTTGCCTGGGCCCCCAGGAAGGCCACAAGGTGCAGCATTGGGCAGCACCTTTGGAAATCATTTCCCTTCCAGATCTTATTTCCCTTTCTCATTACCTTTAACCTGGATTAATCCTAACATGATTTTGCTGACCCATGGAATTCTCTGTGACGAGACCAGAAAAGAGTTTTTAGAAATTGCCCAAAGAAGAAACTTTTTCAAAACGTAAAAAATTTATCAGTTATTTAGGAGTAACTGAGAATTGCTATAAATCTTCTTTTTCCCCCATCCTGAGTACCAATAAGATGCAAATCCATTGCAAACTAGGATTAAATTCCTATGCTACATCCATTGGCGAGGGTTACTTTTGGGTTTTGATTGTTGGTGACAGAACCCTGACAGGTAATTCTTGGCGTGGAGGCTTCCACTTGCCCCATTAAGAATATTGCCCTTCCCTGTTGAGTTGCTGGAAAGTTTTTATGAGGGCAACAAGAACAATATTGCAGGAGTTTGGGGAGCCAAAGTTTTTGAAAGAGGAATAGGAAGGAAATGGTTGAATGAATATTTGTCATATCATATTCAAAACAATTAGATGATTCTAGAAACATGAGATTTCTCTTCATTCTCATATAAAGGCAGCTGTGAGGAACAATTGGAAGTTCAAAAAAATTAATTCCATCAGTAAGCATTACCTTCATTCTCTAGTCTAGATATACATGTCCCAGGGAAGAGTAATGTGCACATTTGGTTCTTGACCTTAGGATTTAAAAATAAAATCAATCTGCTATCTTGAAGGAGTCCTTGGAATTGTGAGGGGCATGGATAGATGGCTAACCAGCCCATAAAAACTGGGTCGAGTTGTTACTCATGGCTTTAACATTTTGCTAGTCCCAGGGACAAAGCTCTTTCAAGCCAATTATCCTTAAGAAAGTCTCACAGTACACGTGATACAGTTTCTTTAAATAAGAGCTCTGGCTGTCATTGGCCATAGCTCATTGCCTAGGGGTGGAGGAAAGAGCTGAAGAGGGGCAAATGGAGCAGAAAAAACTCCCAGTGTCAGGAGCATGGCTCATGAAAAATCAGTCCAAAGTAGACACAAGATGATCCAGAGCCTGAGGGTCAAAAGACAATAAGTGAGGGCTGGGCATATAGCTCAGTTGGTAGAGTGCTTGCCTTGCAAGCACAAGGCCCTGGGTTCAATCCCCAGCACTGCAAAAAAGAAAAAAGAAAAAAGAAAAAAAGAAAAGAAAAAGAAAAAGAAAAAAAGAAAAAAAATAAGTGGTCATGAAAGCTATAAAGGAGAGACACTCAGAGTCATCCACTCTAGGAGAGTCTGTAATGCAGAAGGCCAGAGTCCCTATGCTCTGCTCCTGTGTCTGGTGCTGGGACTGGCATGTCCTCCAGGCTCACTCCCACCTGCCATGCAAAAGGCAAATTGCCCTCACAGCCTCCTGCCAGGAGTATTTTCTCCCCCATTTGTGAGGGTCCCCATGGATTTAATGGATTTTTGTTGGAAAGGAAAGCAGTGGGGAGCTCTTATCCTGGGTACCCTTTTTTTCCTTTCACAAAATCTCCCCACACTGCCTCTCCTCCCAAAACCTATTCAACCTGCTTTATTTTCCCGCATGAGGCCTCTGGAACAGGCAGCAAAGGGCCAGGAAGAAACAATCAAGATTTGAGAGTCAATAGAACAGGGTGAACCCTGATTCTGCCTTATGTCTACCTTCCTGAGCACTCATCCAGAGTGGGGGTACTGAACTGGGTGAGGTATAAGGGAAAGGGGGCTTCTCAGCTCTAAAATGACATAATTTTTAAAGGAGTATTCAAGAAGTTCACCAGAATCCCTTTTTATGGCGGGGAGAGTATGGTAACTCTACAATACTGGCTGAAAGCAATGGGCTTCTCTTCATGACATCCTGGTATCTATTCATGATTATATTCAAGTAGGATTTGCAAGAGCAGATTCCCCCTAAATTGAAGATATGTAGGAGGTGTCCAGTCCCAAGGATTTGCAGATCATTGCTGCCATAGCTGAGTGTTTTATTCAGCTTTCCATCAGTATAACACAATATCTGAGGTGACTCATGTGTAGAAAGTTAAGTTTCATTTTCATTCACAGTTTTGGAGGTTCCAGTTCAAGATCCTACAGGTCCAGGACTTTGGGCCCTTGGTGAATGGACTGACTGGAAATGGCAATGAGCATAGTGCCCATCTCATGGCCAGGAAGTAAAAGATAAAGGAAGAGACTGGGGTCCTACAATCCCCTTTAAGGGCACACCCCCAAAGTCTTCAGGAATTCCCACTAGGGCCCATGGAATCAGGACTCGGGCTTTAACACATGGACTTGTGCCAACCACTCAGCATCTGAGCTAGAGCAGTGGGTGATGATGTTTTATTTAGGGAGAGGAAATCTTAATTGTAGTATCTTTTGCTTTTTAGCATGCCATGTCCAATTTACGGTTTTGGGAAACAGTTTTAGAGAACTTTAGAGCTTTAGGGATAGCCATAACTTCGCATGTAGATCATTGTGTTGAGGGAAAGAGGGAAAGAGGTCGAAGTGGATGCCTACAGGCGCCATTTTTTTTTTTCCCTCAGAAACAAAAAAGAAACTTTTTTTTTTCGTCTGAGGAGACACTGGACATCCTTCAGTCTAGGAAGAGGCTTGAGACAGCAACCATGAAGAACTGTATTCAAATATAAATGTGAGATTTCTGGGGCATGACATGCAAATTTCGAAAGATCCTGACCTAGAAAGGTCCACCTTTCTAATTTTCCAGATTAGGAAGCTCAAACTCCAAAAGGGAAAATGTCTAAGAGTTCATGTTCCTCCCAAAGTTAAAACCCATGTCTGTATTTCCTGAGAACCATTCTGTTGCTTATTCTGCATTATTTTTTTTTTTTTTTGGGTAACTTGCAGTAAGGTATTAGGCTAGACCTTAAATTTGAAAGTTTTTGAAAACAATATTCATCTACTTATTAAGAGGTACAACCAGCCTTGCAGGAAAATTTCCCGGCTGCAACCCTGCCCTTCCACCCATCACTCTTCATTCAGGTGGAGATGTTTAAATGGATGTAAACACACACTTGCTGACACACGAGTGTGTGCAGGCACACACCTGTTCACCCATGCTTATGCTCACTCACACCTGTGTGCTCACACATATTCCTGCCATGCTGCCCCAAATGTAATGCAGAACAGAAGGAGATGTCAACCAACATAATTATAGGTTGGTGAATTGTTTTGCCTGAAATAAAGGTCATGAATGCAATGCAGTCATGTGACGATGACTGCAACCTGGACCCACCTGGCTATGGTGTACATGTAATTTTGGCATATTGTATTTATCATGATTGCTGAAGATACCTATAGACCTAAGGAATGAAATGGGTAGAAAGCAATTTTATTTAAAGTTGCAGTTAAAACATGGAATTACCATTGAATGTCTTTAAAACAACACAGCATCTTACATCCTCGTTTGGGGTACAAACCTGCCATGACTTAGGGTGTGCCAAAGACCTTGATTTGAGGCCTGTCAGAGGAGATCCCCAAAACGGATCAGCATTTTGGGGTTCCTGTCTGGTAGCATTAGGGGCTTGTAGAGAAGTGTAGGCAGTGTTTTGTGGGCTTGCTTGAGGTGACTTGAAGTTTCCACAGACATGACTTTGTGCCTCTGTTCCCCACTCCCTTACACACGCACCCACATGTAGATACATGCACATGTGTGCACACACATGCATACACACACACACATGCACACACACACACACACACACACACACACACACCCCTGAACCACAGTGATAGTGGTTTTACTCCTAAAATACTTTAATGAATTTAGTTTGCATGCTTTTGTTATTTTTCCAGATTCAGTCATGTTTTTAGTGATATACTGGATCCCTTTGGACTTCTATGATTTGGCTAGAATTCTGATTGATTTTTAGTGTTCTGAGATTCCTCTAGAAAATAGTCTGGGGGCCATAAAATAGCCTTACATGAGAATGAGGAAATGACCTCTCAAGCAATTGTAGGGTGAACAGTTTTATTAAATGGACAATAACTTTTTATTCTCACCATCATTGTGTTAGAGATATTCTGTATTCCCACTTGGCCTCCTGTGCTGTCCACTTGTGCAGGACTGAACGAGATCCCCCAGTGTCCTGGAAGAGCATCTTTGCTTCTCTGCGTGGACTTGTGGCCACATTCTTGTCTGTGCCCAGTCACCCACTGAAGCACCTCCTGCCAACACCATGGAAGTAGTTTCTAGATGTGAGCTGGGATGCATCTGACACATAGCCTGGACATGGGAACTCAAGGGCAGCACTTCCTCAGCACTTATGCTGTGAGGGGAGCCTCACAGGGAGGGAGGATCTTGTTCCAGCAGGCCAGGACCTTCTCTTGCTCGATGACTTTGCAGAGAAGCAAAACTTCCACCAGCTGGAAGTGATGCTGAGATTGTCCCTTCTGTGACATTAAAAATGGGTGACTCTGGAGGTCTCTGGGCCCACAGTGAAGTGTTCATTTTGAGCATTAGTTCTCCATGGGACAGAGGGGACAAAGGCTGTTTAAAGGCAGATGGGCACCAGGCAACTTTTTTTTTTTTTTTTCTTAAGGAAAGGAATGTAATTTCTTTGCAACATGACCACACTGGTTCCCAGAGTGTGTCTTCCCTGCCGTTGTACGCTCAGACAAATCTGAAGTTGAATAGTTCATTCTTGTGGCTGTGTCCTTTCAGGTTGTCTTGGAAATGAGGCCTCATCTTTAGAAGATGCCCTATGATGATGGCTCCTCCCATGGGAAGTCTGAGGGCTTAAACGCTTCTTTCTGGTTGCTGCCTGGGAAGGGAGGGCTTCCCCCCGCACCTTCTTTTCCTAAAGGAAACTCTTCTTCATGATGGAGGGACAAGTGCTGGACAGAGATGGAAAGAAGGAAGCCAAGAGCCTCGTGCTCAGCCAAAGGGCGTGCAGTCTCCCTAAGCATGGATTTCCTGCAAAGCGCGACAGTGTGACAGAGTTGAAAGTGTGCTAGACTGGGAGCAGGATGTCTCCTGTGAGATCTTGGACCTCAATGTTCCCATCTGTAAATGAGAAATTGGAACCAACTCCCTAACTACATACAGTCTCTACATTTCTCTGATTTTGCTATCATTGAAAAGGGAAACTTCCCAGAGCTTTGCCTTCTGAGGAAAGGGGATTGATCCAGCTTGTATTCAGTAACTCTAAAATTATGCAAGACACATAGTAATTCTGCAGAATGTTCCAGACACTCTGCTGGGTGCTGCAGATGCAAGACTTGAGTTATAAATTCAGCACCCTTTGAGAACTAACATACCAATGAACCACATCTGCTCCTGGACATGGGAACGCCGATGGGTGTCTGCTTACAAATAATTCTGGGACTCTCAGATCTGCTGGGGTGGTCAGATAGTGCTGGTGACCCTGTTTACCAGATTGGACTCATAGGTCTTTCAGTACTTTTCCCCTGTGGCATCCAAAAACAACATCAGTCAAGTGCAGCAGGTCCTATAAGCTGGATATACAATAATAACTGAGGATGAGGGCCCTTACTCTCTGAGAACTCTTAATCTAATGGAAGAACTCTGCAAAATGTCACCTGATGGTGTGGTCTGTATTTGAGACAAGGGCTAACGGAGCAGAGAAGGGCACCTGAGCTGATGAGAATGTGGCCTGGGCATGTTGGCACAGAGACCCATACTCATGAGCAGAGAATAAACTCTTCTTGAAGCTACCTCTATCTTATTTGATTTGGGCAACATTCTATTAAAATATATTGAGAACCAGCTTCATATAGAATGTGTAGCAGATGCGAGGCAGTTTGTTGTAGAATGTATGGGTGGTAGGCATTTGGGCTCAAAGAAACCAGTGAGTTTAACAGAAGACCAGACCCAAGGGCTAGTTGAGTACCACTGTTTCCTTAAAATTCCATGTGTTACAAAAAATTGGGCAAAAGTAATGTGTGGTTTCCTACATGTACATTATTGGCCAAGTAGAAGTAGTACTGTACTATATGATGACAGATTTTAGGTGGCCTAGGAAGTAGGAGCTTCCAGTAGAAAGTAGAGAATTAAATAAAATTCCCTTTCCACTCAATTGAATTTTTGATTACAGGACCTACAGGATAAGTCCTTTAAAATCAAAGATCTCTGTGAGCAGAAATCTTTAAGCCTTACACTTAAGCTGCACTGTGAGCTTGTGGCCTCTGGTGTTGTGCAGCATACAACTTGAACAGCTGCTCATGATATTCCAGAAGGTCAGAACATGAATAGGTTTTTAAAATTTTGCTTGCATTTGATAATTAGATTTGGCAAGGAGACTTTCCTGGTAGGCGAAATTGCATTAATAAAGGTATATGGAGGTGGCTATGAAGATAAAGTGTGCAGATTTCAGAGTCCTTGAATCCTGTTTAGCTGTACTTAGTGTCAATTGAAATCTCATAAATTTGGTTCTTGGCCCTGCCTCTAGTATCATAAACACACATTTGGGCGAGGTGGACTGTCTTTTACAATAGACACTTATGTTACAGTGAAAAGATCTGAAACTGCTGGCCTTGTGCTTATTGTGCCAGGAACTCAGTGTAGATGTGGGATCCTTGTTTTCTCCACTATTCTGAGATCAAATGATTGATATTTACTAAACTCTTCCTATGCATTCAGTGCATGTTGGACACAATGGGCTAAGGAAGATAGCTTTCCCAGCCTTAGTGCTCAACTCTGTCTCAACTACGAAATGAAATCGAAGCCTTCTGTATCAAAGGACATAGAGATGGGACCTGCCACCAGAGACTTGAGTTGCACTGTGTGTGGGATTTGAAGGGAGCCAGGGCTGTGTTTACTTCCCTGGAGCAGAGACAGGAGAGACATTTGGATTATCTAATGAAACAGACCCTTTAGTCTCCCCTATTGCTGCTACTTGCTTTGGTCATTTTCTGTGGGTAGGGGATTTATGCTTTCCAGAAATCCGAGACTTTGGGACATTTTTTTTTTTTTATACCACTAATACCCGTACTTGATGTGCTTGTGCTGTGTGTGCATGTGGTGCTGTCTAGCTAGTGTGTCTCTCTTGCTTCACTGTTCCAGCAATGCCATGGAGTGTGATAGGATCCATGGACCAAGGGTGAAGTTGCAGCCTGGCTCCCTAGTTCACTCACTCACTGCTGTGGTCCATCAGCACAATCAGTCATCAGGATTTCCTTGAAATTGCAGCACATTAACTTCTGTTGCCAAGTAGATAAGGAAACTGAGACTCAGATGAAATGAAAGCCCAAGGATGTGCAGATAGATGCCCAGTGCCAGGGAACTGCAGCCTCCTAGGGCCTATTTCATCTGGAAATGGAAGGCTTGAAAGAGATGATGTTGGAGGACCTTCCCATCCCCATCTCTGGTTCAGCTTCCTGATGTCAAATGAATGAGGCCTCCTAACACCAGGCTGCTTCTTTTGCTGAACAAAAGTGATTTGATTCTCCCAATCAATAAACAAATTAGAGAAACAGTAGAGAGACCCTGGGAACCAGGGACAACAGATGAGGGAAGGGAGGCCTGGGGGGAAAAGGGGGAGGTAAGAGAGGGCTCCCCCAGAGCATCCTATAAAAGCCAGAGCTGGGCAGGTGGGCAGGCTGACCAGGGCTTCCACTAGCCTTTTTTATTCTGTGGTGTCCTCATCTGCTTGGGGATCTGCTAATGGGTGGGAGGGGGTGAGGACAGAGCCCTGAGGGGCAGAGAAGGGGAGGGGCTGTGGAGCAGGTGCAAGCCAAGGGGACAATGCAAATACTCGGGAAGGATCAGGGGCCAGCCTGGCGGGCAGTGTGGAGCACATCTTGGGAAAAGACAGAGTTGGGTGGGCAGCTGGCGACGGGGAAGATGCAGAAGGGGAGGGAGGGGCTCTCTTGGCCAGACTGCCCAGGCTCTGGGAAAAGCATGTGGTGAGACTTGTGTTTCCTGATACCTCCATGCCTGCCTGCACTGGAGGGCACATTTCCCACAGATGTCCAGTTTTCAAGTTGGGACACAAACCCGTTCTCCACACGCCACAGCATCAGGAAGAGAAGGGATATGATCTCACCATGAATGAGTCCGCAGCTGCCCACTGAAATAAATGCTGCTTTTTAAACCTGTCAGTGGCCGTGTTCAGGGAATGAGAGGCTGTAGTTCATCACCCCTATATCAGCTGCTCCCGGCAAGTTTTATTCTCCTGAATCCTGTTTTAGCAAAGAAGTATTTAGAATTTTTTAAATTAAAATTTTGAATTTGTCACTTTCTGTACCTCCGTTCTTCCCCCATGCATCCCTTTGCTTCTTCCTGATCCCGAGCACAGTGTTTCTTACTCTGACTTGACAAGAAAGCATTAAACACATATCTGGTCACTGGTAGGAAAATTGCCAAACTTCTGGGACTTGTTTTGTTTGGGGTCAGGTGATAACGTTGCTTCTGGGATTAAATCCAGGTAGCACACAGGGATCCCCAAGTTTTTCCTGTGCATCCTGCATCCATGGGAGACAAAGATGCACAGCAGCACCCGTCCAGTCCCCAATCACTCCATTAAGGTTAAACCAAGAGACTCTGGATCCAAAGACTTCTCCTGGGAATCAGAGGGAACCATGAGCACTTAGCAAGAGTTCAGGTTGCTGGCAGAGGAGCCTTGCAGATGAAAGCTGCCGCCTCATTACATTCCAAACCAGCTCCAAACTGGGCAAGTGCCTTTCCTAGGGTCATGCAGCTAAATACTGGGGTTCACAGAAATAGAACATCCAACTTCTATCTTCTTCCATTAGACCACTCAAATGCAGAACCCAGGGAACAATCAAACCAGATAAACAGTGATGCCATTGAGTGTTGGCTTTGGGTTAGGGGAGGTGGGACTTGGTGTGGGATGAATGTGGGTCTCTTTTGAATATTGAGGTACACCAGGGCACACTTCCCAAGCAGATATCAGTAGATGTGTCCTTATGGGAACAATGGGCAATTGGATTGTGTGAGCTGAGACATAGGCACAGTCTTGCAAAATCTAGCACATGGGGTTTTCAAAGTATATATTCTTTCCAACTATCCTTGGGACTTAACTATTTTGTTATTTATTTGCCATATGGCCTGAAAGTAGTTTTTGGTTGCTCAGCATTGATATTGAATTTCATAAATGAATGTATCTAATCTTCTGCTCCAATGAGATTAAGTGGGTTCCTGGAATGAATATCTAGGGAATGGCAGCGCAGGATTCAAACCCTTATCCTCTTAGTTCCACATCTCCCATTCTTCTGTTTGTTTCTGCCACCTTATGAGAAGGGAAAAGAAAATTATTGTAGAGCTTTTTCATTACAAGGATTTTCACATACAAAAAGGAATTTATTCTGGTGGAGATTCAGAGGGTCATAAAATCACTGAACCTTAAAGAAAAAAGGATGGCAGAGTTGGTGAGCTCAACCACCTTGATTTGCAGATGAGGAAGTGGGGCCCAGCTGGGCAGTGACTTTGGCCAAGGTCAGTCTGCACCAAGCCTGACTCCTAGCTGGAGGTGCATTCTACTCTGCCACACACACTCCATGAGTTTAAACCTAGTGACCATTACCACTGGGTCCTTTGTGGACTTTGCTTAGTATCTTAAGTTCCACTCTCACCTCATCTTTTAAGAAAATTAAAATCATACCTGCCTATCTTGGGCAAAATGAAAGGTGACCTACAGAGAACTCAGGGGATGAAATAACTGTTTCTGTGTTTTTATCTTCACACAAAAAATTTGTGAAGGCAGTTGCAGTGGGGCACAGTTGTAATCCCAGTGACTTGGGAGGCTAAGGCAGAAGGTTGGAAAGTTTAAGGCCAGTCTCAGCAACTTAGCATGACCCTTTCTCAAAAAGCAACAGCGAAAAAGGGGGCACAGGTTCAATCCTCAGTAACAAACAACAGCAAAAAACAAACAAACAACACCACAAAAAGTTTGTGAGAACAGCTTGAGATGTCTTTTTGAGAAAAGAAAAGGACCCTGTCCACATACCCCCAGGCTCAGTAGGCCAGCAGGGAGGTGTTCCCTTCCACCCTCATCTCTATGGAAACACACACACACACACACACACACACAGAGTGTTGTAATCGCTATAATCGTTACTGTTATTCTTTTGCATTTACTTTCATTTAACACCGCTACAAATATTTCCCTTTGTTTTCTTCATGATTTTAATGACCAGATAATATTTCACTGAGACTGTGTATAGACTTGGCCTTCTGTATCCAAGGGGTTACATTGGTGGATTCGATTCACCACAGACTGAGAATGTTTGAAAAGAAAAAAAAAATCTGATCATGTACAGACTTTTTTTTAAAGTTCTCATTATTCCCTAAACAATATAGCATAATAAGTATTTTATAGTGTTTATATAGCTTTAATATTGTATCAGATATTATAAATAATCTTGAGATGATTTAAAGTGTGTGGAAGGATGATGGGTGTAGGTTATATACAAACACTAAAGCGTTTATATAAGGGAGTTAAATGTCAGTGGGTTTTGCTGTCTACAGGGGTGGGTCTGGGATCCAGTTCCTTGCAGATATCTAGGGGCATCAGCAGATGTACATGAAACTCATCCCCTTTCACTCAGAACTCTCAAATGTTTACCTGCCACTCTGGTAGCTGAGAATGTGGGTATAATTTTAAACTTCCTGTCCTTCCTCTACATATCACTGAATCCTTACTTTTTATAGCAAGTCTTATTGTGTGTTTCCTTCATTGCCGACTGTTACAAAAACATTTTTGGAAGTAGGTGGAGGTGCAAACAGAACGGAAGTCTTTTCTAGCACTTAATTTTTATAACCTACTGAGAAGTGGTGGGAAGATGCCCTTGTGTCACAGCAGAGGGGACTGACTCTCAGAGAGTCTCCAGACATGCTCAGATTCTATGGAGGGCAGCAGAAGGGAGACCGCCTCCCCAGCCTCAGACTTGGTAGCCATTGTTTTTCCCCAGCATGATGCTGAAACATGATGTTGTGCCCACACTGAGGTCACATACGAAGTGACTATCTTGATCTGCTTTGGCCTGGATGCTGGTGCTGTCCTCAGGTTAGAATAGAGCCAGCAATGAGTTCTTGGCACGGCAAGTGGTCACCAAGAACTCCCATCAAGAATGGAGCAGGGCTATGTGCAGCCTGCCTTGTACCCCAAGGATGGGGCAAACTAATGATCCTCAAGCAGCAGTGAAAGATGAGGACCCAGAGCCAGACTAGGCCCCCCAAAGATCCTTCTTTTATTAAAAGTGACACCCTTGCTGTGCATGTCCCTTGCTGTTGGTAGTGGAGAGAGCAGAGCTGTAAGAGGCACCAGGCCTGCCTATGCTGGAAGCTTAGGACAGCTGGCTGGTTCCTGGAGGAGTGGCAGCCCTTGCTGGCTGCTCTTTCTGGCCTGCTCAGCAGGAGAACATTCCTCACCAGGGCAGCCCAGGCTGGGCTTGGAGCCACCCAGCTGAGCGCCACGTGGCAGGCGGGCAGGAACTCCATGGCTGGTGGCTGGAGCTTGGGTTCTGGAGCTCTGTGCTGAACCTCCAGCCTAGTGGCTTCTCTGTTTCAGGTTTTAGTGTCTTCTTCAGCCACACAAGGAGGTTGAGCATTGCAAATGCTCCAAGGGAAGGCACTAGAATGTAGTGAAGGCATCATGTGATCAGGGTCCTAACTTGCAGCTTCTAACTCAGGGCTTTCCTGGCCACAGAACACTGAAACATGGTACCTGCTGTCCCCATGAATGGCTAGGAGCTTGATGCATGCCTCTGTCCAATTCTGGTGCTTCTATGGAACACTGATTCCTCCTCATTTTTCCTCTTCCCATACCTGTCCTTCTTCTCCCCCTGGTTTCTCAAAGACTTTGAGTGCCCATCCTCTGGCCTCCCCTCCCATTACTGGCACATGGTTGAATATAAAATAAGGACTCACATGCATCAGATTAGGCTGGTTTTCAGTATCTGCCAGGACTGTGGGCAGAAAAGAACCATGGGTAGAAATGAAAAGGAAACAAATTTCAGTTGAGTGTTCAATGAATATTCTCAGAATCAGAGTTGGTCAGCAAGGACTCTTGGTGTGTCTGGGGACATGTGGGCTGCCACAGCTAGGACTGCCTGCCTTAGTAGCACCCCACCTCTGTGGTCACACAGCCCCTTTTGCTGTGGCTCTGTGAGCACAGAAAGGCAGAGGGGATATGGATTTCTGGAGCCATCATCCAAATGATGACTCAAGTCATTCAGGTCCTGCTTGGCTAGCCCTTTGTCACTCTGATTTTGTCGCAGGTGTTCAATCATTATTTGTTGATTGAGTGACTTCTAACTCAGTTTGGAGCATGAGTTCCAAGATGGGTCTGAGGGGAAGTTTGCTTTCCCTATTTGTGGCCCTTTATTTGGGTCAAGCAGCCTCCCTGTGGGACAAGAGTTCCTTAAGCTCAGTGCCATTGCCCCGACTCCTTCATCACCAGGTGGTCTAGTGGGTATTTGGGAAGTTATAACTCTCTGAGAGTATTCATATTTTATTCCCTTTCTCTCTTCCAGACTGTCTAGCAGTGTCTTGAATACAAATTCATCAATTTAAATGTACCTTCAAAATAAGCCAAACCCAAAGAACCAAAGACCAAATGTTTTCTCTGATATGCGGAAGATAATTCACAATAAGGGAGGGGTGGTAGGGAAGAATAGAGTTACTTCATATTAGGTAGAGGGGAGTGAAAGGGAGGGAACAGGCAGGAGGGAAGGAATGATAGAAGAGTGAAACAGACATTATTACCTTATGTACATGTATGACTGCATGACCGATGTGATCCTACAATATGCATAATCAGAAAAATGAGAGATTATATACTCTATTTATGTATGATAAATCAAAATGTATAAATGCATTCTACTATCATGTACAACTAATTAGAACAAATAAAATTTAAAAATTTAAAAAACTATTGAGAGTTGGCATTTAACATCGATGAACAAAGAAGTTCCATTCAAAATGTCACAAAGTAAAAATGTTTATATTCTTTAGGTGTTCCCTCCAAAATCCCCTTTAGAATTTCCCACCTGTCCTGGGCATGGCATGCAGGTGATCAGGTTGGGAAGCTGGAAGACAACGTTTGGCAACCTCTTTTGCTCACTTTACTCTCCAATCAGCCATGCTTTCCAGCTGTCTCTACTAAGATACCATAACTATCTTTTTTTTTATTTGTACTGGGGATTGAACCCAGGGGTGCTGAACCACTTACCCACATCCCTGCCTTTTTTATATTTTATTTAGAGACAGGGTTTTGCTAAGTTGCTTAGTGCCTCATTATGTTGCTGAGGCTGGCTTTGAACTCACAATTCTCCTGCCTCAGAGTCCCAAGCAGCTGGAATTACAAGTGTCTGCCACTATGCCTGGCCTGTTAGTACCTTGATTTATGAGAAAGAACTGAACTCAACCTTGTCCCCTATCATAGTTGCATGGAGAAGCTAAAGTCTTCACAGGTAGCGCATGGCAATGACTAATCCACTCTTGCAACTCCAGGCCTCTGATTAAGGGGCCCCCAACCCTCTCCACACAAGTGCAAATAAGCATGAAGTCAAAAGTTGTCACCTGAAACTGTTTCCAGTTTGAGCATAAAAATAAAAGGAAATTTACCTTTGCCTAGTTCCTCATGAGTTATTAATTAGAGTAGTTTACTGGCTACACAAAATACCAAACTGAGTCTAAATCATAGAGTAGATATTGGTTACTTGAAAGTTGTTAGCATTTAATAGGCTAAAAGAAATAGTTATCCCTGCATTGGTTTTCTTATAGATGGTACTAATGAAAAAAAAAAAAAAGAATACTTTCAATCTATCTGAAGGAATATACCCCCAAAACACAAAACCCAATTAGAACTTCCCTCCCCCTGATCTGGTAATAAATAGTTTTATTTTAAGAAGGTAAATAAGTGAGAACCATACCTTTTATTCAGCAGGACATAGGTGGCATTTATTTTTTATGCCTAGTTCTTTCATTGGGTGCTCAAACATTTGCTCTGTGATGGGGACTGACATTCACTCAGGGCCGTGAGTTGGGGTTTTAGGTTTTCCGTATTGAGAAAAACGAATTCTAAAACATGCAGCAACATTATAGGTCAGGAGTCATGCCCAGGTCACAGAATTCCATACCTGTTGCAGGACAAACCCTTTGCTTTTGGGATCAGAGGCTTTTATGCAAAAAGGAATGGGAATAACCTTTGTTAACTAAGGTACCTAAACACCACATTGGGAGAAAGGAGGGTGGAATAAATATTAGAGGTGGACAGATCTTGGAGATCCAACCCTTTGATTTACAATAATGAGAAGTCATTTAACTCCTCTCCCCATCCCTGAGTTCTGCTTAGTTGTGCTAAGTTCGTGAAGTGAGCAATGAGGTGAAAACCATTTAGCTATCAAATTAGTTGAATTTCAGAGAAAAAAATAGCAGGTGAATCCTCTGTGTATGAGCACCTTGGTTTAATAGCAAGCATGGAAGTAGTCCTGAGTGACTGAGAGGATGACTCCTCAGCATCCTGACAAGAAGCATCACTCATACTCACCCCAAACTCCACCTAGGTTCAACACCTGCCTGGATATCATGACCCACTGCAGTAACTTGAGAGATGAACCTGAGTTGGGGCGGGGGATGGGGGGAGGTTGCAGTTTGAAAGCATTGACCTTAAGGCCCAGCTCTCTTCTGGCTCCTGTGCTGTTTATTCATCCTGTAAAACCTGTCTCAAGGGTACCTCCTTTGACCTGCCTCGCAGTGCATCCTGCCTCTAGAGCATGGTGCGCCTCTTCTCTCTGGTGCTGTGTCCTGATACCTGTCGTTTGCTGCACATAACATTGCAGAGAGGGTTCTGGGTAATTCACCTGTCTGACTCTTTAACATGCCACATATGTGTGTGTTTTCTGACTCTGCCCTCTATGAGGCGAATGTCTCCATTAAAGTTTGTTTTTACTTTTAATACTACCCCATTAATCAAGAACCTCTCTGGGTTCTGGTGGATGGATTCTTGATTGCTCCTCTATTTTGCTGAGAGTCTGACATTTGAACAAGTGTGCTCTTATCCTTTTATTCTGTTGGACCCACAGATTATTTAGCACTAGAAAAATAGTTTTCTAAATGACAAAGTATAACTTTTTGGTGGTGTCTTCTTCCTTTCTCTTTTCCCCAGGGTATTGCCCTTTTGGATCAATTTGAAACAAAAAAATTGCTGGAAAGAGAAGCAGGAGAAGAAAGAAGAGAGGGCAATGCAAAAGGAAGAGGGTGGCTAGGGAAACAGGTGAAGAAAGGAGCGGATCACTGTAGAAAGTGGGTGACGGGAGGAGATCCACTGCAAGACTGTAAGAGCTCCGAGAGGGTGTTGGTCTTCCTATAGCCCCAGAAACTGCTCCCCGCCCACAGGGCCTGGGACAACTGCTTCCCAGCTCTTCTCCCAGGAGAGGAGACAGATTCCCAGGGCATTGTTCAGTAGTCAGATAGTGCTATATTTCCCTCAGGAGCTTGCTCTGTCTTGTACTGTTCTATCCCAGGGTGAAGGTATTTCAGGTCATGGTCCCAGCCTGGGGTAGACATGTGTCCAAGTTTTGATTTTGTTAAGGAGATATATCTTGCCTGTATCCAAAAGAATTTCACAGGTATGCAAGCATGTACAAAATTTAACAATCAGAGGCAAAGCAAGACAGATGTCACCTAAAAGGAATGGGAGCTACTTGGTCCCATCAAGACTAGTCATTTACACTGGGACATTTCAGCTTTAAGTTTAGAAGCGAGGAGAAAAGGGAATGATTTTCTATGACATTTTTCCCTAATAAAACTCACAGATTTATATGAAATTATCAGAATTTCATTTTATCTAATAAAAGCCACGGAATTTTTCTGAACGTATCTTTGAAAAAAGAACTGTCTCTTAGGTAGTAGCAATATTTGCAAATACAGTTTCACAAAAGACTGAAACACTAAGCAAGCAGATGGCTTTCAGACTGACCCTTTTAAAATGTAGAAGATATAAGGTTAAATTGGAAATCCGAGAGAAAACCTTTCTAAAACACAGTGAGATAATATGGTTCATTCACATTGGAACAATCCTCATCTGACCCATTTATCCCAAGATAATCATGAAGAGAAAGGAGAAAAATAATTTCCTGGATGATGCAGATTTTTTGATATGGATTTTAGTGGCTGGTACAAATAATAATAGATATAATATCCTTGCCTTTGCGGGGAGCTCTTATTCAGTCATTCTTTCATTTGTCAAAGTTTACTGAAGCAGCACAGGAGAGCAGAAAAAGTATGGTCCTTGGTATTATAAGACCTGAGTTCATGTCACCATTCTGCTGCATACTAGCGCTGTGATCCTTGGTGAGGGAATTAGTCTTTCTGCCCCTCTGTTACCTATTCAGGTGCTCAAAATTTGTTGGTTGAATCTTGTTGTAACCAAGCATGGTTGAAAATGGGATGTCTTCTGTCAGGAAAGTCAAGGGAAGCCAATGAGTTCAAAAGTAAAGTTCTGGGCTAAGGATTTTCATTGGTTCAGAATATTCTTGGTCCTCTGGAGTCTCACTGTGGTTGCCTTTCTCACTGGGGCAAAGAAAAGGGTGGCAAGGAGGTACGGAAAGACCTCTGAACCCCTCACCCCGTCCTGGCCTCCCCTGCTTCTCCCAGCACGGACAGTGCCTCGCCCCGCACAAAGGCCCATTGCATTCAGCTCTCTGGTTGCTTTGTACCTGTTGGGCCTGCCCCCATCACGGGCCCCTTTTTGGCCTTTCTTTTTTCCTCTCTCAAAAGACCCCAAGGGGGTCCCAGGGCCCAGTGGCTGGGCTCCCAGGTTGCCTCACAGAGGAGGTGTTGTTCAATAGAAAGGCATGTGGAGTCCCAGGGTGAGAGAGGGGAGGACATTATCAATCATGAGCTGTTAAAAGCCAGGGGAGAGAAGGGAGAGCCGCAAGAGCAGGGAGGACAGCATTCACGGGGAGGGTTTTTTTCCCTGTTCCTGTTGTTGTCCTTGTTGAAGGGAGCGTTCTTGGACATCTGCCCAGACACATGCTGAGTTAAAGAGGCAGCAGGATCCATTCTTAAAGAATGAATTGGGAGAGGGGAGAGAGTTGGGGGTGGGAGGAGGAGTGAAAAGGAACCAAGGAATCATTCCAACCCCCTAACAAAGGAGGCCCCTGCAGACCAACCCAGCCCCAGCCTGGCCCTTCTGTGGTTCAAACACTGGTTTGTTTAGCACATAATCCAGGAACTCCAAGGCTCCCTAATAGCTGCTTTGGGCCCACAAAAGGGCCACAGAGAGGAACTGCAATTTCTTGAGCTTTCTTCTTTATATCCAGTGCAGGCTAGGAAAACTTCCTGGGAGCTTCTCTCCCTCACTGCACTGGCCCCAGAGACGCTCACTGAGGACCTGAAGTTCATGTTGCAGCCAGAGTGATAACATGACCTGGGCTCACTGATGATGGTGTCATGTTCTACCTGGTGACTAATGTCTTTTCTTTTGTAAAGAGGAAGGACTTGTAAAAAACATAAAATGAAAAGTAAAATAAAAGATCTCCTGGATTCTATGATAGGAAATCAAGAATCTTCTCATTAAAAAGCACTGTCCAATAAACTTCCTGAATGAGAAAAACAACAACAACAACAAAATCACGTGATGGTGGGGGCAACATGATTCTAACTACATTCTCTTCCTCTTCCTGGAGATATGCTAGCATATACTTATTATACTAGACTTTGGAATAGATTAGTTGGTGAGTGTCTAGTAAATAAATAGCCAGGGAGTGTCCACACTAGCTCATTTATTTGTTTTTGTTGTTGATGTCACTACAAAATATATATCTTAACTATCAAATAGAAATTCATTGAGGGTCCTTTGTGGCTCATTACTATGGTAGGCTTTGGGAAGATATAGGTATATTAGGCCTTAGCATATGGCCATTCAAACCATAGGGGGCCAGCATTTCAGCAGAACATGGGGAACCAAGCATTTTAGTCAGCATGAGGTCCATGAGAATGGTACCTTCTTGGATTTACCATTGTGCACTCTCTGGGTGCCAGGTGTCTCCATCCTCTAAACTTCCAACCAACTCCTCCATTGGGTGCATACATTTTTTTGTAGTTCGACAGGTGGGGAATGGAGAAAAGGAAAAAAAAAATGAAAGAAAAGAGAAAAGAAATGACGAAGCAGTGCCAATTCAATCCTAGCCCTGCTCAGGATCTTTTATTAATGGCCTGAAATGAAGAAGGGTGGGCATGCTCCTGTCCAAAGCATGAGAGATTAAGAGGGTAACTTTTCAAACCACAAACTAGAGCTCATTGCACTCCAAGTGACAATAAGTATTCACTGCTCAAAGGGTTCTTCTCCCAAAACCATGCTCTTAATATTGTATTGTTCAAACTATGACTCAAGTATTTCTTTGTTGTCTCCAAGTCACTCATTTATAAAAGCAAGGAAGAGACACAGTGACATCTCATTTATGTAGCTGAATTTTCCCAACAGAGCCAGAGGGGTTCCAGATAGGAAGTTCCTATGCTGAAATGTGGTGGAGCAGGTTACCCATGGCCTTGTCACAAACCAGTGAGAACAATGGAGCTCAGGATCTATGAACTGATGCGTGTTCTGACTTGTCAAATCTGGCAATGGTTCTTGGACCATCAGACATCATTCATTATTGTTGATGAATACTCAGATACCAGTGAGTTGGGTGCGTCCTTGAATGTAGTGATTTTAGGAGCAATTGGGGGAATTCGGATATTTTTAACCCATTCTAATTTGTTTTCCATCACCTTGAGGATTATTTCTTGAGTATTGGCTGTTTTTCCTATTCTATATAATGTGAAGTGTTGGACAGAAAGGGAGTGGATACAAGAAGCAGCGGGGAAAAGGAATGGAAAGAAGAGGAAACCGCAATTAACTTGTGCTTTGCATCTTGAGGTCGACTATGAACTGAATTGTGTCCACTCTAAATTCATATATTTAAACTCTAACCCTCAATGTTACTGCATTTGGAGTAGGAGGTAATTGAGGTTAAATGAGGTCATAAGGGTGCTTCCTAATTTATACAATGCCCTCATAAGAACATACACCACAGAGCTCATTTGCTCTCTGCTATATGAAAACAAAGAAAAGTTGGTTATCTTCAAGCCAGGGAAAGAGTCCACATCAGAAATGAACCCTCCTATGGGTTAAGTGTTCTTATTTTCTGAAATGCCTGGCTTCAATAGTATTTTGGATTTCAGATTTTTTTTTTCTGATTTGGAAATATTTGCATATACGTAATGAGATACAGCAGTGGTGAGATCCAAGTCTAACCATGGAATTCATTTATGTTTCATACTCAATTTCTGCACATAGCCTGAAGTTAATTGTATGCAATGTTTTTAGCATGCTTGCTTTTTGACTGCAGCTGGTCATATGAGTTCAGGTATGCAGTTTTCCACTATGCCACCATGTTGGTGCTCAAGAAGTTTCAGATTTTGGAGTGTTCCAGATTTGAGATTTTCAGATTAGGGATACTCAACCTGTATCCCTAATCTTATTTTGTACTTTTTAGCCTTTATTTAGAACTACAAGAAAACAAGTTTCTGTTTAAGCCACTAACTCTACATTATCTTGTTATGGAAGCCTAAATTGACTAAGATAAGATCCTTTTTCTACTTATGTGTACCAGAGAAGTGGAAAAGAATGAAAAGCAGTGGAAATGAGTTTCCTCACTCCTCTAAGGAGTGAGGAAACTGACCTCTATTTAATGGTAGGCTATCCACTTAAGGAGTAAAGAGACCTCTATTTAATGGTAGGCTATCCACTTAAGGAGTAAAGAGAAATTGTTTCCAGTGTAAGATTTGTTTGGATCCATTTGGGGTTTTTGAAACTGTGAATAAGAAGCTATCACAAACTTGGGTTCCCAGTATACCTTCTGGATCTTCAAGATTGCAGGCACAGCATGTATTGTGCATGTTTTTAATTTGCTTTGTTGCATTGGTACCTGTTAATGATCCCCCACCCTACTAGGTCAGTTATAATTTTATTACTCAGACTGAATTCTGCTGATGAAATTGGGTCTAAACTGTGTTTAGATTTTAAATTTGTTAAGTCAACTGAAAATATTTGAACACAAAAAAGAAAGAACAAACTTAGGAAGAGTAAGAATTTGTAAAGTGAAATCCTGGATCAAATCACATCCTAGCTTCCATTCTGCTGAAGGATGGTGAGATTTCTGTCTTGGCAACATGCCTGTTTTTAATCTCAAGTCATCATTAGCCATCTACTGTGTAATATCCTCCCATTTATGCTTAAGCAGTACCAAAAAAGTATGGGAAAATAGCTTTCTGACACGAAGTAGCCATGTATTAGAAAGTCATACTCTCGGGGCAGATGGTGTTCTAAAGGACAGACCAGGAGAATTTCTACAACAGAGAAGCAGCATGGTCCATTGGTTGAGTCCTTGTCTTCAATCTCTTTGACCCAACGTAGTCACGCCTGTAAAATTTGGCCATGCTCAAGGCCAAATTGTTGTCCAAGTTTGTTTTGCCTGTCTCAGATCCTTATACACTTTCACATTCTTTGCCACTGCTTAACCCTTCCCGTGAAGTGGAAATTGACACTTGGCAAGTCCTAAATAATGTGAGTTAGGATAAAATATTAATCATGAAGGATTTTCCTCCTAACAGAGAGAATAACTATGATATGATGCAGCATTTTCCAAATGATTTACATGGGGACATTCATTCCTCTGCATGTTAGTAGCAGTTGAATTGTTAAAAAAATAATTAAGTAGTTAAATATGTATGGGGGAAAAACAGTTGGATTCTTCATGACAGAACTTCCTGGATTCTATTTAATACAGTTCAATATAGCACTAAAATCTTTATTGCAAATCTGCAAAAGGGAAAGCAGGGAGATGATATAATCTTCATTTTTCCCAAACTGATATGACCAGGGAACACTTATTAAGACCAGAGTCAGAAAGAACTGGTGGTATACAGAACACATTGACTTTGGGAAGTGCTGGTATAATTTTTAAAGGAAATTCTCATACAGGCAGCAACTTCATGATGGTAGTGTTTTACCCAGCTATAAAATTTTTGGACAAGTGAAGATGATTTCAAAGGGGGGTCTTGCCAATTGTAATTTAATAGGTGTTTTTATTATAAACCTGAGAAGCATCTCTGAGGAGAGAATTTCAGAAAAAGAGAAGATATGTAAGGGAGATGTTTGGAGCTTCTCCAGATACATCAGTTTCCCACCTCCTTTTGCCTGTGTTAAAGGTGTTTTGCTTATTCTCTTGTGAAGTGCAAATTTTGGGGACTTGATTAGATGGAAACTTGGTGGGGCAGCCCTTGGAGAGCAGAGTTACTGGGGATACCATTCTGCTTCCTTGGCCAGAATACAATTTTATTCTCATCCTCTGTAAACAGTGAATGTAGGAAAACAATACGTAAGTTTTAAGACGTAACTGTTGCAAGAAGACCAAAGGTTACTGTGTACTTACAGAGGGGAGGGCAGGAGAAGAGCCTTATACTTTGGGAATTTGAATTGATTCTAGCAGCCTGGATTCACAAAACAGTACATTGTGTTTTCTCCAACTTGAAGTGTTTCCTAGGTTTCTGACTTCCTCATAGAGAGCACTGGGAGGATGGGGAATATGTATCATTTGGAGAAACTTAAATTCAATTTTCTGCTCAGTGACTCCAGAACGCTCATTTGGTAAGGCTTGGTATAGAACTGTCTCTTCATTCTTGTTTTTATTCCCAACTCTCCTGAAAGACAGGGAAAAAAAAGAAAAAAAAAAAAAAAAAAAAAAGAGGAAGAAGAACAGTCTGAATCCAGTAGAGGCCTGTGTGTGAACATTGTCATTGGTGAATTGTTCTTTGTCTGGCCTTCCTTCTCCATGCAAGTGGAGAGTGGAGCATGAACTCAATTTGACTCATGTTCCTGGACCATTTTAGACATAACCTTTTTCCTAGGGATTCCCAGAGCTTTCCCACTTCTGTCCTACATGTGATCAAGAGATGAGTAAGTTGTAGAATTTCCCTCCCAGAGTTCCTCTCTTCCATGACATTTATTCTTAATGCTTGCAAACTTCTTTAATTGTTTCTCCCTTTGGGTACCATCATGCTTTTTAGTTATCTTGCCTAGTTCTGACATTTAATTATATTATATATAGATTATTCATGATTGTCACACACAAGACTAATACTCAAAATACATGGGTTATTGGAACCATATTCTGATCCCTTCTCTTACAAGCTTGATCCATGTGACTTAATAGCCAAAAGGCTCAGAATCTTTATTTATAACTTGAAAATAATTGTAGTACCTTATGTTATAGAGAGAATTAAGGGAAATATATATGTAAGCTAAATTCTTTTGTATCATGTCTGGCCCATTTTAAGTATTCCATAAATGAAGACATCATTGGTTTTGGTATATAGATAAGTTATATAGATCTTCTGAATTAAAATAAATAGCATTCAGGTGTTTGTGATATTGATTATACTAGAACTGCCCCATCCCTCACGTGTTCCATCCCCCCTTTTCATTCACTCATTCACTGGCCCTGCATTCTGCCTCAGGGTGTTCATGGCTGTGTTGGTGTGAGTTGGGTTGATCCTACTATGTTTTCCCTCCTGCTGTCTGGAATTTGGGCTCCTTTTCAATTTTTTTTTTAATATTTCCCTATACAGATACAAATACAGAACTGATATTCAATAGATATTTGTTGATTATTCAATAGATTGATTTAGAAAATGGTAAGAATGAAGAAAAAAAATACTTCCCCTGTCTTGAGAGAACACATCATCTTTGGGGTTCAGGGATGAAAAGTGAGCTTTCTTCATGGCTCATAGAGTCCTTGACTGACAGACCAATCAGGTGAGGTTAGATATCCTTTATACATTAGAAGCACGGAACTGAAAAGGACCTAGGCCTTCATCACAGGGGAAACCCAAGCCATTCCTGCTCTGGTCAGCATCCATGAACATAACCACTTTTGGGGAAGGTTCTGTAGCATGTAAATTTCTAGGCCAGACTTGGGCTATCCCAGAACTTCCAAATCTATAGTCCTGATAGTCTGGGAATCCTAATTCCCCTGGTTCTCTGACCACTCTCTGAGAAACCCTTCATCAGAGCATTCTTCTCCAATCCTTTCTTTGGTAAGGTCATTTCCTCAAAATCCCAGAATGCAGAGTAGTCATGCCAGAGCTAAATATCAATAGTTATTTCCTAGGTCTAGCCTATGTCTCCAAACTCAGTGTCATCTGAGTCCCCCTCCTCAGCCTCATTTCCCCTGCCCTGCCTCCCTGAGGAAAAGCTGATGCAGTGTCTGGATGCTGATTGCAGTGGCATAGCTAGCAGCCCTGTGCCTAGCGTCTCATTCCCTGGGCCTGCTGGCCCCTGAATGAGAAAGAGCTGCCTGACCACCCCTCCCCACTTTAGATGGGTTACACAAAGCACATGTTCTTCTGCAAGCCAGGTCCCAGTTTTACCAGCTCCCTAACCCCTGAAGCATTTCATATTTGTTTTTTAATCACATTGGACAACTGTCTGCAGCAGGCCAGGGCCATGCCTTAAAACTCAGTGTCACTTCAGGCCCATCATGTGTTACAGGGGCGGCAGATTAAAGACCAGGATAATGGGTGATATGTTCAAGAGTCCATAAGCTGGGCTAGTTGAGGGCTCAACTATCTCTGTCGCCTGGGAGTCTATGAGAAAGCAAACTTTCTCTTCACCTGGCTCTACTGATTCACTCAACCACCCAAGTATTTCTGCCACATGCTCAAGTTTGAGGATCTTTGCATTTAACAGGTTTGATGTTAAGCAGAAGCTGAGTTTGGATTGGAAACATCTCTCTGGAGGAAGGAAAGCTACTGAGGACTTCTTGGAACTTGGAGTTTCCCAAGTGCTCTGGGAAGTGGAGTGTGGTGCTTTGCTGTAGCCAGAGGGCTGGGAGAATGAGCAAGGTCCCTTGGGAGGGTGACAGAGATGTTAGAGTTTGGAGGACCAGGATGGGCAGCAAGGGTACCAAAACCCAGGCCTTTCCCTTGGCACCTTGACCTTCCTGCATCATGTGGAGCTAGGATTAGCAGAAAAAATAGGGCTGGATATTTGAAGATCAGAAAACAATGGCCAAGTCAGACAGTAGAGTCCAAAGGGGAGGGCTGGAAGCAATTCCTGTCCACAAGTACAGATGGGCAAAGATGTTAGTCAGTTAGAGCTAGAGAACTCGGTCTGCAAAGGTACATTTCTTGAGTCAGAAATGGTCACATTTTACCCAGGATCCCCTTGGCTCAGAGCTCATACTCAGGTAATAGTTATTTTAGTTAGAAAGAGGAGAAGATAAAGGATCTTTCAAATTACCAGGTTTGCCTTTGATTCTGCCTCCAGGAGAATGTGTGGTCTTTGTTAAACAAATACCTTGTTTTGGGTGTGAAAGGTGAGACCTGACAGGCAAGGCATGAAAGGAAACAAATTTTTGTGCATAAAAAATGACTGAAAATTTTGATGTAGGTGAAAGCAGAGTAAGGAAGGACTGTGGATGGGAATGATCCTGATTTTTTTTTCTATCAAAATAGAAAATCAAAGTAAGAAAACAGGACTGAACTCGAGACATTAGCAGACACCTGGGGTAGGTATCAGACTTCTCATTTCCTGTGAGGTAATGGGTGTGAATCCCTTGCAGGCAGCCCCTGACCTAGGATGGTTCAACGGGTGATTTTTCTGCATTGGTTCCGATGGTGCAAAAGCTATAAACCTTCAGTAGAAACTGAACTTCAAATTTTGAATTTTCATTTTCCCCCAGCTACCTGTGCATTACGCATGCTTTCATGATGCTGAGCTCCCAGTCAGCCACGTGGTCACTAGGGGATACAACTGGCACTCCTCAGGTACAGTGCAGCTAAGCATAAGCTCAGCAGCCTGGGTGTGTTAAATGAATTTTCAGCTGATGATGTTTTTGACTTATGATGGGTTTATGTATCTCCATTGTTAAGTTGAGGAGCACCTGTGTGTAACTTTCCAAGAACTGGTCAACTCAACTGTGGGTTACCTGTAGTTTTAATTTCCAAGCACCCAGAGGATTGGGGCCTCATTTCCTGACTTCTGTCTTCAGCAAGAACACAGTGTGAGATTATTGGCTGGGTTGAAAGCCAATCAAGGTCTTGATTGAGAAACTATCTTGATAGAGAAACTATCTGGAGATACTCATTGATGGGAATAGCATTACAATAAATAAGTCAAGAGATGGCATATGGAAATATATGGTTAATTGCCCAAGTACAAATTAAAATGACAGTGTAGATGATAAAAGGGTAAATGCCAGCTCAGAGCTGTGGATTCAAAAGAAGGTTTGCTTAGTGTCTGATAGAACAGGAAGGATATGTGCAGAGGAGTAGAAGGTAGCTAGTTCCAGGGACGACTAGTGACCCTCAGTAGTCATAGATAGGCACATAAATGGGGAAGCAAGGTCTGACCAATTCCTCTTTGGTTAACAGGGACTAGTAAACATAAAAATCAATCCATTGATAATTACTGTGTATTCATCATGTGCCAGGAGATGGAGCTGGGACTTGAGGCTGAGACATGAATTGAGCCAGAATTATTTGTCCTCAAGGAGTTGTGCAGAGTGTGATCAATAGGGGAATGCATGAACTAGAACACAGCCTGGTGCTTTGCTTGGCCGAAGTCCCCCTGGAGACAGTAGAGACTGAAGCTAGAGGACCAAAATCAAAAGAGGATGGGAGGAGCCCAGGACAGTTCCCCAGAGAGGGTGCAGTCTTAGGATCTTGGACAAGGAGTAGTTTTCTAAGCAGATGAGGGAGACAAGCATGTGGCTGGCTTATGAAATGTGAGATGGAAGGTACAGGAGACCAGGCTGGGGAGGAGAAGCTGCATCAGATCAGATGGGCCTTCTAGGAGCTTCTAAAGCAACTGGCATGGTCCATTGAGTATAAAGAAGGACCAGAGGTAATGATAGTTGTGTTTATGAAAGCCACTGTGTTGAGAAGAGCAACAGGGAGTCAGGCCACAGACACAGAAGTGGCTGCTCAGTGTTCAGGCAGCCCTCCCTGGGGGACCCCTCCAAAGGAGGTACTCCCACAAATGCTATTTTTTTGGTCCCATGAATGCTTGATTTGTGTATCTGAAATTCAAATTTAACTGATTGTTCTGTATTTCACCTGGTAACCGTTCATTGGATGCATCACACAATCTCATTTTAGAGTTTAGAGATCCACATTGTCCAGCTGTCCTGTGTCCCATATGGAGGGGCTGATGCTCCCAAGGTCAAGAGGTTTGTTTGTTGAGTTCACACTGCCAGACCTGGAGGAAGGTGGTGACTTCCAGAACAACTTGGTGTCCTCTTGGCCGCGTATTCTCCCTAATTTGGTGTGTGTGTATCAGCCTTTCTAGAAGTATTTGCATTTTTAAAAGAATCCTGAGAGCAAAAAGTCTTAGCCCTAGTCTAGTGGGAAGGCATTCTGGTCGTGCAGCCTTCTTAGACTTGGGCAGCTAGGGGAGCCTGCATGGCTTTCAACCCAGCCAATAATCCTATGAAGCATCTGACCATGGACAGCAGTCCTCCATTAGAACAGTACCTTGCCTTTTCAGAACATATTCACAGACTTCATTTCCTTAATTTTTTAAGTTTTTTCTTTTAATTGTAAGTGACGTCTACATACTTTGCATGTTTCCAATTCAGTTTCTGACACTAAACACACCAGAAAAGTTTCCACAAACACTGAAGTACATTTCAGTTCTTTCTAAATACTCCACAATTTTTATTCTTATTTCTTTTTTTCTTTTTTTCTTGATACCAGGGATTGAAAACAGGGGCATTTAACCATTGAGCCATATCTCCAGCCCTTTTTTATTTTTTATTTTGGAACAGGTTCTTGCTAAGTTGCATAGGCCCTTGCAAATTTGCTGAGGCTGGCTTTGAACTTGTGATCCTCCTACCTCAGCCTCTCGAGCTGCTGGTTGGCATGTGCCAATGAGCATGGCTCGTTATCTTTTCCCTTTCTGCTCTCCTTCACTTTTTAAAAAGAATGGTGTGCTTTGTCCTCAGTTCATTTCTGTCTGTCACACATGTTTCAGCATTTTTGGTCCAAGGAAGGGTATCAGATTGTTAAAATGATGGAAAAGAGGGGCTGCAGTGCCCTCTGGACTAACCAGGCTTAAGCATTAGAACTCCAGAGCTTCCAAGTCCAGTGCTTCTCCTTCCTTTTCCCCTCCACTCCTAGGTTCTTCTCATCCCTGTTGAAGAACAAGGCTTGGAAGACTCTTGACAACCATGCCTGCTATTTCAAACTACTTCTTTTGCATAGTTTTTGTTGCTTCTCAATATTAGTCTGGGAAATCCTAGGTGACCGTACACATGTTATTGTCCATTTGGCAGATGAGAAGAAGAAAACCAGAAGGAAGAGTGTACCTAAAGGCCAGGGCAGGAGATGACAGCTGTCTGCCCTCATTTCTTCCAGCTCCTCCTGCAGTTTGGTTTTGCTACGATCTGTTCTTAGCTGCATATGTAAGATAGACAGTGTGTGCAAGACAGAACTGAAGTGAGGACAGGTAATGGCATTCTGAGAAAAACAAAAAAGATAAGCATGAAAATGACTTCCTGTTTGAGTCCCTGCCATTGTTGGGTACTATCACTTATATACCTATTTTTTTGCAACTGCATGTGGCTGTGATTTTCTCAGCATCCATTTCCATTTTTTTCTTTAAGAATATTTCCAAGTTAATTTTTTGAGTTGTTTGTACTTTCCAGTCCCCATGAAGCATTGCCAGAGGGCAGGGCAGGCTCTACTCCACAGGCTGAGGACTTTGATGTCTTGGAAACCAGCAGCACTGGTGGTCACCACACAAGAACCAAGGATGCAGGTCTCTGTTCAGCCCAGGCAGTCTTTGATATGCCCCCTTCCTTTGCTGACACTGACTGCACAAGGGAAGTAGAAACCAACCGTGATCTGAGCACAGAGCGTGAGCATTTCATTCTGGCCAAAAAAGTGTCAAGCAGACTTCCTGGAAGAGGCTTGCCTTTGTCCCTCCATTGGAGCTCAATGATTTGCTGGCAAATTATCAGCATTGTGATTGCACCCATTGCGAAATTGTTTTCTTTCTGAATTATTTATTAAAATGCATACTTTTTATTTGATAATGAATGTGAGATTATTGTATATTCTAGTCCTACAGAAACAGAGAAAATATGACTTTTGTACATGTCTTCTTTTAACTGCCTACCTTTCATCCAGTGTGTGGGGTGTGGGGAGCCTGGCCCTACTACATTGGCCAATACAGGTGTTTTGCCTCAGCCTGTGAGCTGATCCTATTCATTTCTGCAAGCAGGAACTGAGAGGGACAGATGCAATTCTAGGATCATGTGACAGCCTCTTAGTTCTTCCTACCTCAGGTCTTTGGAGGCATTGTGTTGTTTCTTGGAAAGTGTTGCAAGCTTCATGTCTTCTGACCCATCTATATAAACTACAAGACACAGATGTTTGCTGAGTGATGTTTTGATTATCTGTCATCTTCGATTGTCTACCTGAGAGTCATTGGTATATGCAGTGACATGTGTAAGCATACTTCTTTCTTTGGTAACCTGAGAGAAATTCAACTAAATTGCCCACCATTCCCTTGGATAAGTTGGGTGTGTCATTTTTCCATAATTCTCTGGGCTCCTTCCCACCATTGCTTATTTTTTCTTGTTTTCTTGGGCCCGCTTTGCCCTTTTTCCTCTTTCTGTAATGAAGAATCCTTACAGGTCCCATCTGTCGCCAGGAGTATTCCATGCAGGGCCTTCCTTCAGCTTCCTCAGTCATCCCTAATATTTAGGGAGCCTAATATTTATTTTACAGTCCTTGGCATTCAGTTTTGCATTGCATTACCTACTCCATATTATCTACCCCTAATCCAATGCACAGGTCTCTTGCTCTTTATTTCTTTTGTACTAACATGTAGTATTGTGGTACATTTGCTTCAGACCCTGCATAGTGTCTTCTCATGGTTATGAATGGTAAGGTTTGATATAGGTCAAAACAGCAGAAGGTTCTACTCTATTTCATCTTATTCTTCACCTCAGCTCTTGCTTTCATTCGTTTGTAACAGAATGAGAAGGTGTCTGGGAACCTAGAAGCAGCTCTTTATGGAGGTACGGGGAATAACTGGAATTCCTGGTGCAACTGTGCATGGGTCACCTGACCAAACCTAAGCAGTCCCTGGGGTGTGAGGAAGACAAAGTGAATTCACAGTTATGCTCCCATCATTGCATCCCTCAGTAAGGTGATGTACCCTGAGGCCTTGCTTATCACTGCTTAGGAAGAGGGCTGTAGCCTTGGTTCATCCCTCCTCTGGCCAATGAGGTGTGGGGTGGGCTGGCTGGGAACTGTCTTCCCAGTCCTTCATGAATGCAAATGAGCAAATCAACCCCATTAATTACCCATGCTCTAAATCTCATTGCTTGTTCCCTGGAAAACATGCACACTCAGGCAGACCCCCTCCCCACCCATGCACACCCTAAACCTTAATAACATAATGCCTGGAGCCGACAGTTGTTGTGGCATGTAGGAGCCACGCAGAGACAGATGTGACGAAGATGAACGGATCCCATTTTTAAGAGAATGAAATAAGCTCTTTAAAACTAATAATCATGCTCTTTCTCAGGCTGATACACACTCCACTGTCGGTTTGAAGAATGAGACCCTGATGTGACTTCTCAGCAATGAATGATTCCCTTAATATCTTAAAAAAACCCAGCTTTCTCATTGCTACTTTCCAAGGAATTAAGTATTACAGAATAGACAGATGAGAGACCTGGAAAGGGCTGCTCCTGGAGAGGCTGAAATCTCATCTGGCAGCATCTTAAAAAGTTCAGGCAGGTGAATCAAGCACAGAAAATGTGCTCCCTGAAGAGGGAACTGAGGGTGAGGAGGCAGCAGTCATTCAACTGAAATAGACAGCCTAATCCCTTCTCTCCACTTCCGTCACCCCCAGAGAATGGGCAGACTGATGGGAGGATATGGAAGGAAGGAGATGGATTCAGATGCAGGGCAAGTTCTGCTGCGGGTGTGGTGGGGCTGCCCACCAGCCTACACTGGCTATTTGCACATCTCACAGACACCCAGCTGTTGTAACACAAGATATGGAGAGCCATGGGGCATGGCCCTGGTGTCACGGATCTTTTATTGTCTTGGGAGTCCCATCCTATACTGGTAGAGTGAGCTGCCAGCACTGGAGATAACATCAAGTTTGAGGCAAATGTGCAGTATTACAGGATGTCCTGACTGCCTTAGGTTATAACAAGGAGTTGAGACCCAAAGAGGATCATGAAGATAAGTGGTGATTTGAGATTAAAGGACGTGTTAAGTGTTCCTTCGGCATGGCTTGAAAGGGTACCTGTGTGTAGTAAGCTCGTGATAAACACTGATTAAGTGAAATGATGGATAAATGAAGGGCCAAATTGATGTTTGCTATATACCACGAATAGCACAGAGGAGTGTGCTGAAACCTTAGGAAGAACAGGTGGAGAACAATCCATAATGACACATGGCTTTTGTTAGCAGCCGAGGAGGAAAACAGGAGATCTCTCTCTTTAGGTGCAAGTTGCCTTTTTGGTCCATATCGATTTCTATTTTATTTTACTTGTTTACTTAGTGTTTATCTTTCCTGCAGTGGAGACCTGGGGTGGTCATGCATTGCTCTCCGTAAGTGCCTACGATTTAAGGACAGAGCACATGACCTGTTCTATTACTTTTTATAAGACTTTCAACCTCTGTTGCCTCAGTATTTCATGGGACCTGGTTAATATGGCAGATATATGATTTCCATTTTTACACATGTGGATCTCGAGTCAGAAACAAGAACTGACTTATCCACCTTCTCCCAACCAATGAAAAGCAAGTCAATTAGCTCAAATTCCAGCGTGTCCCCTTGCACCACCACCAACTGGTTAAGCCACAGCAGTTTCATGGTGCTGCTTTTGAAAGAGATCCATACCTCTTTTGCAATATGACAATGATAATCTAAGAATGGCCTACTTTTAATTCTTTCCCTGAACTAGGTCAAAGGAATTGATGTATGTCAGTTCTCTGGTTTGGGGTGGTTTTCCCTGTTCCCGGAATTCATTCTTATTGTTATGACATTTTACATCTTAAAATATACTTCTTTGTCTTGAGCCAGGTTTCACCAGCTGGAAAAAAGGAATTGTCTCTGGTTTTCCTGGATGGTGTCCAGGCATCTGCAGTAATGAGAGGGAGATGTGAATGAAGAAATAGCCTAACTCTCACATCCCCAGTTCCCAAACCTGCCAAGGGTTTTGTAAAATTGAAAAAGTATTTCAGAACATGAAAAGCATTAAGTTCAGTGGTACTAAATCCTGGCAGTACACTTAGAAGCACCTACAGAGCTTTTGAAAAATGCCAATGCTGGGGCCTCGCCATGCTCAGGGACTCAGCTTCAATTGGTCTTGAATAGGTCCTGAGCATTAAGTGCTTTTAAGCAACATCCAAGGGATTCTAATATGTAGCCAGGATTTGGAACCTATGATCCAGCTCTTCTTAATATTAAAATAAGGAAGCCAATACCTGGAGAGGTTAATTATCTTACATCAGTTATCATTTGCTGCATTAAAATTACCCTAAAACTTTGTAGATTAAAATGATAAACATTTACGATCTATCAGATATTCAGTGGGTCAGGAAGCTAGTTGAGCCATTCTGGCTCACAATCTCATGAATTTGCAGTCGAGGAAGATGTTAACCCTGGCTGTAGTCACATGGTAGCTTATGGGTCTCTTGGATTTCCTTTCAGGGCAGCTCACTCACACACTGGCAAATCAGAGTTGGCTTTGGCAGGAAGCTTTGGTTCTTCACCATGTGGCTCTCTCCATGGGGCTGCTTGAGTCCTTACAACATGGCAGCTGGGTTTTCTTAGAATGAGTGATCCAAGGAAGAAGCCACAATGCTTTGACAAACTAGTCTTGGAAATCTCACACCTCCCTTCTGCCAGGCTGTCTAGTAGCAGGGAGTCACTCAAGGTGGCCACTTGAGGGAAGAGGGATCTGACTCCAGCTTTTAAGAGGAGCAGTACCTAAGAATCTGTAGACATATTTTAAAGCTATTTATGACCAAAGTCATGTAACTACATTTAGTGCTAGAGCTACAAGTCCCTTGACTGCTAGTTCAGTGCCCATCAACTAGTCTCATCATTAATTGATTGATTCTAAATAAGGAAATCCCCATAAAATATGTAAGATCCCATCAATTACCTTCTTCCTATGAACAGACTGGTTCATCAGCATCCTGAGAAAGGTCCCAGGTTTGTTAGGCATGTGACCATCTCACTGTGATTCTCTTTGACTTAACCGCCTCTTTTCACCTATTAGAGTCCTCTGAAGGATCGGATTACCTTGCCAGGGGAAATATATGAGCTCCCCATGTGATATACCATAACGGCAACAGCACATCATATAATTTTCCCCGAAGGCTTGTTGCAGCCTATGTCGAGTCATTTGTATTTATGACAGCTTGGGCGTGATTTAGTGCGACCTCACTTTGATAAAAGCCATTTAAAGCTCATAAATATGGGTGACACGCTGCCTCCCTGGCTGAGGTTTTTCAGGAGAGACTGAGATTTGAATTGCCATTCAATGTTCATTGTTCAGGAAAGAGGAAAGCAAAGAAAGGAGAAAGGTAGGAAAGTGGGAAGGAAAGAGTCTGAGAGGGACAGACCCGACAAGGAGAGCCGAGGGCAGTGCAGACTGCAACGAGCTGTGGGAATCAGGCTCCCTGCACTGGCAGCCTGTCATCTCTGGCCTTCCCCTGGGAGGTCCGGGCTGGGTGAAGGGCACCAGCTCAGAAGGAGCGCCTGGGAAACACACGGGAGCGAAGAGGTCACCAGACTTTATGGGCCATTTGCTTCCTCCTTTAAAAGCATTGTTAAATCACAACCAAATTACAGTAAATTGTCGATTTTTACTAGACAGGAAAGCCCTGGAGCTTCACTCCTCACAGCACAGCTCTCTGGGGACAGCTGTATCGAAAGGTGGAGCAGGTGACTCTACCCTTGTTTTAGGCTCTAAAGGCACCAACTTGGGGTGCCCCCAACCAATATCACACAGAGACCCTTAAGATACCTAACATTCCATCACGTTGAGCTAACTTTGTTTTTGTTTTAGTTTTTTGGTTGGGAGGGCTGCACAGATTCCTGAAGGGGAATTGTCTTCACCCCACCCATTAACAAGTGGAGCGTGGAGTTAGATTCAAGGGTGGCAGAGACTGTAGGGGTGTGGAAGGAAGGCAAAACAGGCATCCTCCAATTCTGAGTGAGCTTTGGGCCGACTGTCCTACTTAATTTGTGGTTTCAAGTCCCACCTGAATAAAGGTTCCATTACATGTGTAACTGCCCCCCCCCAACCAGGTTCTCAGGTGAATTCCCATTGGCTGCTAATCAAAACCACTTGAAGACACTGACATCATCAGCCTTGACCTGCAAGCTGGTGGATACCCTGAGGCTAGGGATGTCCTTAGGACCCTAGGGTTGTCCCTTCATTCTCCACAGAGGAAGCTGGGGTCAGCCAACTGGTCAGCCAGAGACTCTTATGGCCAGGTGTCTCAGCCTGTAGCTGTCCCACACCTGAGGATATCCTGGGGAGCTGGACCTTCTTTAGCTGGTTTACTTCTTTATTCAGAATTGGTATGTGCAGATAAGGAACTAGGCAGAGGGTGCTGAAGGACAGGTCATCAGGCAATCCTATCGTGTGAAAGATAGAGGGCCCATCTGGTAGCATCTTACACAGACATCTGACTCTAGGAACTTGGTGGCTGCCTTCATTTCACAAACATCTATTTTTTGACCTGTCTAGTGTTTTACCAGACTTTGCCAGCATTTGAAAACAAGGAGGTTTCTCATTTACACTTACAAACACATATACACACATATCCCACCAATGGTAGATTTTTGACTTCCAGCAGCAATGGACTGGAGTGGTCCAGCAGCTCCCCAGCTGTTCCACTGCGCTGAAGGGACTCTCATTTTGCAGATGGGGAGACTGAGTCTCAGAGGGATAAACTGGCTTATCCATGAAGGGAACAGGGTGGTCCATGACTCAGCAGGGGCCAGAGTAGCATTCTCCTGATTATGCGTTTTTCAATGTCCTGCCTGAGAATCCCACTCACCCAGGCCATGCATGTTCCTTGGCATCCACACACCTGGTGGCTAGGTGCCTGTCCTAGGGGTTTCTTTGTACATCATGTATTTATTTCTCCAGCCAAATGGGATGCCCTTAAGAGCAGGCAGGTGGAGGCAGGACTCACTGTTTATCCACTGTAGAGCCTCACACAGACTAGGCACATGGGCAGACTTGGAACAGTTCCTGTGCCTTCTCATTGACCATTATCCAGGAATCCAGAACCCACTAATACAACCAGTCTTTGCAAGCACCTCTATCAGAATGTCCCCATAGCAAATGAGAGGGGATGTTATTTTCCACAAATTAAGTCTCTGTTTAGGTCCTGTTGACCTCTCAAGGTCACAAACTCTTTTTGTCTTTGATCCAGATTTTTATTTATCTTTTTTTCCAAAGACTTAATTTTCACTCCTGTGCTTTTATTTATTTATGTGCTCTGCGTGTGTCTGTGGGGTGGGGTGAGGTGTTCTATTCTTTGACTTATCCTACACTTATTTGGGATAAGGGAACTCATTTTCTACCTCAAATAAATTAGTTGTTAATGAAAGCTTTTTGATGTAGTGCAAAGGGAGGGCATGTTTGATATCAGCAGCTGTGTGCTGTTCGATTTACTGTTTGTCCAAGTGCCGTCAGAAACATCAGCCTTGTCCCCCTATTGCTCCTCTCTCCCTCTACTATTTCTCCCATCCTCCTTTTCCCTCCATCTCCCTCCCCACTCCACAAACCCCAAAACTATTGAGCTACTCCTGCACTGCTCTGACTTACATCAGAGAAAGAGATACCTTCTGCTTCTCACGTGCTCATGCAATGGTGTACCCTTCTGGAAGTTTCATGCAGGAAGGTGTGCGGAACTTGGGTTTGTAGGGGCTGATAAAATAGGTGCTGAGAGAAGTTTTGCAGCCTGCTCAAAAGAACAGAGTTAACAAGGCCAGGTTGGAGATCTCTGAAGCCCTACTCTCATCAAGACGGAAGGAAAGAGAAAATAGGGGCTTTGTCCTGTGGGCTGTTTCTGTCCAGCAGGAGGGGCAAGTTAAAAACGTATTTCTCTTGGACAACTCAGCAAGGCAGCATATGTTAAGTATTTCTGTAAGTATTCTCAGTAAATTGAAGTTTCTAGGTTTGCAAGAGAAGATTGCTGGAAGGTGTTGATGATCAGGGAGGCTTTAAAAGATAGACAAGAGCTTCTTGCTTCAGTCTCAGAAGAGAGCTGAGGTTGTCCCAGGGCTGGTAGACACAACCTAGGAAAAATTTGCTTTCAAATATGATGTAATAGTCATTCCCATGCTTGGGGCCAGGAAAGAAGTTGGCTTTGTGGAGAGAAGAATCTTGCTGGGACCCAGTGACAGGTTTTGATCATGCAGAAGGGAAAGCTTTTACTTTCTGAGAAGTCTAGAAGAGGTACACTTGGCTATTCTCTTTTTCTACAAGGCAATGGCTAGAACCTTCACATGTAGTGATTAGAAACAAGTATTCCATTTTCTTTAAAACTTAGAACAGGAAAGCTTTGGAAGAGTGTGGCTATTGGAGTAGGTGGTGCTTCTTCTCACCAAGTTGGTGTCCACACCCACATGACCCTCTGGGTCATGGTTCTTCCCAAGGCCAGACGATCTCCAGGAGTCTCAGGCAATCATCCAGCCTCCTCATACTCTCCTCATTACCCTCAGCCCCTCCAGAGCTGCCTGATAGTCATTTACACTCAGAACTTTCTAGGAACTAGGAAGCTGCACTCATTAACCCCTGTGGTGCTAGGGAACTGAATTCCCATTCAGGACCCCAACACATCCTGCTTGATGCCCTTCAGCAGTGAGCTCTGGTCTCTGGGTGATTCATTTCTCTACTGGTTTGCACAGTGCACCAAGTTTGAAGGAGAAAGACCGCTGTTGGCGTCTCCAGGGCATTAAGTCCCCAGAGGGAGGGCTCATTTCTACACATCCTGCACCGCCCCAAGCATGGTGCTCTGTCCCACAGCTCTGGGGACCTTCCCCATGTACAGCTGGCTCAGTGTTCTTTCCAAGTTTATTCTGGGCAAAACCAGCCCCTAACCACTGCTGTCTCATGTCTAAATTCTCCAGCGAGCCCAGTTCTAATTAATTACTCTCTACTCTACAATCAAGAGGGAACCCTGCTTGGTAGGGGTGGGAGGAAATAGAGAATTCAGTGGAGATCTTTAGGTTGCAAAGTGTGCTGTTGGCAGCAGTACTTCTTCCAAAGGGAAAGGAGAAGAGGGCATGTTAAACTGTGCCCAAATTTCACACTTCTTCCACCCCAGTTCCTGGCAGAGGTCACTTGGTGGTGTCAGAACATGAGCCCGGAACTCAGCGATCCTCATTTCCGCATTTTTAATTTTTAAGATTTACAGGGGCCACATTCTTTTTATTATTATTATTATTATTACTATTATTATTATTATTATTATTATTATTATTTTGGTACCAGGATAGGAACTCAGGGGCACTCGACCCCTAAGCCAGATTCCCCAGCCCTATTTTGTTATTTATTTATTTATTTATTTGGAACCAGGGATTGAACTCAGGGACACTCGGCCACTGAGCCACATCCCCAGCCCTGTTCTGTATTTTATTTAGAGACAGGGTCTCACTGAGTTGCTTAGGGCCTCGCTAAGTTGCTGAGGCTGGCTTTGAACTTGCGATCCTCCTGACTCAGCCTCCCGAGTTGCTCGGATTACAGGCATGCGCCACCACGCCTGGTTTGTGTTTTATTTAGACATAGGGTCTCACTGAGTTGCTTAGAGCCTTGGCTGGTTTCGAACTTGAGATCCTCCTGCCTCAGCCACGTTCTTACCTGCCACCTAGGGCTTTACCCTGAATCCACTTCAGTCTTACCCGCAGAGAGGCCAGAAGCTGATTTAGGGGGTAAGTCCACTGATTCTCAGCCTGGCTTCACTTCTCAACCACCTATGGGCATTTATTTATTTATTCATTTCTTTTTTTTTTATTGATATTGGTTATTTTTGAAAGTTCTAGATGCTCAGTTCATTATTTTATTTATTTATTTATGTATTGTTTTGCCACTGGGATTGAACCCAGGGGCATTTACCACTGAGATAACTACATTCCCAGTCCTTTTTATTTTATTTATATTTTTTATTTTGAAGCAGGGTCTCACTAAATGGCTTAGGGCCTCACTAAGATGCTAAGGCTGGCTTTGAACTTGTGATCCTCCTGCCTTAGCCTCTGCAGTCACTGGGATTATAGGTGTGGGCCACCATGCCAAGCCCAAGGGCTTAATGTCACGCTCCCATGGCATCATATTTTCAGATACAATTCATATACTATAAAATTTCCCCTTTGAAAGTGTATAATTTTATGATTTTTAAATCTCTACCAAATATATTAAATATATTGCAAGTTCTGTAATCACACTAATTCTGGAAAGATTTCAACCCCCAAAGAAACCCATACCCCTTAAGCAGTCTTTCCCTATTTCTTGTCTCTCTAGCCCTAGAATACCACTAAGCTACTTTCTGTCTCTAGGGATTTGTCCATTCTGGATATTTTCTATAAGGGGAATCATAAATATGTGTCCAGCTCTGTTCTGAACCTGTGAATTGAAATATCTGAATCTTATACATTTTTAAAAAGTCTCAAGTGATTAGACATAACCAGGGTTTGAATGACCTGAGCTAGAAAAGAGGACGTATTCTGCATAGGACGTCCTCATTGCTTATCCAGTGAGTGTGCAGGAAATGATTTGTTGAATAACCAAGTCCAGTTGTGTGAGGCTTCAGAAGATTCTCACAACCCTAGTATGATTAGGATGCCCATCCTGTCCGTAGAGTCTACTTTTCCACTTTCCAGGTCTCCTGTTTCAAAGAAGCCAGTCGCTGCGAGAGACCACGCAAGCCCTGTGTCTGCCTCATGCCTTACACAGTTCTGCATGATGCCTGGATGGCCATTTATCACATTAGCATCTCTGTCCTCTGCTCTGTGCCTTCTGGGATGGGCTAAGGATTTCAGGATCAGCAAGAAAGAATACTCAGGACCATCATATAAATGTTCAAACTTGGCTTGCAATTGTGTAAGGAAGTGGAAATGGCTTGATGGAAACTCATTTCCAAAGCCTGGAACACAAAGCAGAACCCTTCTGGGGGAGTAAATAGATACTCACGCATTGCTTTGTTCAACAGTTCCTTTCTGAGCACCTACAGTGTGTCAGATAGGGTTGGGATAGAGCTGTACATAACACATGACAAGCCCCTGCACTTCAGGGTTAATGAAGTGGTGCGGGACAATGCTCAGGAAAATGGATGGACAATAACGAACTAACAGATACATAATAAAATGCTAGATAGAAATGATGCTACAAAGAAAGATAAACCAGGATGAGAGGGTGGAGAGGGATAGAGAGGAAGACATGCCAATCTGAAGAGTTTAACCTGGGGAGGCCTTTCTGATACATGTCATTACCCACATAAAGTTAGGAGGGGGCAAGCAGGCATCTCAGGAAAGAGCATTTCAGGGAGAGAGAATAGCAAGTGCAGATGCCCCATTGTTCAACTCTGGCCCAACATAATAATTCCCCTGGAAACACTTTAAAGTTCTCTAGGGTTGGACCCTACCCTAGCTAAATTAAATGAAAATCTCTATTGTGTGTGTGTATGTGTGTGTGTGTGTGTGTGTGTGTGTGTGTGTGTTTCTTTAGTACAAATAACTAAGGACATCTAAAAGGCCATAGTAACTGGAGCCCAGTGAGTCTGTGATCCATGGGCGGGGAGAATCAGTGTGGAGACAGGCAGGGCCCATCTGGGTCCTGGAGGCCTTGAAACCCATGATAAGGATTGTGAGCATCATTTTAATTGATGGAAAGCCACTAGGTAGTTTTGAAGGCGTGGATCAGAAGAGCAGGTCAGCACACCTGTGTCTTTTCCCCCTCTCTGGAGATGTCAACAAAGATGGGAGTAGCATGCAGGGAAGCTGTCTTTGCTTTATAGAAGGACACAGAGTTAATCCCTGTTTGGTTATATTTCTCTAGAGGAGACATGTAGGCATCCATCGTGGGCTAGAAGCCACAATGCTAGAATGTCTCTGAACTCACCATATTCTAAATTTTCCCCTGGTCTTTTAGATGAAGAAGATGAATGCATTTCTAGGTGTAAGTACAGGGAGGGCCTCCAACTGTCTCATTTCTTCCTGGAGAGGTGGTTTTAAAAATGCAAACACAATGAAACAGATGAGGAGAGTTGCAGATTACATTTCTGACAATGTGTAATCTCCGCCTGTTTGAGCGTTGTCATTAGGAAGCCTTCTGATTATTCTGGCAGCTCTGGTTTCTAACTCCCTGTGGACAGAAAGAGGCATGAAGAGAATTACATTTCTCCAAGGATGGGGCCAAAGGTCGTTCTGTGCATTGGACAGCTGGCTCTAGTCATATTGAAGTGCTGTGGCCTCAAGTGTTACTAACAGAATCGCTGATGGCCCTGTTGTCAGTTTCTGTACGCTCACTATCTATTACAAATTAAGCTGAAATTGTGGACTCTCAAAAATCAGGGAAGAAAATCTCCACCTGCTCTCCCCTGTCTCTTGTATTCATTGCAAGTCCCTGGTGCTCTAGCAGCTTTGAAAGGCAACAGAGATGGCACCATGTCCTGGCTGAATGGATGCCTGTGCTGCGGCCACCCAGGTCTGGTGCTAGGAGGAGGAAGCAGCATGGGGCCCTTGTGCCCCTCTTGGCAATATATTGGTAAAACACCTCTAAGAATTTTAGGTAGTGCCTTGTCCATGTCATAACAGTGCTGAAAAGACTGCCCTCTCCCATCCCCCTACTTCACAGCCTCTGTTCTGCTCAGATCCCACAATTCAATAATAATGGCACTGAACTGGAATCAGAGATGGGAGCTTTAGGCCTACCACTAACGAGCATTGTGGTCTTGAGCAGGTGATTAACCTTCTCGAACTTCAGTGCACTAATCTGTAAAATGAGAGGATTCAATTTGATAGTGCTCTGATGTTCCTTTAGGCAGTCTGAGTCGGAGATGGCTGGCAGTTTGTCAGGGCACTCAAGTGTGAGTGAGCAGGACCTAGGTGGGTGCCACAGCTTGATGCTTCCATGGGCTGTGGTATGGCCAGGCCCCCGTTAAGGCCTCTCTTGTGGGGAGGAGCTGGAGGAGGAGAAGGTCACAAGGAAGAGGAAACAGGCTCCAGGATCAGAGAGACAGAAGTTCAGCCCTTCATCATGTCCTGACTGTATGACCTCTAGCAAACAACTGCACTCAGTGAGCCTCAGATCCTTGACCTTGGAGACAGGATTGTTGTAGTACCCAGAAAGATTCTGCAAGACATAAGTGAGACAGGTAAAAAGCACCCCCACACAGGAGCGCTTATTAAAGTTCATCATTGCCAGCAGTGACCTTTTCAATATTAGCTAATATTTATTATTTATACCTTTGGCATCCTTGATTATCTTTCAGCATCACACAGAAGTCAGAAAGATTAGCTGTCTTTAGTTTCAGGTTCTATTGCAAATATTTCTAACCTGGCCCCAAATCTTCCCATTTGACTCTCATTTCCAAAAACTGTATCATTTGGGGTGTGAAGGACCCCACAATGTTATCTGAAGATTGGCTCTGGGATGTTCCTTTATCCTTAATTTATTAATGAAAACTCTCTCATAAACATGACATATCAAGGACTTCACCTCCTAGAAACCGATAGGTGTCAGGAAAATGCAGGCAAGTCAAAAATTACTCTTCTTCGTGGGGGGCATTAGAATCTTCTGTCAATCAAGGGAGCCAGACACACCCAACATTGCCCTGGAAGGCCTAACTGACCATGTCAAGATTAATTCAGTCGGGCTGGGGTCGTGGCTCAGTGGTAGAGTGTTCACCGAGCATATGTGAGGCACTGGGTTCGATCCTCAGCACCACATTTAAAAAATAAATAAATAAAATAAAGGTATTATGTCCATCTACAACTAAAAAAAAATATTAAAAGTAAGATTAATTCAGTCTATGTTCATTCCAAAGTCTGTGTTTTTCATTCATCATTCAGCAGACATTTGTGACAGTGTGTGTGAGCAGCGTGATTTGTCCTGGAGACAGGTGCAAACCCATAAAATTCTAGCACCTGCCTTCAAGAGCTGCGAGTCCCAGGGCAGGTGGGCGGGGTCCTGAAGTATACAAGGCAAGGCGACAGCTGGCTGATGGAGCAGGGCTCATGTGCTCAAGTTATCAGTGTCGTCATCATCCAAGAGTTAAAGGACTTACCCTGTGATTCCAAGAGCTGTCTGAAGGAACATGCATGCCCACCATCAAATGAGTGGCATAGATAGAACATGATAGAACCATTCAGAGGTGGATCCTCTGGGAATGCTTCCGGAAAGGGGTGAGTCTTCATATAGGTCATCGAGATGTTCGTGATCTGGATTGGCAGAGAAAAGGGACACATCAAGCTTTCCTCGGGCAGAACTTAGAGAAGATGCCATCTAGATTGGGATCTTGCTGTTTTAGGGAGTTGCAACTCAGAAAGGTGCTGGAGCTGGGGTGTGGGAAGGAATATATAAACTGTCAGAGGCCCCAGCACATCTTGACTCCAGCTCTTCTGGCCACCTTTGCCTCTTTAGCGGTGGTGGTCTTTCTTCTGTCAGTGTTAGCCTCAGTGGAGTCTGGGCCATCTGTGCTTCACTCAGGCACCTTCCCTCACCTCTTCCCCTTCTCCTGGCCTCTTCCTCCCTCCCTCCTTCCTTCTCTCTGCATACACAAGTATCTGCCAGGCATACACTCTGATTCTTTCTTCTGAGTCCCCATGTCCTCTTCCAAATCTTCTGTGTGTCCCACAGAGTCCTGCTTGTCCATAGTCTACTGCTCCTGCCTCATGCTCCATTTCTTGGCCTGGGGATGTCTACCTCTGAAGGGATACCAGGTGTGTCCTCCTCGGGGTCCTCCCCAAAGCTTCTGAGCCTCACGCAGGCAAAGCTGCACTTGCTGTGCTCGGGCACCACTTAGGGAGCCCACTCTCCTTCTGAATGCTAGCGATTGCCCATCCCATGCCCCAGGTTCATGGCCTTCCATGCCCTCCCAGGTGCAGGCCATTCTGGGAAGCAGGCAGGAGCCTCAGCTTTGATCACACACACAATAACCTCAGCGCCCAGGCATCCATGCTAATCACTTTTGATTACGAATGGATTAAACAGGACAGCAGCTGTGCAGGGCTGCTTTGATTCCGGCTGGCTCAATAATGAGATGCACAGGCACAAGTCAGGGGGCTGCAGCCATCAAGCCTGCCCCACCCTCTCCCATCCTCCTGCAGGGGCCCCTCAGGGTGGTGGGCACTGCTCAGAGACAAAGGGGAAATGGAGGCAACACACACACATGGTCCCTGAACACAACAGCTTCAGTTCACCTAGTCCCTTTGAGATGCCCTGTGGCCAACCTTATGCTGTGCACTCTGCCCGTGGCTCAGCCTTTTTCTGTACCACTGTTGTAGGGAATGCAGTTTGCTCCCTCCACATCCCATCTAGGGCAAGGAGTGGAGCCATGGGGACACAGCTACCCTGCAGAGAGGAAACCCAGGCTCTGCTAAGAGCAGCCAGATCCAGAGGGAGAGCTTAGTGGCATCTCCCTTCCCTTAACTGCCCTTGTGTGGTCACTCTCATTATCAGGGACAGAAGAGATAATAGTGTCCCCAGTGAGATCCTTCGTTTCTGTAACAGGTGTAAAGCATATTCATGGCCCCCAACCTGTTTTATTTTCTTCCAATCCTGTGAGCCAACCTGGATCTTAGGACATCCTTGCAGAAATAAGGAAACTGGAGTGCAGACAGGCAAATGCTTCTCCCAGGTGACTTTTGGTACCCACTGTGGTTCTTCAGGGACCAGCCCAACCCCTGTCCTTTTGCCACCTAACCATCTACCAGCTTCTCTTTCCCCTCATTAGAGAATGTACTGAGTATATCTAGTTTCTCACTTTGGACCCATGAAGCAGTGATGACCGGGTGTGTCTATTTTTGTTTACAGACTGAAGCACTCAGGGTTTGGTGGGGAATGAGCAGCTGTCTTGGCTAAATTGCAGGACTTAGGGAGGCAAGGGAGATAAGAGGGAGTCAGCACCAAAGCCAAGAGTTCTCTGGGCTCTTGGATCCACTAATAAATTTGACCTTGGGGTATTTAATGTTTGGCCAAAAGAGTTTGAAAAAGCAATGGGGAATCCCCTGTTTCTAATAAAAGCTTCCACAGAAGAGCCAATATTTCCAGCTACCTCCTGCCCACCTCATCCTAAGCCCAGGATGGCAAGTTGTCAGCCTTATACTGAGGTGGTCACTTAAAACCTAGCCACAGTAGAATCATGGCCAAAACCCCCCTGACCCATTGCCCATGACCTCATGTCAAAGTTCAGAGGATCATCGGCTTTGAGGGCAGGTAAAGGAGCAAAGTTTAATACCAATCATTCTGTCTGTTCCTATGGCACAGCACACTCTGCCTATCATCCCAAAAGTGATCTAAGTCAAGTTGGTGATGTTAAGCAGACAGACTCATGGACACATATGAGCTATAGTCAGCTCATACCGAGCAGCAAGGACCCCTTGGGCACACCACTTCTCAACTCTTCCATCTGTGACTTCAGGTTAGTAACCTGAAGCCATGTAAGTATTTCCACTATGGAACTTGGAAATGCCTTATGTCACGGCCTTGCTTCACCCCACCCCTCAAAGAGTTATTAAAGTTTTTCCAGCGCACGACTGGTTAGTAACAGTTACTCCTCCTATTGGTGCCATGTGGTCTGATCTGAAAGCCACATTTTAAGGAGGACTTTTTATGTAAGCTTTGAAACTGGGAACCATGTCTAGGAAGGAAGAGTTGAAAGCACTTGGGAAATCCTACCTGGGGATAGGTTGTGCCTATCCTCAAATGTATCAGGGGCTGACCCATGGCAAGAGGACTTAGCAGGCTATCATGTGTGCCGATGGGCTGGACTGGAGAACAAGGGGAGAGGAAGAATCTGAAATCCTCTGAGCTTGGTGTCTGGATCTAACTTCAGACACCTGTCACCGAGTGGGTTGCTCAGGCAGTATGCTTCCATGTCTGCAAAATGGGCCTCACATTTCCTATTTCACCAGAAGATCATAAGGGTGGGGGGAAAAGTTGGTTCTTGTTCCTCAGAACTAGGGGAATGAGTTTCAACTGAACACAGGTGGAACTTGCTGAAGAAGATTGCTGTACTACTGAACTCAAGCGCTCAAGCTAGGTCCCCATCTGTTAGAGAAGTTGGAAAGGGGATTCCTGCAGGGGAGGGGGTCGGTATGGATAATCCCATCCATGTGAGGACTTCCAAGCCAAGAGAATGTCCCTGGGCAAGTCACTGACCGATTATTTGCCTCATTTCCTCCATCTGTCAAATAAGCAGAGTAATTTTTTCCTTTTCTTGTTTCTCACTATTGCTGAGATGGTGAAAGGGAATCCTTGCTTGCATGATTTTAGATCTAGGAAGTAAAGACCTCAGATTTCACCATTCTTGTTTCAATAAAGATACTTTATATCTTGGAATATCGCAGTGTTTCCTGTGACTTGGTTATTGCATGCTTGCCATTTGGCACCCAGTAGGTTATGGAGGATAATACTTAATTTAAAAACAGCCCTGTGACAAAGTCTTTTACATTTTGTGTAGAAATACCTAGTGTGTCTTAGAACTGAGGTGCTTAATATCCCACAAGGTTGAGAAAAGCCTTAGGTGAATGGGGAGAATGGGCCTCTTGGACAATCCCATGCCTTCCCTGTAGATACAGCACAGTGAGTAGGTAGACATGGCTAGATAAGACTTTTCTACTGTGCTGTCCCTCTTCTCTCCCAGAGCCAGCTTAATACAGCTCCCCAGGTAGTAATGGTCTTCTGCCTTCCAAATTATTGGCCTCTTACACCCTGTTATTTACATAGACCTGGAATTTCTTTTTACCAAAGGACATGGGGACTCCTGTTTTTCTTTCCTAGTTTGAAGTAAACACAGCAAATAGGTATCCTGGGAATAACGATTATGGTATAATTGATTGATAGTGGATATTTTCCTAAAGCCAGGCTTAAGTAGGAAGAGATGTGGAAGGAAAAAGTAGATCTCTTACTTACTGAGAAAAAGCAGACCTCTTATATACTCATTGAGAGATGAGCACAGGGCTTCTCCTAAAGACACACTTGGGCCTTGACAACTCCTCAGTTGTGCCAAGACACTTACCACTCTGCCATTTTTCCTATGATATTTTACCTTCAGGTATCTGTGGGCTATTGGTAATCCCTGCTTTCAGCAATAGACAGTTTGTATGAAGTCTGATAATGCCTCAGGTGAGTGAGAGGCTCCCCATTGCCTTTCCTAGATTCAGAGGCTATCGGATCACAACGAACTCTGCAAAGAGGATTGGTCAACCAGAGGAGGTGTGACTTGCCCAAGGTCACACTACCAGTGAATTGCCAGCTACGGCTGCAGAAATGCACACTGCCAATCCCCGTAGTGGGCTCTTCACTGGAGCTATAAATAAATAAAAGGCTTGGGCCTATGATTACTAAAGGAGTCTCAGAATGAGTTAATTGCTAATTTCAGTCCTGCCAATGTGCCTTTGTGTGTTACAATCATTGAGCTGTGTCTCAGTGCCCAAAGTGTAGATGGGCACCACACAACTGAGTCAGCTAGAAATTCTGGGCAGGTTTGTCCAAAAGTGGGTGCACTGTGAGTCAGATGCATGAGAATTCAGGGAGAACAGTTAAAGAATATGGTAACTGGGAAGAAATCTTGGGGGATTTAGTCCATATTTGATGGAGTTGTTTGAAGAGAAGGAAACCTCTATTTCTAGCTACCTCTGGGATCTGATTACAAATTCTTGAGAGTGAAATCACAGAGAGTGTTGCATTTTTACCAAACTGTGGTTGGTTGCAGGGTTATGTGAGACACAAGCACACACATACCCAGGCCAGGAAGAGTTTCTGGTGGACCAGCTGCTTCTCGAAGTCCCAGGCAAAATACAAGAGGAACACATTTTTAACAAAGTACCAGGGTGTGTATATTCCAAGAGGCCAGGCCTGCTTCAAAGATGTCATGCTGGAAATTGAGTCCTGTTTTCCTGGGCCTTTTTGTTTGCACACCTCCTGGGAGTATTTTTAGAAGCTGTGGTTGACCCCACAGGGGTCTTCAATGATGAAAATCCAATTTGGAAATAGCCAGGTGTCTGAGTCCTCAAAGTGTTTCCAGTCCTGAAGATCAGGAACCTGTCCCCAGCACTTAAAATACCTGTGGCTCTTATTCAAGAAAAGGACTGCCTGTGGAAGGGATTGCAAATTGATTGGGCAAATAGTTTTCAAATAGCAATTCAAAGAGATTTTCACTTTAACCAATAGCAAAGCATATAAGCAAGCAGATTCCAGTTGGTTGATTAAAAGAAGCAAGCAAAATAACCTGTTCTGACTTCTTTAAAAATACTTAGTAATCTTTGTGATGAAAACCCTAAGCCAGGGTATTTGGTAGACAAAGACTCTCTTTTAAAGTTTTTGTCTTGTGAAGGTTGTTGCTTGCAAACACTTCTCAGTGCCTTTTAATGAAGATGGTTGTCTGTGGGCCCCACAGGTTCTGCCTTCTGATATCCAGTTCGTTCTTTCTGTCAGGGGCAAAATTGTCCTTGCTATTTATGTTCCTTACAGTTTTTGTGCTATGTAGCTTTTGAAGATGATGTAATCTCATGTTTCACATCCGTAGTAACAAAGATGGCTTATTTAGGATTTCCCATTTCTTGGCAATGTTTAAAGAGCCCACTTATATGATTATAATAGTCTTCTTCAGAATGCAGTTATCCCTTCCATTATTGCTTAGTCTTATCTTACGAACACTTACCTATTGTCTATCTTAGCTCATGTCTCTTAAAGACCTATCCTCGGTGGGATGCCGTGGCCCATGACAGCACTTAGATTGTGCCACATACGTGAAGCAGCTGAGATTGAACATAGGCTTCAAGTTCAGATAGAACTGTGTGTGATGTGTGGATCTGTCAATTACAATCGGGTGACTTTCAGTAAGTTATTTAATGTTCCAAGTTTCCGTCTTCTCTTTTGTTTGATGGTATACATTTAGTATTGCTTTATGAGGTTCTTGAAATAATTTAGTGCCATAAGCTGATCCCTGAAAATCATTTGGTAGGTTTTAGGGATTCCCAGCATCTATGATGTGCCTGAGACTTGGCATGACCTCGTTTGCCAGAATGGAGGAAGGGAAGGCGGAAGGAAAGAAGGAAGGAGAGTAAATTTCAGTGAGAGAAAATACACATGATAATTAGTAGTGTTCACAGCAGTGTACATACACTATAGTCTCTAGTGATTCTTTGATCAGTCAGGTTGAGAAATAAGGCTGCTTTGGATTAAATCCTCTTGAGATCAGAAAAATTTTAGAGGAAGATCAAGATGGTAGATATTACCCTACATGCCTACACTTTTAGGCTGTTCAGAGATGATAGGAAGCCTGACTCCTGCCTTCATGGTGAGTTGCACAGGGCTTGGCTGAATGTGGTGACCATATCCTTGGGAGTCAAGGCTGTCTCCATGGTGGCAGGTAGGGTGATAGCAACTGTCCATTAAGGGATTCTTGAGATGGTCGTGGATGGCTAAGACAGGAGATTGGACTTACCACGATTTGGAGCTATTTTATTTCTCCCACTTTTTACCTCTATAACCCTGGGGGACATTATTTAGTTTGAGCCTCAGTGTGTTCAAGCAGACACTGGAAAAAATACTACTATCCTGCCCTGATAGTGTGAAGATTCAGAGGAATAATGAAATAAACTCCCTGAGTCAAGAACAGGCAAAAGTAGGTCCTGAAAAATCATGATTTTTTTTTTTTTTTTCTTCACATAATTGCTTGGAGTTCAGGGTTGGCTTTTTGGAGGTGACACTGCCTTTTTACCTGAAGCTTATAAAAGTGTGACTACCTGCAACTACAAGGTTCAGCTATCATTGGGCCCAGCTTAGCTTTATCCCTTTTAGATAGCCACCTGTAATTGTGATTAATTGCTCCAGATTTGGCCCAAGGGACCCAGATTCTCTGCCAAATTGGCTATCCTGAACAGAGCTTTTGACTCCAGCACTCAGATACTCTCTGAAGCAGGCACCTCTGACTTTTCCATTCTCTGCTGCTGAGTGAACCTGGGGGTGTAAATCAATTTCCTGGGATTCACCAAGGGGATGAATTAGAAAGCTTTGATACTCGTCTCGTAGCCAAGTGAGCAGATCATCTGGTCAGTTCTAAGCAGAATTTCAGTAAATGATGAGAAGAGGGAGACAAGGGTGGAGATTCCCCTAGCATCCAGCTTTGCTTGGCATATGTTCAATGAGGGGGACCTCCTTTATTCGCTTTTTACTGACTTTGGAAATAGCCCACAGATGCTTGCAATGCGATTTCTTAATATTATTCAAAGGAAAGGACCCACAGTCCAGATTGTACTCCCGAGAAGCAACATCTCTTTAGCAGTTTTCTTTCCTGGTTTATTAGTTGTGCTTTCTTAAGCATGCTGCTTGCTGAACTTCAGATGAAGAGAGCAGACATCACTCTCTTCATAAATGGTAAAGAAACAAAAAGAAAGCATCTTTCCCATGAGAAACTTGTAGCAAATATTACAGGCTCTGAACTTAAAAAGAGGTCTGGACACATGTCCAACCCCCTCCTCTAAGAGAACAAATGTAGCATCTTTAAGGTGCTGAATTGTTTTCCTTTCTTTCCCCAGGGAAGCTCTGTCCACACTGGGAATGGCTTGCTCACCTGTGTAGAGGTCTCTTAAGATATGAATTTTAAAAATTTCACTTTTATAAAGCTTTAAATCCAGCAAATCTTAACAGAGAAATCAATACCAAAAAACCCCATAGAAGTTGTGCTATTCTGGATGAAGTGGAGTTGGTGCCTGACACTTCTCTCTCAACGCCTCCGTCCCACCTCAAAATTTCCCAGGGCTCCCTAGGACATAGTTGGGAAATCACTGTTCAATACGATTCTCTTGCATGGTTCATTTCAAAATGTTGAAAGCATCATGGAAAACCTGACAAAGCCTCCAACCATAATTTTAAACATAGCTGGGGGTTCAGAGAGTGTTATTAATGATGTAAAAGAACATGAGTTAACCAAAGCAGACTGAAATGCCACTGTACCACCTATGAGAGATGAACCTCTAAGACTACTTAACTTTTGCAAGCCAATTTCACCGAAGTGCCTATGAAATGGTGATTTTAACATTCATATCACCAGTTTATACTAGCTTTACCATAACGCCCCCTCCTTGTAGCATGCAAGATGTCTGCTGTGGAGTCCAGTTTTCCAGGTCTGAGGAACAATGCATTTGAAAAGAAGTATACTGTTCAAAAGAGGCAGGAATATTGTTTAGGTTCATCAGGTTCAAATGACAGAAAACAAGATAATTATCTCAGTGGGTTCTGGATTAGGGTATTCAGAGGCCTTTTCTTTCATTAGGTCTTGGTAGTTGTAGCTCATGGGCAAGGCAGGAGATTAAGACATTTTCACCCAGAAGATGAAGTAGCTGTGTCTTGGAGAGCAACCAACTATGCACACCACTGTAAGAGCATGGGTGACATATCAGGGTTGCACAAGGCTTTTAAAAATAAAAAAGGTAAAATCTCTTTTGGCTCCATCTCTAGGGGAATTTGTTACAGATCTCACCTGTAAATATTAGAACCCCATAATTCAAAGAACAATAAAAGACAAATAGATGCAATCAAGACCAGGCTTGCTTGGAGTTTTACACAAAGTTCCTATTAGTCATCCTCATGACTCTTTGGGAAGGGAGTCTGAAGTTAGTGCTGGAGCTCTCAGTAGTTTCAGGTTTAACCTTTAAAATTCTGTAAGACTGAAAGGATTTAGCAAAAAGACGCAGCCCAGCTAAAATGGCAGCCTCAAGTGTGTGACTCTTTTCTTAGGCTAGTCAGCTCCTTGGCCTCTGTACTATGCATCGCAAATGCCTTGATGGTTAGTACTAAGGACCTTTGAATGGGAAGATTGTTTACTTTCAGCTCAGAGATGGATTTGACTTCTGCCTCACTGGAGGCTGAACTCAGGTAGACATCTGTCCAAATTCCTATTTGTAAACCAATTTTGGAGCCACAGTACGGAACTATCTCATTGTCTTCAACTCTGAGTCTTCAGAGAGTCATACTTCCAGAATGTGTAGACAAGCTCATAGTGGAATGCATTTTGGAGGGAGAGTTGGTGGAAGGGAGAGGAGAGAGGAAACTCCATAGTGCTTCCTCCATCTCTTTTTCTTTTCTTTTTTTTTTTTTAGTGTTCAATATTTTATTCTTTTATTATTATTATTTTTATTTTTACAGACTTCATTTTGATTCATTGTACACATATGGGGTACAAATTTTCATTTCAATGGTTGTGCATGATGTAAATTCATATTATTGTTAATCACACATGTATGTAGGGTAATGATGTCTGTCTCATTCCACCATTTTTCATACCCCCACCCCCTCCCCCGCTCATTTCCCTCTACATAATCTAAAGTTCCTCCATCTCTTTTTCATACCTAAGATGAAAGGGACACTTTGAGGTGCTGAAAGGGTGGGACAAGAGAGAGCACAGAGTTCATTTAGTAGGTGGCAAAAGAGACCTGAATGGGTTAAATGATCTGTTGAAATGTGCCATAGTGAGTTGCAGAAGAACCAGAGTTAGGGCACAGTTTTCTCCCTCTCAAAGTCTAATGCTCTTTTGTGTGATCATGTATTCCAATGTCCTGTTTCCTTCTGTGGTCCAGAGGCTGTTACTTAGACTTCTTTCCTTCTCTTTCTTGACACCTGATATTCTTATAATTCTTTCTAACCCTTCATAATCCCTCAGTCTCTAGCCATCTTGACATCTAAAACGTTCTTTGGGTTATATCTGTGTGGTCGGGTTCATTTCTGTGGACTTTCCATTAGATAAATTACTTAATCTTTCTAGTTCTTGGTTTTGTCTAGAGTGAATGTAGTTAAAACTTCAGCACCCTCAAACACACATACTCATGGATGCTTGGGGTAGCTTGCTGGGGCATTGCCTTCTACATAGGATGCTCCAAATGTTTTTGTGGGTTGAGAGGTGGGAGGAGGATGGAGTCAGCTTCTCTTGAAGACCCTTTCCCACAGAACAGGAAAGGGAAAGGAGGACAGATGGAGAAAAGAGAAGGTGAGGTAGATGGCTCATTTAATGAAAGGATGGTATCTTTGAAGGCAAATTTGAACCTGGTTCATTTGTTCTCTTCAGAACCATCTTTCTTCCTTTATCTTCCTACCTACCTGTCTATGCACACATCTGGCGTCCGTCCATTCCCATACCAGCATCTCTTTCTGTAACCCACAAGGGATGAACTACCTGGGAAGAGCAGATGATCTGGAGGGTCCCTGAGCCACCAGGCTTCTATTTGTCCAGTCATGTGTCAGCAAGTCTGTGGTCCTCCTGGCCAGATGTCCAGCATGACCTCTGTCCTTCTCCCACTTCTGTGTCTGTGACCCCCTTCCCAGATGCAAGTGTCCTGGGTCAGTCTGAAGGATAGCTGAAGATCTCTTAGGTCCTACCCTATCATGGTGTGGTGCATATTTTTGACAAAGGCCAGCAGAGGGTAAGGATTTCCCTGGGAACAAGAGGGGAGGAACATGGCACAGATCCCTCCTCTCATGTGGAGGAAACTTTAGAAATTATGGCATTTGCAAGCCTGTCCTATGCTCATGATGGTCATGGAGTTTCTGGAGCTGTGCTATGGGAGATTTTTGGTGAGTGAAGCAAAGGGAGAATCCCATTTAGAGAGCAGAGGAAGTGAGCAGGAGAATAAGATATCTCTGTTTGGGAAGTTGAAGAGATTTCTCAGTCCCTTAAGGCCCCATACTTCTCTTCATCTTCCTGCAGCCCTCCCTTTGAGCATGGATAGACAAAAAAAACAAAAAACTGAATTTATGCTATGAGAGAAACTGGAGAAGCTGTAGCTCTTCAAAAATGGAAGGCAGGGTCATTCTCCTAATATTTGAACGTGGACTGTTCCAGAGAGCAGTAAGACGTGTCAAGAATGAGATTGGTCTGAGCAGGGCCCTGGGAACACTGCCCTGCTCTACCAGGGAGATGAAAGAATTTTCTCCTTCCTTTGCCTTTTAAATGTAATTCTGTCTGCCCTTCTCTCCTCTCAGCCCTGGAGCTGGGAGGGGTACAGACAGTAGCCACCCTGGGAAAGGCAGGATCCTTTTCATTCACTGCAGCCTGATTGAAGTCCCTAGAGCCATGGTGGATTTCATTTTCCTCCTGCTTTCTGTCCGCCTGTCGTGGGTCCCTCCCCCCACAGCTAGGCTGCCATTGGCAATGAACTGCTTCCTAGTGGAACTCAATGGGATAGGGTGCCAGAGGGGTTGATAGTTAGGAAGGGTCTTGTCCTGGGCTTTTGAAGACAATGACTTTGGTGAAAAACAGGCTTATCTTTTCTTGCCTGCCTCAGTTTCCCCTGAATTCCTGGGCATTTCCACCTTACCGTCAGGATAAAGGCAGCATCTGACTGGAGTGGAACTGGACAAGGTGATCACTAGAGGACCCTTCCACAGAGGGCCTGGGGGTTAAGCGAGGCAAGCAGGCTTCTGTGAACTAGCAATGTGACCTTGGAAATGTCCCTTAGCTTCTTTTTCTACAAAGTAAGAGTCTTAAAAGCTTGCTTTAGTTACAGAATATTTGTCTTGTAATGAAGTTGCATTGGACAGGGAAAAGCAGAGCCACTCTGGTTGAAGGGAGGGAGGGGGACCCAGTGCGGGCCCTTTGTCAGGACCACATTCTCTCACCCCAGTTCCCAGCAGAAGTGACTGCTGAGTCCCCTGAGGACCCAATATTGTCCTCCTCCTCAGGGACTTGCAGCTGCCTTTTTCAGGCCCTAGCACTGAATGGGTCATTCATAGCACAGATTTAGGTCATCTGTGATTTTGAAATTTGACTTCTGAAACGTTTGTCCTATACTTCTAATTGAAACCTGAGCACCTTTCCTGACTGCAGAATGTGTGGTCTTCTAAGAAATCGCCCACTTTGGGGATTACTCACAGTATAGGGGCTGTGTTCTGCTCAAGAACTTGCATTCGGTTACAGCTTGGTTAGAGCCTGGCAGGCAGGGAGTTGTGTCTTGACAATGAGGAAAGACAGCTTCTGCATACTGTTCTCAGGGCCACACAGAGGGCAGGTGACAAGGCTTGCCTTTGGCTGCTTGCAGGTCAGCTACCACTGTCAATGCCCACTAGACTGTGAGAGACATATTCAGAATCTGCAAGGTGAGAGAATGGAGATGTCACTCAGTGGTAGAGCCCTTTGCCCAGCATGTGCAAGACTTTGGGTTACATCCCCAGCACTGCAAAACAAAAGAAAATAAAACAAACAAAAAAAGAAAGGAAGGAAGGAAGGAAGGAAGGAAGGAAGGAAGGAAGGAAGGAAGGAAAAGAATCAGATGTCCAAGATAAAGGAATTTGGGAGTTTTAGAAGTTCTTGATTACCATCCCTGATGCCACCCCCCTACACCTCCCACTCAGCCTCAGGACCTCCTCAGGAACCAGCACAGCTGAGCTGCACATGGGCCCTTTCATCCCATCCCATCTGAAGGGAGAGCCCTCTCTCTGTGGTGGTGCATTTGCTCACTGTTCAACCTCCTTCACTTGCATATAGTTCTTGCTTAAATTCAACCTCCAACTTCTGCACACTGAAGTATAAGCCAATATTCTCTCATAAAACCGGTAGTGGGTAGAGAAGCGCTTGCTGCCATCGTGGGAGCTGATTAATTCATTCAAATATTGGAGTGCCTCCTTCACGCAGGAAGCGCGCCTGGTGCTGAGTGCCATTTCCTTTTGTCGGCTTGAAGGAGGCCTTAAGCTGCCTCTCACACTTCTGTTCTCCACACTCCGCAATTTACTCATTCTTGCCCTCACCTCGGGGTTGATGATATTCTCCACTTTCCTTTTAAGTCATTTGACCAACAGGTTATTTAGTGACTAAGTGGATGTCCAAAAGATAATGTGCCAACTATTCTGGTTAGAAATGGTCCTGTTGGGCATATTCTTTTTAGCCGAATAAAACAAAGAAAAAGATACATACAAGAGCATAGAGCTGAGGTTTCAAAAATTAAGAACGAAACTGCACACATCTGACACCTTCCTGAGAGAAGGAAAAGAAGATCTAAGGTTTCTGGGGAGAGTGGGATAAACCCTGACTTTGTTGAGTTAGCTACATAATGAATCATAACCAAAGATTCTAAATCTCTAGTTCCAATCAAGCACATGGATCTGGTCTTTTCTTAATCACCAAACCACTGATATGAGGAAATAGTACATATTTTGAGATGCTTTGAACACACTTGTGGTTTATTTTTAGTGGCAGTATCTCAGGACTATGAGGAACTCTATGTTTTGCCTCATGCCTCCTGCTTACCTGGTAAGCACTTTTGGAGGCGCTGGAAGGGTCTCTGCTAGCTACTCCTCACAGGGCCTGCAGGATTTGGGCTTTGATTTCTGTGTGAAAACCCACGATGCTGTGTGTGCCCTTGCCAAGGTTACTTCCTTGCTCATACCCAGCCCCACCCAGCATTTTGGTCCTCTTCCCCTTGTGCTCAGCTCAGGTTAGAGGCTTAGGTTGTACTGATAAATTCAAAAGAGTGGATATCATCACCAATTAAGTAAGAGTGTCTGGAGGAAGCGATAGTCAAGGGTCATTCACCAGAATACAAGCTTCATGTTACTCCCTGTGGCTCATCTGACTAACATGCTGGTACTCAGCCTTTTTCCTAGGCCACAGCCCCTCAACAAATGGTCTCTGATGTGCTATAATTCAGAGTCATCTTATCATAGAAGAAAGAGACTGAAGGTTGGGAAAATGTAGTTTGGAATTTAAATCCCAAATGCATATACTAACATGAGACCTAGCAAATGTTACTGAATTTGCTAAGTCTCAATTATCCCCATCTACAACGTGGAGGTACTTTTTGTCTCATGAAGGAATTGTGAAGATTGGAAAAGAGAAATTACATAAAGCAGCAACCCGTGTGCAGGAACCCAGGTCATTCTCTGTGTATCATATCCTATCCTATCCCCCCCCTTTCTGCCCTTGCTTCTCCTGGAGGAGACTGTGGCTGACGTTGGATAGACTCACAGGCTGCTGTGTTGGGACTGGTGAGCCCCCATCCCTCTGCCTGTGTTCTTTCAAATGCTGCCACCTTTTCTTTCTTCCTTTCTTTTTTTTTAATTTTTTTTTTTATATTTTTTGGAACTGGGGATTGAACTCATGGGCACTCGGCCACTGAGCCACATCCCCAGCCCTATTTTGCATTTTATTTAGAGACCACAGGATCTCCCTGAGTTGCTTAGCACCTTGCTCGTGCTGAGGCTGACTTTGAACTTGCGATCCTCCTACCTCAACCTCCTGAGCTGCTGGAATTACAGGCATGCGCCACCCCATCTGGCACCTTTTCATTTTTAAGGCTCAGTTCAAATTCCATCTTACTTCAACAGCCTTACCCTGACCTCTCTTGTATCATCCTTTGAGTTTGACAGGTGTCCTCTGCTATACTCTAAGTACTGAAATGCACATGTTTGACCCTTTAACCAAACTGCAGATTCCTTGAAAGCAGAGGCTGAGTCTTCTAATGATGTTGGCCCTCAGTGCCTAGGCAAGTGGCCCAGTGGGTTGTTGCTTGGTTGTTAAGTTATAATCAGAGGGGACACACTAACTGTTTACCAGAATACAGACTCCAGCCTTCCAGCTGGACAGGCAAGGGGAGAAAATTACCCCAGCTCTAACCCCACTTAGGCATCACCTTTGGCAGTGTCACTGAGGGAAGCTAAAAAGTTCTATTGAGCTTTTCTGGAGGCTGGAGGAGCTGGAGCCCAGCATGGCTCCTTCTCTTTTTTGAACCAAACAAAATATTGTTACAGAAAACATGAAATCTTTCCTGGTTTTCACAAATGCTCTCCAGGCCTAACAAAGCTAGCCATCACACCCTTGGAATCAAAATGAGCCTCTTTCCTTTCTCTCTTTATCCCACCCATTTCCAGCATTTTTAAAAGCAATAATAAAGAATGTGATTATTTCATTAATCAATCATGTTTTATTGAGTGTTTTTCTGGTGCCAAGCACTAGAAAGAATGCAAAAAAAGAAAAAAAAAAAAAAAAAAAATTAAAACTTTACCCTTACCCTTCAACATTAAGCAGAGAGGTGTGGAAATGTCCATAGACCTGACTCTTCTCCTGTAATATTTATTATATATGATTGTTTGAAGCGTGAGTTAAGAATATCTAAATAGTAAATAAAATCCCAGGCAGCACAGGATAAAGGGAAACTGAGCCACACGTGAATGAAAAGAGGAAAGTGTTCTTTTAATTGCTCTGATTTTAAAAAAGGAAAAGAAAAAGCCTTCCTACAGAAGATGGGTCTTTGTCTTTGAAACTGTAAATCTTAACTTCTTGTATCACAGACTATTTTGATAGGAGGAGCAAAGCCAGTGACCTTCTCCCTTGGGAAATGTACACATCTACAGACTCAACACATATTTATATGAACAAGCGGTTTTAGGGAGCCAGTTGACCTCCTGAAGTCCAACCATAGCCCTTTGTCTCTACTTAAGACCTTTGCAGAATTGGTAGCACATAGAAGGAAGGGAGGGGAGGGTGGCAAGAGGGAGCTGAAATCAGAGAGCTCACAGAAGTGGTGGGCACACAGAGAGAAGGCCATCTGTCTAGATCCCTGGAAACAACATCTTTGCTTCTTGTGACTGTGCTTCTTGACCTCTGATCCAGTCTGTGGTATGTCCACAGCAGGTCAGTCTTGGGGATGCTTTCTGCAAACTGTTGGAAGTATCACTAACAAAACCCTTTGGTTCTTTTCCAGCTCCTCACAGCCAGTGACCTTGCAGCCAGCGACCTCAAAGGATTTCAGCCACAGGTGAGTTCCCCTGATGCTTTCACAAAGTTTAAGTGAGTGAAATGTTCTTGGATTTGGTCATGAGTAAATGAACTTGGCTCCAGGACAGTAAGGTCCACTTGGGACCTCCCGCATCTCTGACTCCAGGTGTTGACTGTGAGAATGACCTGGTAGCTCCATTCCATCTCCCTCCTCTCGCATCCCACTGTGGACAGAACAACTTCATTCAATTCTTGGTGTTTTATAGCAAAGAAAAATCTACATCAGGATGTTTGGCATGTTGAGTGGTAGGTTACCCAGCTGAGGAAAGGGTTGAATTAAAGCTAGCAGAGGGTGGCCTGGGCCTGGGGTCCTCCCCTGTATTCTTCTCTATTTGGACAGGATATTCACATTTCTGTAATCTTCATGTGCAAATGCCTTGCAGTCATGGTCTGGTGGCAAGGTTAATTTCAGACTCTTGCAGAGGCAGACAGTTGAGTTTTGCTGATCTTGATCAGGAAATGGGCCACTGTTATCTCTTGTCAGAATGCTGTTTGGATGTCACCATGGGCCAACCACAAGAGGGTACAGGCAGGGGCTTTCTGGGGACCTGCTTAGCGAGGAGAAAAATGGGAAATCATCCTTCCTGTCTGTGGAAGGGGAGTCATTGTCTACATACATCCAGACCAGACACACAGATGCTCCAGTCTGTAGATAGAGCATAATAAAAAGGTAAATCCTAGCATAGTGCTCAAACCCGGCCCCTTTTCCTTATGAAACTTGCCCTCACCCCAGTCATGTACTTGCCTTATGATCACACAATGCTATGCCTTGGTGGAAAAGGCTTCACAGCCAATGCTGGTGCACCTCTGGGTAGGGCATGCAATTTGCCAATAGCAAGAGTTCCACGTATTCGGCATATTTTCTTCTTTAAACATGTTTCACATGCAAGAGCCCCAGTGCCTTCACTATGCTGTTTTGTCCTTTGTGGGTTCTATCCTCTGAGAGCCATTCCACTGAGGACAAAACCCTGAAGGGAAGTATCCCCAGGTCACACGGAGTGAGGAAACAAGGACACAGAGTGGACAGTGAGAGGTTGGAGGAGGAGGGATAGCAAAATCAGGAATGATTAGTGAGAGTTAAAAAAAAAAAAAAGAAAACTAGATCCATATGCCAGTGTGGGGTGTTTCCATCAGAATCTGTGGATCCTCTGTCAGAGATGCCGGGAGTTTGCAGAAATAGATGGCAAGTGAGTCTTTTTGCCAGTCACTGAAAACTGGTAAGTATTTAAAGTACTCATTCACATATTCACACAAACTTCCAGTGGACCTAAGGGAAATGTGAAGCCAAAGCAAAAGAAAATCAACATTGACTCCCACCCCACGCCCTTCCATTCCTCTATACACATCCACTGGTATCCCAGCTGAAGATTTCTTTTTAATTTTAATCTGAAAACTTATTTGAAGAAAGGGGAGAAAAGGCTTTGTGTGATGTTGTTTTGCTGCTTGGAAAGGTATATAGTGGATTTTGTGGAAGGTGCGTGCATGAGTGTGTATGTGAGTGTGCGAACATCAGAGTTGGGGGCATGGCTTCTTCCTGGGGACGTCGTATATTTACATAGGTTGTTAGATATTAGATTTAACATGAACTCGTAAGTGAAGGGGAAGTTAGACATGTTTGAGGTTCATCCATCATTTTTGTAGGCAGGATCCTGGGAAGACAGTTTCCACACTCCCTGACCTGCATCCCACAGTTTCAAGTGCACACACATACTGCCCTGGTTCTGCTCAACTCTTCCACATTATTCCATTTGTCTGTCATCTCCCTGGGGCTGGAAGCATCGATGTGTATTTTTCACTCCTCAGGATGCCTGGTCCTGAGGCCAGGAAGTCCTGGGAACCTTGTGGCCAGCTTGTAATGGCCAGATCAAAGTTAGTACTCCAGTGTTTTTCCTAAGTCAGAACCACTCGGATGTGCCTCAAGTCAACACCACACTTTGGGTGCTTTTCCAACTAGAAACAAAGCTGCCCACATGGTTTGAGCTGTGCCTCCCACCCCCACTGCACCAAATTGTTGGCTTCTGTTGTTATTTTTCCCTTTCTTTCTCTGGATTTCAGATGAAAACAGCCCCATGCATCCTGAAGCCTGCAATAATTCATGGGCATGTTCCTTCCAGGACCTGTCACTGACTGTCAGGAGGGACATGGGAGGAACCCTCCTTGAGATGACTGTGAGCAGCCTCTCAGCTTTCTCGTGGTCTACACTTATCACTTGAGTGTAGATGGGTTTTGTTTTTCCTTTGATGCCTGTTTTTTTTGCTCCTTGGTGCTGGAAATCCCTTAAAGAAGATAGCTATGATTTCTTCGCCAGTCTTTGATGATCTTGAAAGTGTGAAGAGCAGCAACTGTATTGGACTGGACTGTTTTGTCTGCCTGTCCCTGTACTCTCTGCATCCAGTTAGAACAGAGAAAGGAATATCTACCTTTCTCTCCTTCATTATTGATTTCCAAAGGCAACACACTCTGTCCTGGAAATAAACACATGACTCTGCAGGTGCAGCCTGAGAGGCCATGCTGTCTAAGCTACTGTATGGTGGCGGCGACTGGTCTTCTCAGAGGTGATGAGCTTGTCCTTTGGGTCACAGGCTACAACTCTCTCCTAGAGTCAGGCCCTGGCTGGGAGGTGGTAATGTTGTCAGTGAGTTTTCAAAGCCAGATGTACAAGCTTCTGAAATTCACACCTAAACCACCCTGACTTTTCTCTCGTTTGGTTTACCCTCCAAAACATGACTCCTTTTATCTTCTAACATCTTGTTCTTGCCTTTTGAAGGAACAAATATGTGAGTCCCCTCCTTCTAGCCTTTGGGTGATTGGAAGTGAGGACCTCTTCTCCTTTTGCCAGACCCTTCCTCCAATAAGAGCTGTCATCCAAGAGTCTTTAGTATTAACTCTTGTCTCCTCTTTCATGTATTCCTTGACCCCTAATATAAAAACCTCTAAGTGTTTACTGTACTGTGGACTTGGGATACACCCAAACCCATACAAACAAATTGTTATTCCACCCCAGAAACACATTTGATGGCATTGGGGGTTATAGTCTTCCCCTCTTTGTTCTGCATAGACATATACACCTATCAGATTTTTTAAATTGATGCCATATTTCATATGCTTTTTTATTACCTTCTTTATTGTTTGTTTGCTTGCTTCCTATGTCCCTAGAAAGTCATCTAGCAACTGGTCATCCTTGTACTAGTTGCCAGTACCATCATTTATTTACACTCCCCTCTCACTTCCCTTTTGCAGGCTGAGATCTTGAGGAGCTGTCCAAGCAGAGTCTAGCCCTCAGTGCCCTCATCTAGGGCACTGCAAGGTTTCTTAGCATTCATTTCTTTTTATTTCTTGATTCCTACAGAGATGTGAAGGTTGCTGACACTTTGTAGTAGGCTGCCCACCAACTTGTGCACATGCTGACAAGGGTCTGGATTGGGGGTGTGGTAAAGAAATAACCAACCTGGGGACCAAATCAGTCGCAGGCTTCCTGTGCCCATCCATGGTGTTGGAAAAGTGACCTATGGAGAAGCATCGTCCACAGAGGAGAGACTGGACTGAAAGTCTTGGTGTTCCCTGCTATGTAAATTCCCCTTCATCTCAGAAGAGAGAGCCTTCTGTTAGGAAAAATGGACTATTACTTCAAGGATGGAGCAAGTGTCAGAACTGCCTGTGAAGGGCAGCCATTTTTAATGAGTTTCTAAAATGTTAATTGCTAATTATGGCCAAGGGCACATGGAAGTGAAAGGTGAGAAGAGAATAAAGTGTGACGTACAGGAAAACATTTCCAGTGTAGAGGAAACAGGGCTTTCAGTCACTGAGTTGCCATTTCATTCAACAGGTGTTCATGCAAGACCTTTGTGTGGGGCTCCTTGCTGTGCACAGACCCTTCCCTAGCAGTTGACAGTTCTGGAATGTTCTATCACCAGTGTCAACTTTGTGACTGTGGGGAAGCTACCTAATGACTATGATCCTCATTTTTCTTATTAAGCAAAACTGTTGTGTGGCTTATCTCATTGATTGTTGTGAGGATTCAGTGAGACAATGCGTGTAACAGCAACTTAGTAAGAGGCCTGGCATGTACAACAGATTCAATTATTTATTCCATTAGAGTAGTACCAGTTAAGTTAATTCAAAATTTCAGATGAAAGAGAAATTTTATCTTCATGGAGTAAGTGTGGAAGTCTTCTAGACAGAGGTGCATGCGCCTGGGCCAGGATAGTGAGATGATGAACTTATTCTGGAGCGGAGGGCGGGGGGGAACCTGGATATAGGACACAACAAGGGTGGCAATGTTGTTGAAAAGGTATGGGTATGTTGAAAAGGCTTGTCTGCCTCAGAGGAGCCTGGTGGGAAATGACTCAGAAATTAGGATGGGGCCAAATTTCAGATCTCAGAGTCTGGAAAAGCAATCTGACTTTAAAACAAAATAAATGTTATTGAAGTTTTCAAACGTACATAAAAGTAGGCCCAGAAATATAATAAATCCATATATTTAGTATCCAATATCCAACTTCAATAGCATGCTGCTACAAAAGCCCACCTGGTAGCACTTCCTGATTTTTGTGGTGTACATGTTCCTATCATGGCCAATTTTTATCTACCAATGGTTTAACAACTGGTTCACAAAGTCGTTGTCAGCTCTCCAGAGCTGACATGAACTGACTCCACCCACAGGGCCAGCTTCAATAACCAACACCACCTTGCCCATCTTATTTCATTTATATTCTCAGTTACTTTGATTTTTAGTTTAGTTTTTTGGATGGGGTATTTTCAAATAGATCCAAGTCATCATGTCACTTTACTCATAAATACTTGAGTAAGCTTATCTTAAACAATGAGGGATTTCTCTCTCTCTCTTTCTTCCTTCCTTCCTTCCTTCCTTCCTTCCTTCCTTCCTTCCTTCCTTCCTTCCTTTCTGCATTTATGCATTTCTTTCTCTCTTTCTTTAAACCATTACAAGTCATTATCACACATATAAAAACCAACAGCAATTCCATAGTATTTTCTAATATTCCATCCATATTTAGATTTTTCAGATCATCTCCACACCATTTTATAATTAATTTAAGTCACTATCCATAGGTTGGATTTTGCATTCAAATGAAGAACAGTGGGGTCATTCTTCAGTCATTGAAGGTCCAAGAACAGCCAAAGTCAGACATGTGACGCAGAAGACCACACTGTTGGTGGAAGATATAATGAGATGAAGAGAGGTCCCACCCCTAAGCCTTTGCCATTGGTCCGTAGGGGAAGCTGTAGGGAATGACGCTGACTGTGACATTGGAGATGCTGCTGAGAAAAGGGATATGAGGTTTGGAGGTGGGATCAGTTGAAGAATCATAACCCAGCATCCAAAGAAGAAGGATGGACCCTGACTCCATTCTCCTGAGGCCCCATGGTCCAGCCTATTTAGTGATCACCAGGGGACACACTACCTGTCACAAAGCCCAGCTCCACAACTCTTCACCCAGCAATTTTAATTACAGAACCCCAAATATTCTGTGAGAAAAAGCTATTTATTAGAAAGGTATGACTAGAGTTTCTTAGTAGAAAGAAACACCAGCTGTGATCATCTCCCAACAAGAATGAATGCTGAAACAGAAGAGGAATCACAGCAGGAGCCAAGCCTTCGTGTTTGTGTCCCATGTTTTTGTTTGTTCAGATGTGTTCCTACGTGGAGAAGTAGCACATCTGGCTGGAGAGGTAAAGTCTTCTGAGAGCTCCTCCTTTAGCATTATATCCCGAGGGCCCACACTCTTGTGCTTTCATGTTGATCATGTTTTTTAGAGCAGGATCACCATTCTTTCATTTGATCCTAAGTGGACATCAGCAGTCTCCTCCAAGTTCAGTACCAACAGCTATAAAGATTAAAATGATAGCTTTGGAGTTTCCAAAGCACCCTGTCCCTTTTGGACTCAACTGAAGTGAGTGTTAGTATGTGTTCACAACTACCTTTGCTTGAATATGCCTATGCCCAGACCTCACTGAAAGGTACAGTGGACCAGAAGGTGTTCTTTGAATTTTATGGGCATGATTCAGTTTTCTTTATACTGCCTTTGTGATATCATTTGATTGCATCAGTCCCATTGTATAAGTAAGCACAGAGCAGTTAAGGCCACTAGCCTGTAAGTGGCTGAAGTGGGATTTGAACCCTGGACTCTGGCTCCAATGTCTGTATTCTTAACCACTTATGTTCTGCCACCTTGTATTAGACCTCAGCTCCATGGTTAAGATAAGTGAAATCCAGCCTGACCTTCAGTAAGACCAAGACAAGCAGCTCCATCTTCCTTTTTGCATATTACATTGAGTTTTCAGACGCCAAGAAAAAGCACATCCTATTTCTTAGAGTATTAGAGAAAATTGCTACAGAGCATTTCAGAGCCTCTTATCTTGCCAAAGAATTTCTATTGTTATCATTCCCTTTCTTCCCCAGACTCCCAAAGGGAGGGTCATCATGGTGGCTGCCCCATCTACAGAGGAGGAAACTGAGGGAGAAGTAGGTAGTGCAAGGCATCTAGCCACAAGGAAGGCTTGTCTTGAATTCACCACATGATAGTCCCAAGCAATTGGGAAGAACCGTTCCCAAGTCAGGCAGTGTAGAAGCAAGTGCTGCTCCTGGTGCTTCCTTGTTCCTTCTCACCACCTTACTCCCTACATTTTAAAACTGAAGGACGCTTGAGCTGCAAAAAAGGAATTATCAGTGGTGCTTGTGAAAAATACAGGAGTCCAGGCCTAACCCCAGGTGTTTGGCTTAGGTTGCTCTGGAAGGGGTCTAGCTAAAAGTATTTTCTAAAGCTTCCTGAGGTTTAAATCAGGCTTCTCATTTTCTGGATAAAGACTGCAATAGAAAGGAAGTCTGGAAGAGGAGAGCAGGGGAAGGACCTCGCATTCAAATGGTGATTCCTGTGCTGGAGTGTGCCATGGCTTCATTTGCCCCTGGAATCAAATCCCCATAGCAACTGAGGTCTGATGTCTTCCTGTCCCCTTTCTAGGCATAGGAAGTATGGCTACATGGGTTTCATAAAGTCCATGCCTGTGCCTGTCCCTTGCTATTTTCATTCACCAAGTGAGATTTGCCCAAGGTTGTAAACTAGCCAGTGAGGGTGTTCAGATTTATGGGTTTCTCCACTTGTTATAACAATATTCTTTCTGGGTCTAAAAGATATTCAGAAAGATCCAGCTTTGTGACACTACCCCAGAGAGGGAATGAATGTAAGGGGCTAGCTCATCTCCTGCCCTAATTCCCAAAGCAAGGTCTATTCCATGAGTTTTCCTAGCCCAGACCTTTATCTGACTGGCCTTCAATAAGCTGTGCCTCCTGCCTTTGCTGTCTGGTTCAATACTATGCAGAGCATGAGCTGCAAACCAAGGTGGCTGTCGAGTCTGCCATTGGTCTGCCATGACATACATCTAACAACTAGAGGGATTAAAATGTTTTATGGCAATTTGATGTTCTCGTGATATCCAAGCATGTGACAATTTTCGAAATTCCTCTCTCTAGCCTTTTACCAAAGCATTCACACAAAAGTCTGCATTTGAAAAAAAAATCTAGTCTTTCACCAGAGATCATTTGAGAAGTTCTGTTCTAGTTATCCAGTGTTGGGCTTTTCTAGTTTTAATACTTGAGTGGGATTTGGACTATTTCTTTACCTTTTCCTTCTGTGAGCCTATACTGAAGATTTGAATTGTAAATAGTTCCCTTTCTTTAAAAAAATAGTTCCACCTGTAAATGTGCCTTTCTTGCCACTTTTAGGGTACGTAGGCCCAACCTGGCTTTCTTCTCATGTTCCTAAGGCAATCCATTCAATTATTTTTCTTACCAAACATGGACATCTATGATAATAACAGTACTTTTAGCAAAAATATCCATTCAAGTGCAATACATACACCTTTCACTGAAATCCAAACTAGCACTATTAATTTTTTTACATGAAATCAAGTTTCATTCTCCAGGTATACTTTTCACACTTCCTGTCTTGACAGTGTTTTTGGTGGATTTTTTCAAAACCAGAATTGGCATTTGGTCCCAAAGAGAAGTTCTCCAGGTGTTTTCCAGAGAGCCTGGCATTTCAGTGGAATATTCTTAAGTATTAATAAGTTCTCCTGGGATCCTAAATCTCTTTAGACTTCAGTGAATATTTTGTTTCTTACACTCAAGACGTTCTGATCATCTGAGGTCTTATGCTGGTGGACCTGATTTAAAAAAAAAAAAAAAAAGCTAACATGAAGAGGTTCACACACAGAGAAATTGATAAATGGCAGGTGGGTGTTGGAAAAGAAGGGGTTTATTCATATGCGGAGGTGTTTTTCCACTTTATCAAATAAATCAATATAAGTTATCTCTGCTGATATATTTAAATATGAGGTAGACTTTCAAAACCTGCTTTAAACTCAACTTTTCAGAATAGAAATAGAAAGAAGGTGAGACCCAACAGTGAGAATTAACTATGAAGATCACTCTCTTCTCTTTCAACTATAGCTTGCTCTTCTACAAAACAAAAACAAACATAAAACCTTAGCAACAAGGATATAGGACTAGATGATTTTTATGACCCCTCGAGACTCCAAAGCCTTAATTATTCTATGACTCTTTCCACAGTCTTCTTGTTCCTAGTCCCTCTGTTCTTGTTTGTCTCTTCAGTCCTTTGGGCAAAGGGACCTATATATGAACTGCTTAAAATTCTTCTGTAATTCTTCTCACTTAGGTCTGGAGTCATAATGTTCTGTAATGTATCTCAAAGGTCTGTGTTTGTCAGTAGCTTGAGTTACAGGTTCACATTTTCCTGTGTCTGAAATTTTAGTGTGCTGCATGACTTTGCTTTCTACATGTTGAGGTCTTAGAATGACTGGCATAGAGTAAACACAGATTCACCTTTAGTGGGCTGAGGATGCAACCCAGTGGTAGAGCACTTGCCTAGCATGCACTAGGCCCTGGGTTCAATCTCCAGAACTAGGGGAAAAATCAACATTAGGCCTGGAGAAAAGGGGTCTTCATAATTCCTTCAGCAGAATAGTCCCAAACCGACCATATTGTTCAAGGCCACTTCTCCAGCAAATGAGCAAGTCAGTTTTGAAATTCTGTCCAACCCTACTGCCTGACTGACCCTTCCACCTTCTTGTCCTCCTATCCACCTACCAACCCCTTTCCTCTGTCTTCTACCAAACAAAAGAACTGATTGAGAGGTGTCAGAGGACAGCTTCAGGAGAGGGACCTCATAGTGGAACAGCTTGAAGATCTCAAGCGGCTTCCTCCAGCCATCTGCTGGGTTGTTAGGAGTCTATATTCCATCTGAAGACAGCATTGGCCACACTGCTCTGTTATTTCCCTGAGAATGGCCACCCTCTTCCTGACCCTCACCAGTTCTGCACTTGATTTTCCTTTTACATCTCCCACCTTCTAAAAACGTGTCTCAGAGCTTCTGGCAGAACCCATATTTGTAGCAGGTGACCCAAGCCAATGTTGCACAGAACAGAAGAAATCGGAGTGACGTTCTTGTAATCCTTACTACTATAAATGGTAAAAATTGATGCTTGGTTAGTAACAAAACATACATCTCTCCCACCTTGCTGTTCTATTGAGCACAGAGAATGTTTCCCATTGCTTCATAGTTCAATAGTTAAGAGCACCAATTCTGGGCCCAAACTGATAATTTTGGATCACAACTCTGTGCTATCCTGGTTATGTGACCTCCTTAAAGCTGTTTGACTTTGACATGGCTCAGAGTCCTCTTTAATAGAACAAGGATACCTACCTCATGGGACTTGGAGGAGGATTAAATGGATAGGCCCTTGGAACAGCATCTGACATGTGTAAGCACTCCATAAATGTACACTGTATTTCTTGGTACTCTTATAAGTTTACATAATTGAAATTGATTGTGGACTGTTGGAGTCAGTCAGATCACAGATTGCAGTTTTCCAAGGCAATATTGATTAGAGTTTGGGATTTCCCAAGAGGGGAAAAACCCCAAAAGCCACAACCTAAAAGCAAAGTCTAAATCCATCTGCCCTTTCACCAGTCTGTTCTGACTCTTGCCATTTGAAGTGAGCAATGGCAGGCACAGTGGCCCTGGGAAAATGACACCAGGAGATAAATAGGACAGGGATGGAGAAGAACGGGCTAAGACTGGTAGGGATTGTTGGGCAGGAAGAGGAGAGCACCCACACCCGTAGGTATCCTCATTGATTGCTTCCTCCTTCACCACCTAGGGCACTTTTGAAATTAACCCTTTATCTTTTACTTGTGGAGGAGAATAGCTATAAAAGTATTTCAAATGCTACAAAGTATTAAAAATGATTTTTCATAAATGTATCTCGAGCTTTTTCAGTCACCAGAGTATTGCCTTATTCCAACAGTGATCCTCAGCATATTTCTGGTGGATGTTCAGAACAATCCTAGGAAAATTGATTTCTTGCCCAGAAACATCAGTGCAGAATTGTACCAAAGGGCATCAGGATGGGTCCCGCCCAGGAAGGTCACCATAGGGTGTGGGAATTTTTTAGGATTCTATGTGATGCCCTTTCCCACCCCTAAATTCAGTTTTTTCTATATGAAAAAAAATAATGAGATGATTCCAGGAACATGTGGGTTCTGGATTTAATGGACCATTTGAATGACATGGCACCTGCAAAACAGAGCCATGCTGACTGACAGACTACTGTTTCCAGCACAGTCCATCGCTGACATGCTGACAGGGCAAGTAGCTGGCTGATGGGAAAAAGAGAGGTCTGTGCCCAGATACCAGCTTATCCGAATTGTGAGAAAACACAGCTGGCTAAATTTGGCTTTCCCACCCTTGATCTGGGGAGGAATGAAAATACCAAAAGGCGAATGGAGGATGAGCATTGTGGAAAAAGAGTCTGTGAGCTCCTAGCGAAAGAGCAGATGCATGATAATTATTTCTGGACCCCATTCTAAGGCTGTTTGTGTGGTCAAAGTCAAAGTAAGGCTCCCCAAATAAAAATGCATGTATACAAATTCTGAAATTCCTTTAACATTGTCTGGCCTTGTGATTACATTGAAGATATCTTCGATTACTTGCCTTATTGTTGGAACTAAAATAGTTTTGTGAGCTTTTTTAGGACACTCAATCTTTGAAACCTTATTTGCCTTTCACAATGACTTGATAGTAAAACTTCAGTTACTACTGGATATCACAAACCAAAGTAGGTGGCTTTGAACTAAATCATTTGGATTCACTTACCTGGCACCTATTGTATTATTGGTGTCTTGGCATCTTGTGAAAAGTGGCCTAAGGCAGAGAGTGGGCACAAGGATGGGGTGGTGTTGCAGCAAGAAATGCCTGGGAAATCTCAGCCTGCAGGCGTCTAGAGAGGCAGTGTGCTTCATTCTTGATAAACTCCAGCAGAAAAGAGCAATCAGCTAAACGAGAGCTGGACAAATTAAATGGCTGAGTATTATTTCAAAAGAGAGCTCGGGCAGCATCAGAAATTCCCCATCAGCTGTAATAACGCCAATTACTTTGCCAATTGCAGATTCCAGCATGATGTGTTTAGCGCAATCAGGCGTCGGACTCTAGCAGGGGCCTGATGGGTTTTGTTTACTCTGAATGTGCATTTGTAGAGAATCTTTTGCACCCAAAGGCTTGGAGCTCTGAATGTCCTTCTCTGGGTCCAGATTCATACACAGCTGAGGGAGATTATTTTGAGATGGAGGCAGGGACAGGCTGGACCCAGTGCTCCCTCTCATTGGAGAATGCCTGGGATTTAAATATAAAGAGCACAGCTGGGTTTGGTAGCTCTTAGTGAATGTGGCAATCTCCAGAAAACCTCTCTGTAGATTAACCAGCTAGTTACTCTCTATTTTTGGTTATGAGCAAGGCTTCTTGGCATGTTGGAGCATTGGACAGATCACCATTAAGGCAGCAATAATAAACACACAGCTCTGGGAGGAGAGAACTCGCCAAGAGTTCATTAAGCCTTAAATACTGACAAACAGGGGTATGGGGGCTTTCGTTGTCTCCCTTTGAGAATCATTTGGTGGAATGTCAAATATATAGATCATTTCAAATATGGAAAGAGATCATGAGAGAAAAAGAAATCCATCCCCCACCCTCAGCATTTTAGCAGAGGAAATAAAACTTGGGAGAGTGTGCAGAAACATTCATTTTCTGTTTACATTTGGCTCCACAGAAATAATGGGTGTGCAGCTCCAGCTACTTTGAGTGAGCTGCGATTCTCCATTTACACTCCCAATTGAGGAAGGCGCTAATCACGGGCATTTACTGAGTGCTTGGGCCTGACTGACAGCTCGAGTGGAAGCTATATCATGGTTTCTGGGGGTGCAGACGGAGAGCTAAAAGCTGATTTGATTCCACTTATTCTCAGCTGTCATCTGAGGCCAGAGCCTGGAGGAGAATGGGAAGCTCTTCTCTTCCTTCTGCCTAGTGACAAGCAACCTTTGTGTCATTGCTTTTTTTCACCTGTCCCTTCCTCGTTCATGCCAGTGATAAAGGCCACTTCGCCTGCTGAAGAAAGGATTCTTCCAACTCAAAGGCAGCTTCCAGTGCCTCCGAGTGACTGGCTCATGGACTTGCCAAGCCCTCCCTCTTCCAGTCGCTGCAGAAGGCTACCTGCCCACAAGCCCACAATAGGGGCAAGCAGATCATCAGACAGGGAGAGCAGAATAGTTCGTAGAATATCCTCTTAGCAGGGCAAGGGCTCATGTATGGGCTTCAGCAGCCTTTCAGATCATTCATTCCAGGAACATTTTGTGTGTGTGTGTGTGTGTGTGTGTGTGTGTGTGTGTCTGCACACGTGTTTGTTTCCCCTAAAAGTAGTACTTCAACCAGTGTATTTGTTGTGACACCAGTCTTTCTACAGCCAGCAGCTGTTCAGATAATGTTCCTGACTCAGATAAGAGACAGAGCTCATCTCAAGCACACCCCCAGGGACAGGAAAGGTCCTCAAAAACCATGAGATAACATAACACATTGAATGGAGGTGAAGGCATCAAATGATGCCATGTGTACTCAGCATCAGTGACTCCATGGTCAGTGGCAGATAGGGAACTGCTATATCTGGCCTTCTCATCAGCATGAATTGGAAAATATTCAGTGATCTTGTCTGTGGGGAGGTTCATTTGTTCACATGTGAACCCAGAGGACAGCGCTGACTACTGACATAGGCTGCACCATTCATGGGAAGATCTAGATATAATTCTTCAAATGCAGTCTCAACAAGGTGCAGTCATGTGTCTGCCCTCTTGGGACCTGGCCAGTATTAGAAGCACTTGCAAGGCTCCGCCTTCAGAAAATGAACACTCCTCTTACACCAATATTTTTCCTCCATCTTCTTCTATAATGTCTTGAAAATAAATATATGGATGTACAAAGCGCTTGGGAACCCTTGGCCCTTGTGCCAGTCTTAGTGATTCCACTTTCCATAAACATGGACCAGTCTAGAATAGTTATTCAGGTTATGGGTCAACAGTCTCAGTCATCCTCATTAGGTACAGGACACTCTACCAAAAGCTACCGTGAGGAAGACTTGATATGAAGGCATTTTATGCCTTGCATACATGAAGCAGTTATATGATAAACCCATATAGTAGATGGGAAACAATAAAAGCAACTTACATTTATGTTGCAGTTTCAAATGTGTTCTTATACTTGGTGAGCACCAGCAACATGTGAAATGCATGCACAATGAACTGCGTTTTACAAAAGAAAAAGGAGAGGTTGTGGCAGATTAAGGAATTTTTCTCAAAAGCTGAAGCTATTAGGTTGTAAAGTGACCCAGCCAGGAGTAAAACTAAGGTCTTCAGACTCTTACACCTCTTTTCTGTTTTGTCCTTTGCTCTTTCATACATGAGACAACAGGGCAGTTGGTTGTGAATACCATGACATCTCTGTACATTTCTCTTTTTTTAAGATATGAGAGATTTGGAAATGCTACTAAACTAATTGCTTCCCAGAGGAAAAGTAGAACCAATGGGAATGGGTTGAAAGGCCCCAGATTTCCAGTTTATATAGGAAGAATTTCCCTGCAATGGAATGAACCCATTCCCATGTGCTTGGTTAGCTCCCAGGCTGAACATTTACTTAAGTGTCACCTGTAAGAAAGTTTTTGGCAAGGTGAAAGGCCAGGGAGACCTGAGGCTGCATCTCAGCATCCACCATTGCCAGCTTTGGGACCTTGTTCCAGCTGGCTAACCTGTCTGAGCCTCAGTTTTCTCCTGCAAACAAGGAAGGGAACAATATTATCTCACCTGGTATAAGAAAGATGAAGTGCATATGTAAAGATCCTAGCTATTTACCTGGAACAATAAACAACAAGCAAGGTAACTGTAATTCCTCAGAAAGGCCCAGCTTGCCCTTTCTCCTGGATACAGTGTCCTCTCTGTGTCCTTCCTCTGATGCCCTTCCCAAGGCAACATCATTTGCACAGGTGAGGACAGGTGACCCCAGCAGGGCTTTCCAGAGGCAGCATCAGGAGCCTGGGGAGCAAGGTCTCCCCTCTCAGTTCTAGGTCAGAACCTTTAAAAACTCACTTTGGATTTAGATTCCAGGAGAAGGTCATTAGAAAACTGGAACTGTCCCTCACAGCAACTCTGAGTAATTCACAAGTATGCCGTCTGGGAGAACATTTTCATGGTTGCCAAAAGATGATACATGGAAAATGTGTCAGGGAAGATACTCTGTCCAAGTGAAGTTTCTTCTGGTCTACTACTCTGGACCCTGCTGGCATCTTGAAGAGCTTTTTCTAAAAATAAATGACATGGGTAATCTGGGTCTCTCAGTGTGTCATGAGTTCAGTGCCTAGGCACATTATTACAATTATAATATGTATGTATTACCATGTATTTTTAACTGCTGTGGTGATACATGTTGTTTGGAAAAAAACTTTGGAATAATAAAATTAAAAGAAAGAATTAAAAATCACCAGAAATCCTACTCAGAAATGACCTTATTAGCAATTTCAGGAGAATAGTATATGGATTTTAATTTGTAAAGACACAAATACATTCAAATGAGACTTTGTCATTTTGGGCTTAAGCCAGGCAAAGCTCATCATCTGAGATTCTAGTAATGATTTTCACTTTGCAGCCTGGGATCTCAGTTTCCTTATCTGTAAAATGTAAATTGGCCTTGACCAGCATTTTCTAAACCATATTCCCTGCAATGTTATGGATGTTTCTTGAAAGAAACTATTCTATAAGCATATACATTGGGCAAAGACTGAGTTAAATGAAAAACAGTATTGAACATTATCAATTTCCTCAGATCTCATAATAAGTGAATGAGCCCATGTATCTGAAGAAAGGGCCTTCTGAACTGTAGAATCACTTGTTCACAGCATACCTGTAACATAGTGTAGATGCAACATTCTTCCGTATCTTATGGGAACCACACTATACCATCATCATTCAGGATTTTTTATTTCAATATGTTCTGATTCCTGCTTTTGAGCAACACAGGAATGTTGAAAGGGATCCCCTGCACTCTGAGCCTGATGGGATTAAAAGCTAATACATAGGACTCTGCCCTCCATGTATTTGGGGGAACCAAGGAGCTAAACATTATCAAATAGATGTGACCTTTGACCTCAGAATGTAAACATTCCATAACATTTTAAGGTCACTTGCAGGCTGAGTGCAAGAGGACCAGACAAGGTTTATGGTACCAGCCATGGACAATGTGTAGGCAGGAAGAATACGCCCCCAGGATGAGTTCCAAACCTTCTTAAGTGCCCATTTCATAAGAAAAAAAGCAAGGAAACTTGGCCGGTAGAGTCTTCTCAATTCTGCCATTACTTCGGATCTTCCTGTTGAGTGTGTGTTCCATGCAGTTCACTTCCACAAGTTCTTAGTCAACTCCCATGCTATATCCCAGACTATGCTACATACCTGTTTTGTTGGGTAGTTTGGATCCAACATGCAGTAGGATGGTTTGAGGGGACAGAAGTTCCACATGTGGAAAAATTTTAAAACAATCATTACTGAGTCCCAGGATACGTTATAAAATTAATGATAAGAGTTCAGGAGGGTCGGGGCTGGGGTTGTGGCTCAGTGGTAGAGCACTTGCCTTGCATGTGTGGGGCACTGGGTTCGATCTTTAGCACCACATAAATAAATAAAATAAAGGTATTGTGTCCATCTACAACTAAAATTAAAAAAAAAGTTCAGGAGGATCAAAGCAAAGACTAAACCTGCTGGTCAGTGTGTCTGTGCCGTGTGCCATTTCAATACATGGGAGTATGTGCCTAAATTATATTTAATGAGTCATTCAACATCTGTTGTTTTATCCTTTTCCATTCGATTTCATTCCATTTCATTACTGTAGAGATGGGACTTCTGGAGGCAAAAAGTAATACAAATGAAAATCTCTGAGAATAAGCATAATTCTTTCATAGTTTACTGCTTGGGACATTGACTAATTAAATCTTTATTCAAGAAATTTCTTAACTTGTTTGGATGAAGTCTTCCCCTTCCCTTCCCTTCCCTTCCCTTCCCTTCCCTTCCCTTCCCTTCCCTTCCCTTCCGTTCCCTTCCCTCTTCTCTTCTCTTTTTCTTTCTTTTTCATTTTTCCTGCTTGCATATTTTTCCTGAATAGTTTACTTTTATATTCCTTTCAATTTAAAATAAGAAGAAGATGTTTAGAATCTGTAGCTTTCAGGTCTACACAGGGAATTCTGCAAGAAGGAATATTTTACCTTTCAGGTATACCCAATTTTTAAACTTCAGCACATAGCAAAAATACGGAGAACAACCTCATCTTTAAGAGCTTCATCCACTTGGCAATCACTTCTCCTTGTGAAGGATTAGTGAGCTGCACATTTATAATTAATCAGAACGAAGTCAAATATTCTGCTCGATGCTGCACATAGATGATGACATTCTAAAGCCCTCTAAGGGCTCCCCGTGAAGCTCCTCTAAAGCCACCTTGCAATTCTTAGTGAAGGGTCTCCTCATACTGACCTTTGCAGAGGCCCTGGCTGCAGCAGGCTCTTTGGAACTCTTCTCAGGGGAATGAATGAATGAATGAATGAATTGATGAATAAGTGAAGAGTATCACTATGCAGTATTGTAGGATTGAGGAAGAAATTGGATTTTGGGAGTAGATAGAGTTGAGTGAGAAATTTTATTCTTCCTCTTAGTTTATTTTCCACTTGCAAAAGTTATGTTTGTTTTCTCATTTGTCAAAGTGGGGACATTAACTCCCTTTGGGTGTTTTTGGAAGGATTAGAGAAAATCAGTGTAAAGCGTCTGATACAAGAGAGGTACCGAATTGTTTTTTTTTGTTGTTGTAGTTTTTTTTTTTTTTGAACTTCCATCCTTCACTCAGGGTCCAGCTCCCTGTGGGCCTTTAGAAAGTGTTTGATGATAAAGAAAACCACAAGAACCACTTCTCTGGAGACCAGGAATTATGCACACATAGGAATTACCTCTTTTTTCACCTACAGATCTGATCTCAGCTGGGGAAGACCCCAGTCTCCTGGTTGGCACATTGTTCCAGCCAACCAGGGGTCTATAGCTCTCTCCGGCTATTCTAACTATGAACAAGATTCCCTGGGAATTCCCCTCTTGATGACTCCTACCCTTAGGACAGAGAAAGCAACCTGATAACCATGTAACAGACAGAGGGCCATCCTCTGTTCTCAACTAGAGCCTGCGTAGTAGGGAAACGAGCTGGGGTGTGCAAGGGCTGAGGCCACAATCCCTGGAAGAGGGTCAGAACAAGAACACCGGAGCAAAAACTAGTTAGCATCAATTATTCCAGGATGAGCACTGAGCGGGTAAAATTCTCAGATCACTGACTACAAGGCAAGGCACAGGCAGAAAGGACAGCAAGCAAGTGGCCACCTGTGTCCTGGACATTCAGGGCTTACTTATCCTAGTAGGAGAATAACAGGAGGAAGCTGCAGTCCCACACAGAGGTGATCAAACATAGCTCTTCTGGAGTGGCAGCAGTATATCCAGTTGCATGTGCCAGGAACTCAGGTTCCAAAATGAAAGGGCTTAGTGGGAAGAAGAACTGGGGTGAAAGACGGAAGAGCCAAGCAAAAATTCTGGAACAAAAAAGAGAGAAAATCATTTTCTGAACTCAGATAAGGACCTTACACATTGGAAGAGCAGCCATTCAGTCTCCACCCCAGAGGAAAAGCATCTCAAGTCCCTGTATAGGTGGAGTCTCCCGGAGTACAGGTCCTGCTTTCTACCAGGAAGGGTGATCAATTTCTACATCAAGCTCCTAGTGATGCAAGGGGTACAAATTAAGCTTAAGGCCAGGCACTTTGATTGGTGAGAAATAGAACTAATAAAACTCAAATCAAGAGCTTTGTCCCTTTATTTGGCTCTGTCTGTCTGAAAGTGCATTTTAGTAATTAGTCAAATGTCACATCTGGGCTACTTTTAGAGCATGCTCAGGAGTTGTGCTCAGGTCCATGCTTGGAGAAATTTTTTTTAAATAGGATCCCAGAAAGAAGTGTTTCAAAGTTGATGCCATTTGCTCTATTCTTCAGTGAAAGATTTATCTTCCCTCAAGTCTTATGATTTGAACTGGTACCAAAAGGAATGGGCTTCCTTGTATGGTGCAAAGTAAAAAGTTATACCACAGATAAGGGGGCTTTGTGCTTTTATTAAAACTGTGACAATCAGTCTGTTCATTTCCACAGACTTACCTTGTCTACCAAGGCCTAATGCCTCTCTATTATATGTTTCCTTTGTGTGGGCTTATGTGTGTGGTGACTGTCATCGACATGGCCACTGAAGATTACTAATAATTGATGCCACTGACAACTCACCCAGGGATTTGGAACAGGAAAATGATTGATAATAAATTAAAAGTCCAAGAAAAGCATACCAATAAAGAGGTTGGGAAGAAGTTGATATCCAGCCCTTCTTGGGAGTCAAGTCAGCTGATGGCTTTAGTTTCAGGGTCTTCTCTCTGAAAAACAGGGACATGGTTTGATCGATGTACAGAATAGTGCAGAATAGTGTCCATCTGTTCTTTCCCAAATGTGTAAGGTGTAGTGATGAATGACACACCTGACCACTCACCACCAACTGGAAGTTTCTCACACTTCTTTATTCTGGAAGAAAGACAGCATACATGTCATTTGCTTATAGGCCTTATTTGACTTGAGAGTTGAGTACTTTCCCTTCTCTTTTCTTCTCTTCAACCCTCCCATCTTTTTTCTTCTCTTCAGCCTTTCAAAAAAGAGATAAATAATTGTGCTTGTGCTTTTAGGATTTCTCTGATTGTTTCATTAATCTCTAGGGACGATAATAGGCCTCTGTGGTTTTAAAATGTTTCACTTTTGTTGCCAAACTAGGAGAAAAATCAAGAGGAAGTTAGTTATCTTTGTGCTAAGATGTCCATTCTTCCTCTAACAGTCTGAGAGATCTCATTGGAGCTTTATTTATCATCTTTACTCAAGTCTGTCCTATAAACAGCAAACAATCAAAAGAATTGGATCTGAAAATTTACACAGTTTGGATTGCCTGTTGAGTTCAGTTTGGCCCATCATGCAGTGACGCATGAGTGAGGATTGGTGTCATAAGGAATACTGTCTGTGGGTGTGCAAGTCATCCTCTGCTTGAGAGACCATGGGGCATTGCAAGGGGCAGTGGGGCAGCTACAGTGACTCCCAGATGT